>OX608078.1:124984351-125317631 GCA_951509765.1 Sphenella marginata
GAATGCTGTGCTGATGTTGTGTTTCTTGAAAAAGTTGGCCAACTTGTATGTGGTGTTTCCAGTGTATGTCATAACTGTCCAAATTTTGGCCTTTTCCCCTAGTGGACAAACTCCGAAGCAACCATTTGGTGCAGAGAAGGGAAACCGAAGGGGAGAAGGCCAAAATTTGGACAGTTATGACATACACTGGAAACACCACATACAAGTTGGCCAACTTTTTCAAGAAACACAACATCAGCACAGCATTCAGAACATCGAACAACTTGGGACAAAAACTAGCAACTAACACCAACTCAGCGGAGCCGTTCAGCGAACATGGGGTATACAAACTTACTTGCGAATGCCAGCACAGCTACATAGGACAAACAGGACGGAAAATAAGTACACGATTTCGGGAACATATCAGGGACTACAACCGAAAGACACGGAAACCCTCCATCACACCAGAATCGAACTTTGCTAACCACATGTATGAAAACAAATGCACCCCGGCTAAAATCAAAAGCACAGCCAAAACACTTCACGTGCAAACAAAAGGGCGACGCTTAAATGTGCTTGAGAACATGGAAATATACAAACTAAAGACATTTGACGGAAGAATAATAAACGAACAAACTAGCACCAATTCTGATGCAATATTCGAACCTCTAAAACTAGTCTACAAAAAACAAAACAACGCAGCAGGTACAATAACCAGACAATTAACGATAAACGAGCGAACCCACAAAATAAACCAAAGGACAAAAATTACCGACTTCTATTCAAGCACAAGATTAACATTACCTGACCCACAAACTAGTTAACGAGTTGCCGCTCGAGAACATTCAGCATTACCTGACATTACATAGCGTTCAGCAGTGCCTGACAAACAAACTAATAGACGAGTTTCAAAACAACCCTATTGCAGCTTGCCGCTCGGGAACATTCGTGAAACACGAACCTAACGCACGAACTATATACACGCATACTAACTTTACCTACAGCATTCAAACTATAAATACTGGACAACGGATAGACACAGATCAGAACGAAAACTTACACTGAAGATGGCGGATCGCCGAAACCGGTTTGTAAACAAACAAAAATTGACAAGGGATGACGGAAAATCGTTCCAATATAAATCTAATTGCTTCATTGTTCAAAAATATTTAATTAAAATATATACATATGTACATGTAAGTATTATCACATAATTATATTATTAATTTCTTATTTCATATTAATCAATTCAAAAATGATAGGAAAAAAATGAGAACGGCTGGACAGATTTGACTCAAGTTTTTTTTCAGTTCTTCGTAATTGGTAACGCGGTGTTTCCACCAAACCAAACACCGTGGTTAAAAGGGTTTGGGTTATGTAGAAATGGTTATGTAGAAATGTCAAGTTTTTCTACTGAGAGTTTACCGGAAAATGGGTTTACACCCACTAAATCGGAACGACGATCATAATAAATTGTTTAGTGGGTGTAAACCCATTTTCCGGCAAACTATCAGTGGAAAACTTGACATTTCTACATAACCCAAACCCTTTTAAACACGGTGTTTGGTTTGGTGGAAACATAGCATAAGAGAAGGTTTGTGTGAGGGAAAATTTTGGGAAATATTTCCGGATTTCAAGATTTATGTAATTTTGGAAAAGTGGGCGGTGCCACGCCCACATTTTTTGTATTCAGTACTTTGTTTGTACTTCCATAATGTCCAAAGTTTATGGTTGATCTGTTTTAAACTTTTCCAATACGTGAAAATCTTCGTGGGTACGACATACATACATTTGTAAATTTTTGGAAAAGTGGTCAGTTCTAAGACCACAGCTAAGTAATATTTCAATTCGTTATATCCCTGAATGTATTTGCTTTAGTGACATTTTAACGTTCTTAAATCTTAATCAAAGCACTTAATTTTTTTGTTTGTTATTGCCGTTTATACATATCCAGAGTATTATAGGATTTCCATAAAATCATAATAGTGGCGTTAAGTGGTAGATATAGGATATAATTAAATAAATACTAACTACACATCTGCTCAGCAGCGCATAATGGTTTGTGTCATAGCCATTGAGTTCAAAAGATTCGTTTTTTGAGTTGGGCATCCAACAAATTTATTTGTTTATACCAAATACGTTAAAACCGGAAACATTGCATATACTAAAGCACTGCAATAAATGGAATGTTAAAAATTAATAGAAAAATAGTTGAAAATGTATTTCTAGGGAAGTCACTGGTCAGGCAGAACAACGTCTGCCGGGTCTGCTAGTTATAGTATAGATAGATATGCTGATACCCACATAAATATTTATTTAAATTTATTTAAGAAAATAAATTTCATAGGTTCCTCCCTAAAAATTAGTATATCTTTTTTGTTTCCGAGATCCTTAAGTTCACTCAGACAAACAGACAGACAATAATTTTAAAAATGGATCAGATGAACTCTATAGCATTCCCCAGGTCATCCCCAGTCATCTTTTCAAAGAAATTTTCAATGTACAGACACGACTCTTCTAGAGATTTATTATAGTATAGATAGTATAGATAGATAGATAGATATGCTGATACCCACATATTTTTTTTTAAATTTTTTTCCGGGAAGCGGACCAGGGACCGAAATTTTCCAAACATTTTTATTTATGGTGCGATTTTCTTCAAATTTGGTACAAAGGTACCACTCTACTTTTGTTAAAATTCGGGCTTTCTTTTTTTCCGGGAAGCGGACTAGGGACCGAAATTTTCCAAGCTTTTTGAAGTTTACTTCTATAGCGGCATGCATTTGGGAAAAACTGTCACGAAAATTGGAAGACAACAACCATATGAGTGTTGTTGTTGCGAAGCTACAGCGCTTACAGTATGTAGGTATAATTAAATCCAACAAATGATTTGGTGAGTAATCGAGATGCGTGGTAGAAATACCTTCAAAGGTGTCCCCATGTGTGAAATACAATGTTTGCCGCATTGCATTCAACAGTGAAAATAGCCTAGCTGATAGGCATTTAATTGTTTAACTAGAAGTCGCGGGTTCGAGTCGCGACAGGTTGAACGTTTTTTTAAGCTTTTTTTTTTTTTATTTGAAGTTTAAACCCACCATTCTTTTATTTGAGCCTTGAAAACCGCACTCCGGTGCCAGAGAGTTTAAAAGCTAATTTACCATACTTACATACGTATGTACATATGTAAATATAAATTTGTGAAATATATGCATATGTACATATGAATGTACACATGTGCCGCTATTTATGAGCAAAATGTTGCATATTTTGAGATTTGAAATTACATGTACTATGTAATATTCTATTCAGTTGACTGAATTCAGCGAAGTCGGAGTAAAACGTCATAGAGATCGGGTTGTGCTTACTGTTTCCAGGTTTTCATAACTTTGTTAGTTACACCATATTGCGTTTAGGGATCGATATGCCGCAAAATAGGAACGGGGCTCGTGACCAACGGCGAATGCTAACTAGAATAACTAGAACTAGAAAAACCCCAAAAACTTCAATTGAACGCACACGTGAATATCGTGCACGCCGGCGGACATTAATGAATGTGCTAAACAGTGAACCCGGTGGCCGTAAGTACCTTTTTACACAAGTGCTTATCGTTTTTCGGGTTTTTATGATAAACATAAATAACTGACTGATGAGATTGTTCTCTAAATTGAAAAAATAAAAGTTTGAACTCGTTTTCCCAAAAAATTAAAATTTTGAAATACATCTCTTTACTTTTGAACGAGGGATATGTATTTCGTTATCAAATCTTTCTTATTTGATATTTGTTGTAGTGGATATATCACCTGTGCAAGAACATGCTCCCATTGGACATAATGATGTAGTTCATCCTTGTGAGTACTCAAACACTTTTACATAGATATTTATATGTATATATGTACGCCCATTTAATTAAATTGTGTGATCTTTGTTGCGTAAACAATCTTTGGGGATGGTTAAGATAAAAATTAAATAATACCTGTTAACAGCTGAGATGGATTTTCTAAAAAGCTACATATTTGTGCATATGTATTTTGAAAAGTGCCACTGCTTAAAATAAATGAGCGATATGTATATATATGTAAACATCGTTTTGTTCATTAGTCTTAAAACCTTAATTTATAACTAACATTTCAGCTGAGCCACAAGCGGATATACATCGTCAAGTTCCGTACTCACATTTTCACCGAAACACAGTTGCCCACAGAGAGTTTCAAACAAAGTTTTTAGACAATCCGTTTGGATATGCATGCTCCGTGTGTGATCGATTGTGGTTCAAGTTGGATTTAAAACCACCACGCGCAAAACATGAACAACTTTTAAGCGAAATTATTGAAAATTATAACGCCACTGAGCATATTTTACTGTGCAATACGTGTTACAAGGCCATCCACAAAAAAGTTATTCCAACGATGTCTAAATTTAACGGTTTTAAATACCCAAAAATACCAGAGTTTTTGCGACCTCTAGATTTAATTACCGAGAGACTCGTCTCTCCACGAATTCCTTTCATGCAAATAAGGCTGTTGCGACACGTTCATGGGCAATACGGAATTTATGGGCAAATAATTAATGTACCCATCGACGTGAATAATATGGTAAGTCATTTACCTCGAAATATAGATGATGACCATTGCATTAATGTTCATATCAAGAGGAAGAAAATTCACAAATCAAGCTTTTTATCGGGATTGGTAAATAAAAGAACACTTCGTTTATGGCTTCAATATTTGACGCAAACACCACTATATGTTATGTACGATATTAAAATCGATAAAAGCTTTTTCAATGAAGATAGTATTATTGAAATCAATAGAGAAGAAATAAGTGAAAATATACCACTGGAAGAAAGTCTAACTGCGCAGCAACAAACTCTGATGTGGAATGATGATGAGTATTTACGCATTGCACCTGGGCAGAATAATCTTCCGAAAAGCATAATTTTTGATGAACACGCTGAAGAACTCTCCTTTCCATCGATTTACTTAGGCCATTTCCGTACATTCAGAGAGGGAGTAAACGCTACACAATTTATAATAGCGACTAGTGAATTAAGAAGATCTGACAAACGGGGAGTTTCTCCGTATCATTTATTGTACGTTGCTATGAAAATTATGAGGTTAAGAGTCCGTGATTCACTCACTATTGCTTTCAAGCATGTAGGAAGAAACACGAATATTACACGACAGCAAATTGAATCAGAGGAGTATATATAATTGTATAGAAAGTAATTTAGCTTTCTTGCGATCCATACCAAATTCTCTTTGGTATTGGAAAGACCGCAAACGGGACCTTTTCGCAATGATTCGACAGTTAGGCAAACCTACGATGTTTCTCACGTTGAGTGCCAATGAAATTGGATGGACAAATTTAATACAAGTACTATATAAATTAAAGAATAATGGACAAGAAATATCAACGGAGGAAGCCGAGTCATTGGATTACATATCAAAAACTACGCTTGTAAATGAAGATGTTGTGACTTGTGCAATATATTTCAATAAAATAGTTTATTTTATTTTGAATATTCTTCAGTCGAAGAAAAATAGCCCCTTTGGAACTTTTCATGTAGTCGACTATTTTAAACGAATCGAGTTCCAACATAGGGGTAGCCCCCATGCCCATATTTTATTGTGGTTGAATAATGCGCCATCGGATGCGCTTGGCACAGGTAAGCAAAATGCTATAGCTATGATAGATCAATTGATATCAGTTTCTTCAGTCGAAGCTTCTGGATATATTCGCTTGCAAACTCACAAGCATACTTTTACCTACTACAAAACAACAAACTCTAACCAGCCTCAGAAATGTCGATTTGATGCTCCATTTATGCCGTGTAAGTTTACGACGATATTGAAACCAATGCAGAAAAATCATCCAGAATATTCTAGTTATGCTCGGCGTTATAAACAATTACAAGTTAACCTCGAGAACAACGATTACGAAAGTATTGAATCATTTTACGAAGAAAATCAAGTTTCATCAGACGAAGATTACTTTTCCATTCTTGAAGCTGGCATTGTCAGACCGAAGGTATTTTTAAAACGACAGCCGAGTGAAAAATGGCACAATGCTTTCAACCCTTTCATTTTCAATATATTACAATCAAATACAGATTTTCAGTTCATCATCGAAGAATACTCTTGCGCTGCGTACGTGGTTGAATACGTTAATAAAACCAATAGAGGAATTAGCAACTTACAGCGACAAATTCTGGATATAATGGATGATAATCCTGAGTTCGATATAGTTGAAATAACACGGAAAATGAGTGTCAATATGCTTAAAACTGTTGAATTAACAAGTCAAGAGCAGCGTGGTACCTACTTCGTGAACCGATGTCCAAAAGTTCAGTATCCGTAGTTTATATCCCTACCGTATGGCCTATTGAACGACAGCGTATTAGGCGAACACAAAAAGAATTGGATGAAATGAGTACCGACGGAAGTTCAACAAACGTTTGGAAAGAAAATTGGTTTGATAAATATGAGCAACGCCCAGAAGATATGGAGGGGTTGACACTTGCGGAATTCGTTTCTGAATACACCAAAAGTTCAAGAGGAGTGTATATTCGTCGGAAGCAACGTCGTATCATTCGTTATAGAAATTATGATATAGCTTCAGATTTTAATGAATATAAACGAGAAATGGTGACTTTATACATCCCATTTCGCACTGAAGAAGCTGAAATTTTTGACGAAATGGAATTTATTGGGATCTACGATGAAAACGAAAATCATATTTTGGAACGTCGTAGAGAGTTTGAGTCAGATTTAGACATAAACAAGACCATAGAGATTTGTCGACAACTTTGTCGTGAAGATGACCAAGGGAACGAAACCAATGAAATCCGCGAAGTTACTACCAGATTTCCAGAGTGCAACCCATTCCAAACATTGTATGATAATCCAAATTCGAACGTAAACAGTGATTTGCACTTAGCGACATTAAATAAACTGGGAGCTATTGCCAAACGAAAAGAAAATCTCATGCCAAATGAAGAATTTTATAAACTCATGAGGATGTCAAACCAAAAACAAAAGGAACTTTTGATGCATGTCATTCACAATCTTCAATTACAAAATCCATCTATGTTGCAAATCTTCTTCACGGGACCTGCCGGGTGCGGAAAAACTTTTGTGATTAAACTCTTGATGGAAATTTATAACCGATATTCAGAAAGCGATGGATTTTGCAATGCTTATATAACTTGTGCTTCAACTGGAAAAGCTGCTATTGCTATTGATGGGACAACGATACACACTGCACTAAAGATAAGTATTTCAAAGTTGCTTCCGCTATCAATTGAAATAGCACAACAATATAGATCCCTGTTTAAATACGTTCGAGTATTGATTATCGACGAAATTAGTATGATAGGGCCTGAGCTGTTGTCCCAAGTTGATTCCAGACTAAAACAGATCACTGGTAATTTCCAAACAAACTTTGGAGGTTTGGATCTTATTTTAATTGGCGATCTACGTCAGCTACCACCTGTTCGTGCTACACCGATTTATAAGCAAATCAAGAACCAATTAGCAGGTCCAACACTATGGCGGGGGCTAAAATTTTTTGAACTAAATGAAGTGATGCGACAGAGCAATCGAACTTTTTCAACAATATTAACAAAAATTGGTGATGGCCAGCTGTTAGACGAGGAAGAGTTGGAATTAATGGAGTCACGATTTTACTCCGAAGAGGAGGCTGACACAATTTGTCCAAATGGTATACGACTGTTTTTCGACAATCATTCAGTTGCTAATTACAATAATAAAATTTTAAACTCTGCAATCGAAAAAGTCCTTTCCGAAGCAACAGATGTATACATTGGTTGCCAAGGTGTTGAACAGCAAACTTCTCTGAGGCAAAAATTACACAAAATGTCCGTTATCGATACAGGAGGTTTGCCTTATGAAATTACGTTAGTTGTCAATAAACCATACATCCTAACAACTAATATTGACGTGTCAGATGGGTTAGCTAATGGAACTACCGGAAACTTAACTTGTAAAGCGAAACCATTTTCCTCTGGTCTCTGCGTGTGCGATAACGATTCATAAGTCACAAGGCGGTACATTTGGTGAGATCGTCTACCAGTATGATAAATCACATGCTCAACAGCTACTATACGTTGCATTATCACGGGTAACCTCGATCCAAGGGCTTCATCTTGTCTCAAAAAAAAATGATAGAACATTTTATCACGGCCGGAGACCAATAGTATCCACAATTGAGTTGCGAGCTGAATTTGAAAGGCTTAACTTGAATCGACTTGAAACAATTGAAAATGTATTATATGATTTTATAAATGCGAGAAATGGATTCCCATTATTCACTTTTAATTGTCAAAGCTTACGCGCTCATTTACAAGATATTCAACTAGACAGAATAGCATCATCGTCGGATTTTCTAATTCTTTCCGAGACGTGGATTGATAATGATACGTTTTTAGACATTCCCAATTTCGATAAAGTAATCCAATTTAAAATACAAAATACAAGAGCTGGTGGGGTTGCGATCTACCATAACAGACATGACCGGGGTAGTGTTGTTACTCCACAAACAACACTCAACGCAAAGCAATTGGAATCAATGTCCGTTCAGATTTCTAAGGTGGGAGAAATATGTGCTTGTAATTGTAGCAATTTATATTTCTCCCAATAAAGCAATAACTAAAATTATTGAATTCATCCACGAGGGTTTAATAAAATATACCACAAAAGATTACCACAAAATGCCAATGATTTTATGTGGAGATTTCAATGTAAATTTTGCCTCGGATACATCAATCTCATTCATTGAATTTCTCGCCACCAAATTTAATTTAAAGCTTTGCAGCAGTCGCACTGAATCTACAACGCGATCAAAAACAGCAATTGACGCCGTGTTTCAAAGGAATATTGATAAAATCGAAACTAAGACATATGTTTCATATTTTAGTTATCATAATCCTCTTGTATCTTTTGTAGAAATTTGATTAATAAAAATAATAATAAAATGAAAAGTCTAAAAATATTCCTTAGTTTAATTTAAAGAAGGTTACACTTCAGAATTACCGATATCTGCAACAGAGTATAAAATCACCATTGCTTTATTTCAGAGTTTATAATTCAACATCATCACGCTGATAATATATATATTATATACATATTATATAATATACATATATATATATTATATATTAGTTATATAACTAAAAGAGAGAGGAAAAATGTATTGAAAAAACTGAAAGATCAGGTTGATTTTAGTTATTCTGCATCAAAAGTTGAAAATCGCCAAATTTCACATCCACCGTTCGTTTTCTGAGGCGACGATATAGCAGCTAGTGATACTTTGTATGTATATGTGTGTGGGGAATTTTACGAACTAACCACACAAAACTCATAGCAAACGCACCATAGACGGCATTTGACATAAAAATAAAAATGTCGATATGGCATATGTGGTAAGCGTGCGAATGAGCACGCAAAAGGTCGTGGGTTCGAGGCTTTCTACTTTTTTCCAATTTGTTGTTTTTTTTTTCATTGTGTTTTTTTTTTTTAATTATTTAATGCAAAACGGCACTTACATCATAATTGAATTTGATTTTTCTTTGTAATGGAATTTATTACGGTTGTGATATTTTGTGAGAAATATAATTACCGATATCTGTAAACAAATGAATTTTCATAATTTTGTTGTTTACGTTTAGGGACCGATATGCCGAAAGATAACAACAGGGCTCGTGATAGACGGCGAAATGCTAAATTATAGAAGTAAACTTCCCTTGGGTGTGCACGGCACACACTTTCTTTTTTTATTTATGGTGCGATTTTCTTCAAATTTGGTACAAAGGTACCATTCTACCAGTCATCTTTTCAAAGAAATTTTCAATGTACATACACGACTCTTCTTGAGATTTATCTTAATATATAAAAATCACGTGTCACATGTTCAATCAGGGTGAGCTCCTAAACTACTCAACCGATTTTAATGAAATTTGCACAGCATCTACAGTTTGATCCAACTTGAAAGATAGGATACCTTATATCTCAAGGGGGAGTGGAAATCGGTAAAAAACCATAAATTTTTTTGTTTATACAGCCACAAATCATAAACGGATCCACCGATTAGAATGAAACTTACTTGAAGTTAAACTTTGAAATATTTACTTTCGTTCTGCATCAAAAAAAATAGTTGATTCATATATTATTTAACCAAAATTGTTTAAACAATAGGAGCACCTTTTCTAAAAAAAGCTGTTTGTGTGTTTGTTCGCTGTCAACCAAATGAATCGATTTAAGTTAAGCGAGCGCTCGGTAGCGGTACTTCGCTTCGTACATACATACATATGTATGTATGTATGACGCTTTAAATAAAAACAAAATTAACATTCTTATGTACATATGTACGTTTTCGTGTTGCTGAGGGATAAGTAAAAATCAAATCCATATATGTACATATTTTGTAGTGAACGCATTTTGTGAAACCCCGTTATTCGTATTTTATACAATTGCTTCATTGTTCAAAAATATTTAATTAAAATATACACATATGTACATGGAAGTATTATCACATAATTATATTATTAATTTCTTATTTCATATTAATCAATTCAAAAATGATAGGAAAAAAATGAGAACGGCTGGGCAGATTTGACTCAAGTTTTTTTTCAGTTCTTCTTTTCAAGATTTATGTAATTTTGGAAAAGTGGGCGGTGCCACGCCCACATTTTTTGTATTCAGTACTTTGTTTGTACTTCCATAATGTCCAAAGTTTATGGTTGATCTGTTTTAAACTTTTCCAATACGTAAAAATCTTCGAGGGGTACGACATACATACATTTGTAAATTTTTTGGAAAAGTGGTCAGTTCTAAGACCACAGCTAAGTAATATTTCAATTCGTTATATCCCTGAATGTATTTGCTTTAGTGACATTTTAACGTTCTTAAATCTTAATCAAAGCACTTAATTTTTTTGTTTGTTATTGCCGTTTATACACATCCAGAGTATTATAGGATTTCCATAAAATCATAATAGTGGCGTTAAGTGGTAGATATAGGATATAATTAAATAAATACTAACTACACATCTGCTCAGCAGCGCATAATGGTTTGTGTCATAGCCATTGAGTTCAAAAGATTCGTTTTTTGAGTTGGACATCCAACAAATTTATTTGTTTATACCAAATACGTTATAACCGGAAACATTGCATATACTAAAGCACTGCAATAAATGGAATGTTAAAAATTAATAGAAAAATAGTTGAAAATGTATTTCTAGGAAAGTCACTGGTCAGGCAGAACAACGTCTGCCGGGTCTGCTAGTTATAGTATAGATATGCTGATACCCAAATAAATATTTATTTAAATTTATTTAAGAAAAAAAATTGTATAGGTTCTCCCTAAAAATTTGTATATCTTTTTTGTTTGTGGTCCGATTTTGATAAAACAAAGTGCAGATCCCTTTCTAAGCTTCAAGCAGTATATTTGTGAAAGCCTCATCAAAATCCATTGCGTAGTTTCCGAGATCCTTAAGTTCAAACAGACAAACAGACAGACAATAATTTTAAAAATGGATCAGATGAACTCTATAGCATTCCACAGGTCATCCCCAGTCATCTTTTCAAAGAAATTTTCAATGTACATACACGACTCTTCTTGAGATTTATTATACATAGTATAGATATGCTGATACCCAAATAAATATTTATTTAAATTTATTTAAGAAAAAAAATTTTATAGGTTCCTCCCTAAAAATTAGTATATCTTTTTTGTTTGTGGTCCGATTTTGATAAAACAAAGTGCAGATCCCTTTCTAAGCTTCAAGCAGTATATTTGTGAAAGTCTCATCAAAATCCATGGCTTAGTTTCCGAGATCCTTAAGTTCAAACAGACAAACAGACAGACAACAATTTTAAAAATGGATCAGATGAACTCTATAGCATTCCCCAGGTCATCCCCAGTCATCTTTTCAAAGAAATTTTCAATGTACAGACACGACTCTTCTAGAGATTTATTATAGTATAGATAGTATAGATAGATAGATAGATATGCTGATACCCACATATTTTTTTAAATTTATTTAAGAAAAAAAATTGCATAGGTTCCTCCCTAAAAATTAGTATATCTTTTTTGTTTGTGGTCCGATTTTGATAAAACAAAGTGCAGATCCCTTCCTAAGCTTCAAGCAGTATACTTGTGAAAGTCTCATCAAAATCCATTTCTTACTTTCCGAGATCCTTAAGTTCAAACAGACAAACAGACAGACAATAATTTTAAAAATGGATCAGATGAACTCTATAGCATTCCCCAGGTCATCCTTTCAAAGATATTTTCAATGTATAGACACGACTTTTCTAGAGATTTATTATAGTACTAGCAGGGTACCCGGCGTTGCTCGGGGTGTAAGTAGTTAGTGGGCCTTTCAAAATCAATAATATACTTTAAGATTTCATATTTATATAATACTAGCAGACCCGGCAGACGTTGTTCTGCCTGACCAGTGACTTCCCTAGAAATACATTTTCAAATATTTTTCAATTAATTTTTAACATTTCATTTATTGCAGTGCTTTAGGGTATACAATATTTCTGGATTTAACTTCTTTGGTATAAACAAATAAATTTTTTGGATGTCCAACTCAAAAAATGGATCTTTTGAACTCAATGAGTATGACAAAAACCATTATGCGCTGCTGAGCAGATGTGTAGTTAGTATTTATTTAATTATATCCTATATCTACATGTAATACTCTGGATATGTATGAACGGCAATAACAAACAAAAATAATTAAGTGCTTTGATTAAGATTTAAGAACGTTAAAATGTCACTAAAGCAAATACATTCAGGGATATAACGAATTGAAATATTACTTAGCTTGTGGTCTTGGAACTGCCCACTTTTCCAAAGAATTTACAAATGTAGCCTATGTACATATGTCGTACCCAACGAAGATTTTAACGTATTGGAAAAGTTTAAAACAGATCAACCATAAACTTTGGACATTATTGAAGTAAAAACAAAGTACTGAATACAAAAAATGTGGGCGTCGCACCGCCCACTTTCCTCAAATTATATAATTCTTGACCAAGGGACACACATATCCAAAAATCATTAGTTTAGACCAAACATATTCAAAGTTATGATGATTTAAATTTTATAAAGCCTGGGGGCTTAAATCGTACACAACAATTTTCGTAACCAATCTGGAATGTTTAAAAGAGATCGACCATAAGCTTTGGACATTATTGAAGTACAAACAAAACACAAAAAATGTGGGCGTGGCACCGCCCACTTTTCGAAAAATTAATATAGCCTAAATCGTACACAAAAATCTTCTGAACCAATCTGGAATGTTTAAAAGAGATCGACCATAAAGTTTGTACATTATTGAAGTACAAACAAAACACAAAAAACGTGGGCGTGGCACCGCCCACTTTTCCCAAACTATATAAATCTTGACTAAAGGACACACATGTCCAAAAATCTTTAATTTAGACCCAATATGTTCAGAGTTATGAAGAACTTAAATTTTATATAGCCTGGGGGCGGGGCACTGCCTCCTTTTCCAAAAATTGATATAGCCTGAATCGTACACAACAATTTTCGTAACCAATCTGGAATGTTTAAAAGAGATCGACCATAAACTTTGGACATTATTGAAGTACAAACAAAACACAAAAAACGTGGGCGTGGCACCGCCCACTTTTCCAAAATTACATAAATCTTGACCAAAGGACACACATATCCAAAAATCATTAATTTAGACCAAATATGTTCAGAGTTATGAAGAATTGTAGTTTTATATAGCCTGGGGGCGTGGCACCGCCTACTTTTCCAAAAATTGATATAGCCTAAATCGTACACAACAATCTTCTGAACCAATCTGGAAAGCTTGAAAGAGATCGACTATAAACTTTGGACATTATTGAAGTACAAACAAAACACAAAAAAAGTGGGCGTGGCACCGCCCACTTTTCCAAAATTACATAAATCTTGACCAATCGACACACATATCCAAAAATCATTAATTTACACCAAATATGTTCAGAGTTATGAAGAATTGTAATTTTATATAGCCTGGGGGCGTGGCGCCGCCCACTTTTCAAAAAATTAATATAGTCTATGCTTTAACCCATGATCCCAAGAATATACTGTGAAAATTTCATAAAAATCGGTTGAGTACTTTGCACGTCTATAAAGGACACACAGACACACATTCATTTTTATTTATAAGATTATTGCCTACTGAAGAATTTACGAAATTCGAATATTTTGAAAAAAGAGTATTAATAACCGGTTTTCAAAAATTTTTTTTTGCCGTATTCGTTGGTAACGGGGGGGCCTTTCAAGAATTAAATTTTGACAAGATGTGTCAGGATGAATCGAAAGTCAAAAGTTGATTTGATACCATATTGTAGGTAAATTTTAAGGTTTTAGGGCAATCACATTCTCACCGATAACTAAATTAACGATAAATTTATTGAAATATATCGAAGTAAAAATGAAACCCGGGACCATCCCCATTCGTTTGATACCCATATTGTAGGGTAATATTTAGGTTTTCGGGAATTCGCATTTTGAGCGATAACTCAGTTATCGATCAATTTATCCGAATATATCGGAGTCAAAATGAAACCTGGAGCTTTTCCCTTTCGTTTGATACCCATATTGTAGGGCAAGTTTAAGGTTTTTGGGCAATCACATTTTCACCGATAACTCATCTTATATATAAAATTCTCGTGTCACAGTTTTTGAAATCATACTCCTCCGAAACGGCTTGACCGATTCTCATGAAATTTTGTGAGCATATTGAGTAGGTCTGAGAATCGACCAACATCTATTTTTCATTATTCTGGGAAGTGGACCAGGGACCGAAATATTCCAAACTTTTCTGTTTATGGTGCGATTTCCTTCAAATTTGGTACAAAACTACCACTCTACTTTTGTTAAAATTCGGGCTTTCTTTTTTTCCGGGAAGCGGACCAGGGACCGAAATTTTCCAAACTTTTTTATTTATGGTGCGATTTTCTTCAAATTTGGTACAAAGGTACCACTCTACTTTTGTTCAAATTCGGGGTTTCTTTTTTTCCGGGAAGTGGACCAGGGACCGAAATTTTCCAAACTTTTTTATTTATGGTGCGATTTTCTTCAAATTTGGTACAAAGGTACCACTTTACTTTTGTTAAAATTCGGGCTTTCTTTTTTTCCGGGAAGCGGACCAGGGACCGAAATTTTCCAAACTTTTTTATTTATGGTGCGATTTTCTTCAAATTTGGTACAAAGGTACCACTCTACTTTTGTTAAAATTCGGGCTTTCTTTTTTTCCGGGAAGCGGACCAGGGACCGAAATTTTCCAAACATTTTTATTTATGGTGCGATTTTCTTCAAATTTGGTACAAAGGTACCACTCTACTTTTGTTAAAATTAGGGCTTTCTTTTTTTCCGGGAAGCGGACCAGGGACCTAAATTTTTCAAACTTTTTTATTTATGGTGCGATTTTCTTCAAATTTGGTACAAAGGTACCACTCTACTTTTGTTAAAATTCGGGGTTTCTTTTTTTCCGGGAATTGGATCAGGGACCGAAATATTCCAAACTTTTTTATTTATCGTGCGATTTTTTCCCTAAATTTGGGCACAACAACGTCTGCCGGGTCCTTCTAGTCATCTATAAATTTATCGAAACCAATCGAAGTCTAAATAAAACCTGCGGCCTTCTCCTTTCGTTTTATACCCATATTATGGGGTAATGTTAAGTTTTTTGGGCATAAACTTATCGAAATATATCGAAGTCCAAAAGAAACCTGGAGCTATCTCCTTTCGTTTGAAACCCATATTGTAGGGTAATATTAAGGTTTTCGGGCAATCGCATTTTGACCAATGACTCAGTTATCGATCAACTTATCGAAATATATTGAAGTAGAAATGAAACCTGGGGCCTTCCCCTTTCGTTTGATACCCATATTGTAGGCCATTTTTAAGGTTTTTGTGCAATCATATTTTGACCGATAACTCAGCTATGGAAAAATGTATCGAAATATATCGAAGTATAAATGAAACCTTGGGACCTCCCCTTTCATTTGATATCCATATTGCAGGGAAATTTTAAGATTTTTGGATTTTCTGATGTATAATTAAGTTATCGATAAATTTATCGAATTATATCGAAGTTTAAATGAAAAAAGGGGACTTCCTCTTTCGGTTGATACTCAAATTGTAGGAAAGTTTTGAGGTTTTAGGGCAACCTTATTTTCGCCGATAACTCCCTTATCGATTAATTTATCAAACAAATATCATCTCTATGAATCCTTCCAGGTCACAGAGAATATGTGTACAAACTTTCATACTGCTAGGTGCATTAGTTTTGGCGTGAAAACGTAACAAACATTATTACTTCCCACATAGCGCGGCAGTGTACCTATGCAATTGATTTTTGATTTAGCAGACATTGAAAAAAAAGTAAACAAAAATTTTAGAAAGGCAAGCTTAGTTTTTTTTTTGACAAACTAAGTGAATTTTTCTTTATATAAATTTATTTCAGATTTTGATAAAATAAAGTGCAAATCCCTTTCTGAGCATCAAGCAGTATATTTGTGAAAGTCTCATCAAAAGCCATTGCTTAGTTTCCGAGATCCTTAAGTTCAAACAGACAAACAGACAGACAATAATTTTAAAAATGGATCAGATGAACTCTATAGCATTCCCTAGGTCATCCCCAGTCATCTTTTCAAAGAAATTTTCAATATACCGACACGACTCTTCTAGAGATTTATTATAGTACTAGCAGGGTACCCGGCGTTGCTCGGGGTGTAAGTAGTTAGTGGGCCTTTCAAAATCAATAATATACTTTAAGATTTCATATTTATATAATATTATTGCCTACTGAAGAATTTACCAAATTCGAATATTTTGAAAAAAGAGTATTAATAACCGGTTTTCAAAAATTTTCTTTTGCCGTATTCGTTGGTAACGGGGGGGCCTTTCAAGAATTAAATTTTGACAAATTGTGTCAGGATGAATCGAAATTCAAAAGTTGATTTGATACCATATTGTAGGTAAATTTTAAGGTTTTAGGGCAATCACATTCTCACCGATAACTAAATTAACGATAAATTTATTGAAATATATCGAAGTAAAAATGAAACCCGGGACCATCCCCATTCGTTTGATACCCATATTGTAGAATAATATTTAGGTTTCCGGGAATTCGCATTTTGACCGATAACTCAGTTATCGATCAATTTATCCAAATATATCGGAGTCCAAATGAAACCTGGAGCTTTTCCCTTTCGTTTGATACCCATATTGTAGGGCAAGTTTAAGGTTTTTGGGCGATCACATTTTCACCGATAACTCATCATCTATAAATTTATCGAAACCAATCGAAGTCTAAATGAAACCTGCGGCCTTCTCCTTTCGTTTTATACCCATATTATGGAGTAATGTTAAGTTTTTTGGGCTAAAATTATCGAAATATATCGAAGTCCAAAAGAAACCTGGAGCTATCTCCTTTCGTTTGATACCCATATTGTAGGGTAATATTAAGGTTTTCGGGCAATCGCATTTTGACCGATGACTCAGTTATCGATCAACTTATCGAAATATATTGAAGTACAAATGAAACCTCGGGCCTTCTCCTTTCGTTTGATACCCATATTGTAGGCCATTTTTAAGGTTTTTGTGCAATCATAGTTTGACCGATAACTCAGCTATGGAAAAATGTATCGAAATATATCGAAGTATAAATGAAACCTTTGGACCTCCCTTTTCATTTGATATCCATATTGCAGGGAAATTTTAAAATTTTTGGATTTTCTGACGTATAATTAAGTTATCGATAAATTTATCGAATTATATCGAAGTTTAAATGAAAAAAGGGGACTTCCTCTTTCGGCTGATACTCAAATTGTAGGAAAGTTTTGAGGTTTTAGGGCAATCTTATTTTCGCCGATAACTCTCTTATCGATTAATTTATCAAACAAATATCATCTCTATGAATCCTTCCAGGTCACAGAGAATATGTGTACAAAGTTTCATACTGCTAGGTGCATTAGTTTTGGCGTGAAAACGTAACAAACATTGTTACTTCCCACATAGCGCGGCAGTGTACCTATGGAATTGATTTTTGATTTAGCAGACATTGAAAAAAAAGTAAACAAAAATTTTAGAAAGGCACGCTTAGTTTTTTTTTTTGACAAACTAAGTGAATTTTTCTTTATATAAATTTATTTAAGATTTTGATAAAAAAAAAGAAGAAATTTTCAATGTACAGACACGACCCTTCTAGAGATTTATTATAGTATATGTAGATATGCTGATACCCACATAAATATTTATTTAAATTTATATAAGAAAAAAAAATACATAGGTTCCTCCCTAAAAATTAGTATATCTTTTTTGTTTGTGGTCCGATTTTGATAAAACAAAGTGCAGATCCCTTTCTAAGCTTCAAGCAGTATACTTGTGAAAGTATCATCAAAATCCATTGCTTAGTTTCCGAGATCCTTAAGTTCAAACAGACAAAGAGACAAACAGACAGACAATAATTTTAAAAATGGATCAGATGAACTCTATAGCATTCCCCAGGTCATCCCCAGTCATCTTTTCAAAGAAATTTTCAATGTACAGACACGACCCTTCTAGAGATTTATTATAGTATAGATAGAAGATATGCTGATACCCACATAAATATTTATTTAAATTTATTTAAGAAAAAAAATTTCATAGGTTCCTCCCTAAAAATTAGTATATCTTTTTTGTTTGTGGTCCGATTTTGATAAAACAAAGTGCAGATCCCTTTCTAAGCTTCAAGGAGTATATTTGTGAAAGTCTCACCAAAATCCATTGCTTAGTTTCCGAGATCCTTAAGTTCAAACAGACAGACAATAATTTTAAAAATGGATCAGATGAACTCTATAGCATTCCCCAGGTCATCCCCAGTCATCTTTTCAAAGAAATTTTCAATGTACAGACACGACCCTTCTAGAGATTTATTATAGTATAGATAGATAGATAGATATGCTGATACCCACATATGTATATATTTTTTTTAATTTATTTAAGAAAAAAAATTTCATAGGTTCCTTCCTAAAAATTAGAATATCTTTTTTGTTTGTGGTCCGATTTTGATAAAGCAAAGTGCAGATCCCTTTCTAAGCTTCAGGCAGTATATTTGTGAAAGTCTCATCAAAATCCATTTCTTAGTTTCCGAGATCCTTAAGTTCAAACAGACAAACAGACAGACAATAATTTTAAAAATGGATCAGATGAACTCTATTGTTTATGCCTGCAGTCCAAAACAAAAACTTTTAGTGCAGCCCTGGTATTTGTTATGTTAACATCGGCTGTTTGGCTACTTTCGCCAAACAGTTAACTACAATGACCGTTTGTTAAGTGGTCGACCCCTTATGCATATTACGGCTCTTTCACTTCTTTTGCAGTCATCGACAGAACGACATCGGTCCACAGCCACCAGGATTCACGTAAGTTAATCTACAAATACACCATATTCATATACATGTACATATACACACATCTGTATCCACATACACATTACAACATCGCATTGTAATTAATTTAATAATTTTTTATTGAATAAAATACCTTTTATAACGTTTACTTATACCCGATTTCAATCTCTTTATTTATCTGGTCGGACGAGCCCAAGGTCTCTTGCTCCCTCGAACATAGTCCTTCGAGCCGGATAAATAACAACAAAATTTCATTTCACCAGAACTTTCGGTGGAACACTTTCTCCCGCAACAAAATTTAACCAGCTTTTCAAGAGGACATCTTTGGAATATATATAGTATTTAAATACGTGGTGAAACTTTACGTGAATAATTGGACATTTTGTGCTTGGTAATCCACCGGAATTTGAAGATATCAGAACACAATCAGCAACTATACAGCATCATAAAATCTGTAATTAACAGGAAGGTACGTGGAGTGAGAAATTTCAGTGCACTTGGTTTTTTCATAATTGGTTACTTATCTTCAAATTAAGGTAAATGTCCATAATTTCGTGGTAGTACGTTATTTCGTGGTATTTCGATTTTTTCTTTCAAACAAGAAATTTGGGGAGTTTTTTTTAAAACTGAAAATTTTATAATAAAGATTAACTTTTCGGGTGTAATAATGGATATTTTACAAATTTTTTAAAATGGAACCTATGACAACAACAATCATTATAAAGTTGGAAGCTCAGAAAATGAGTCTTTTGTAGGGAGGCCTCTTAAGGAAACTGTTAAGGAGACCAGTAGAATTTGTTAAGCCTGTAAAAATTGTATCTTTAAATTTTTTTTTTTGACGATAATTTTTTTGGTTTTATTTAACATTTCTTAAACGTTTTTAATACTGTAAAACTTATTTCAATAACTTTTCATTTACATTTTTAATATTTAAATACCACGAAATTAGGGACACATGTTTTTTGTGATGTACCTAATTTCGTGGTACCCACAAAATTATGGGAATATAATATTTTATGTTTTCCTTATTTTCTTTCATATTTCATAAGATACCCTATTATTTTAAGTATTAATTTCGTGGTACACTTTTATTAACCCATTCGTTAATATTTTAATCGAACAGCTCTGCTTGTGCTTGTGTTTTAACGAAATAATGGCATTATAGAACTTTTGTTTATTCAATAATTTTTCATTTAATTTAAAAAAATATGCCAATCTTTATACTTTTTTGCTTTTGTTATGAATGAATAGCGATAATAAACAAAAAAATTTAAATATAAAACTCATATTACCGCTTAAAGCGATACCACGAAATTACCTACATCAATTTTATCGCATGCCCCTAATTTCGTGGTATACTGCGCATTTAGATACATTGTTAACAAGAAACCAAAAAATTAAAAAAAAGAATAAAAAACCAAATTAAATTTAAAAAAAATCAAAAAATTAAAAAAATACAAATAAATTAAAAATATACCAAACAAATTTAAAAAAAAAAAACTTTTTTTTAAATAATAAAAAATAATAAGCTACATCAATTGAACTAATTTTTTTTATTGTTTATTTTTGTTTTAAAACTATTTTTTTTAATTATTTATTTTGTTTAAAAATAAAAAAAACTTAAAAGACCAAAAAAACACAAAAATAAAAAAAAAACATTTTTAGTAATAATAAATAAAAGAAATTTTGAGAAAAGTAACAAATTACATCAGCTAAATAAATTTTTTGTTCAAATTTGTAAGTTATGAGCAAGCTCGAGACCAGTTAACAATAATTCTAAACGAATTAATATTGTCAGTTTTTGGGAAAAATTGATAATTGGAGAAAAATTACAAAGAACAAATCTACAGCGATGGATAGGATTACATGTTTCAGAGTTTCCAGGCTCATCATCAGATCCCTTTTCGGACACGGATTCGAACTCGTGTCTGCACCAAAGCCGCTGTTAGAAAATTCCAACACTAAGCAATGATGCCCTGTGACGTCACAATGCACTTATCTCCACTTCAATTAATTCCCTTTTGTTTGTTTGTTCTTGCCAACAGTATACACAAAATTTCTTAAGACATGCAGTCTTTATGTTATGATGTGTGTTGGTCTTGTTGTTTGTACATATTTACATATGTACGTAAACCCGTGCTTTGGTTTCAATGTATTTTGTTGTTGGATTTTGCGGTCTATTTTGTTTACAAATTTGTAAGTTATGAGCAAGCTCGAGACCAGTTAACAATAATTCTAAACGAATTAATATTGTCAGTTTTTGGGAAAAATTGATAATTGGAGAAAAATTACAAAGAACAAATCTACAGCGATGGATAGGATTACATGTTTCAGAGTTTCCAGGCTCATCATCAGATCCCTTTTCGGACACGGATTCGAACTCGTGTCTGCACCAAAGCCGCTGTTAGAAAATTCCAACACTAAGCAATGATGCCCTGTGACGTCACAATGCACTTATCTCCACTTCAATTAATTCCCTTTTGTTTGTTTGTTCTTGCCAACAGTATACACAAAATTTCTTAAGACATGCAGTCTTTATGTTATGATGTGTGTTGGTCTTGTTGTTTGTACATATTTACATATGTACGTAAACCCGTGCTTTGGTTTCAATGTATTTTGTTGTTGGATTTTGCGGTCTATTTTGTTTACAAATTTGTAAGTTATGAGCAAGCTCGAGACCAGTTAACAATAATTCTAAACGAAGTAATATTGTCAGTTTTTGGGAAAAATTGATAATTGGAGAAAAATTACAAAGAACAAATCTACAGCGATGGATAGGATTACATGTTTCAGAGTTTCCAGGCTCATCATCAGATCCCTTTTCGGACACGGATTCGAACTCGTGTCTGCACCAAAGCCGCTGTTAGAAAATTCCAACACTAAGCAATGATGCCCTGTGACGTCACAATGCACTTATCTCCACTTCAATTAATTCCCTTTTGTTTGTTTGTTCTTGCCAACAGTATACACAAAATTTCTTAAGACATGCAGTCTTTATGTTATGATGTGTGTTGGTCTTGTTGTTTGTACATATTTACATATATACGTAAACCCGTGCTTTGGTTTCAATGTATTTTGTTGTTGGATTTTGCGGTCTATTTTGTTTACAAATTTGTAAGTTATGAGCAAGCTCGAGACCAGTTAACAATAATTCTAAACGAATTAATATTGTCAGTTTTTGGGAAAAATTGATAATTGGAGAAAAATTACAAAGAACAAATCTACAGCGATGGATAGGATTACATGTTTCAGAGTTTCCAGGCTCATCATCAGATCCCTTTTCGGACACGGATTCGAACTCGTGTCTGCACCAAAGCCGCTGTTAGAAAATTCCAACACTAAGCAATGATGCCCTGTGACGTCACAATGCACTTATCTCCACTTCAATTAATTCCCTTTTGTTTGTTTGTTCTTGCCAACAGTATACACAAAATTTCTTAAGACATGCAGTCTTTATGTTATGATGTGTGTTGGTCTTGTTGTTTGTACATATTTACATATGTACGTAAACCCGTGCTTTGGTTTCAATGTATTTTGTTGTTGGATTTTGCGGTCTATTTTGTTTACAAATTTGTAAGTTATGAGCAAGCTCGAGACCAGTTAACAATAATTCTAAACGAATTAATATTGTCAGTTTTTGGGAAAAATTGATAATTGGAGAAAAATTACAAAGAACAAATCTACAGCGATGGATAGGATTACATGTTTCAGAGTTTCCAGGCTCATCATCAGATCCCTTTTCGGACACGGATTCGAACTCGTGTCTGCACCAAAGCCGCTGTTAGAAAATTCCAACACTAAGCAATGATGCCCTGTGACGTCACAATGCACTTATCTCCACTTCAATTAATTCCCTTTTGTTTGTTTGTTCTTGCCAACAGTATACACAAAATTTCTTAAGACATGCAGTCTTTATGTTATGATGTGTGTTGGTCTTGTTGTTTGTACATATTTACATATGTACGTAAACCCGTGCTTTGGTTTCAATGTATTTTGTTGTTGGATTTTGCGGTCTATTTTGTTTACAAATTTGTAAGTTATGAGCAAGCTCGAGACCAGTTAACAATAATTCTAAACGAATTAATATTGTCAGTTTTTGGGAAAAATTGATAATTGGAGAAAAATTACAAAGAACAAATCTACAGCGATGGATAGGATTACATGTTTCAGAGTTTCCAGGCTCATCATCAGATCCCTTTTCGGACACGGATTCGAACTCGTGTCTGCACCAAAGCCGCTGTTAGAAAATTCCAACACTAAGCAATGATGCCCTGTGACGTCACAATGCACTTATCTCCACTTCAATTAATTCCCTTTTGTTTGTTTGTTCTTGCCAACAGTATACACAAAATTTCTTAAGACATGCAGTCTTTATGTTATGATGTGTGTTGGTCTTGTTGTTTGTACATATTTACATATGTACGTAAACCCGTGCTTTGGTTTCAATGTATTTTGTTGTTGGATTTTGCGGTCTATTTTGTTTACAAATTTGTAAGTTATGAGCAAGCTCGAGACCAGTTAACAATAATTCTAAACGAATTAATATTGTCAGTTTTTGGGAAAAATTGATAATTGGAGAAAAATTACAAAGAACAAATCTACAGCGATGGATAGGATTACATGTTTCAGAGTTTCCAGGCTCATCATCAGATCCCTTTTCGGACACGGATTCGAACTCGTGTCTGCACCAAAGCCGCTGTTAGAAAATTCCAACACTAAGCAATGATGCCCTGTGACGTCACAATGCACTTATCTCCACTTCAATTAATTCCCTTTTGTTTGTTTGTTCTTGCCAACAGTATACACAAAATTTCTTAAGACATGCAGTCTTTATGTTATGATGTGTGTTGGTCTTGTTGTTTGTACATATTTACATATGTACGTAAACCCGTGCTTTGGTTTCAATGTATTTTGTTGTTGGATTTTGCGGTCTATTTTGTTTACAAATTTGTAAGTTATGAGCAAGCTCGAGACCAGTTAACAATAATTCTAAACGAATTAATATTGTCAGTTTTTGGGAAAAATTGATAATTGGAGAAAAATTACAAAGAACAAATCTACAGCGATGGATAGGATTACATGTTTCAGAGTTTCCAGGCTCATCATCAGATCCCTTTTCGGACACGGATTCGAACTCGTGTCTGCACCAAAGCCGCTGTTAGAAAATTCCAACACTAAGCAATGATGCCCTGTGACGTCACAATGCACAACAAAAGGGAATTAATTGAAGTGGAGATAAGTGCATTGTGACGTCACAGGGCATCATTGCTTAGTGTTGGAATTTTCTAACAGCGGCTTTGGTGCAGACACGAGTTCGAATCCGTGTCCGAAAAGGGATCTGATGATGAGCCTGGAAACTCTGAAACATGTAATCCTATCCATCGCTGTAGATTTGTTCTTTGTAATTTTTCTCCAATTATCAATTTTTCCCAAAAACTGACAATATTAATTCGTTTAGAATTATTGTTAACTGGTCTCGAGCTTGCTCATAACTTACAAATTTGTAAACAAAATAGACCGCAAAATCCAACAACAAAATAAATTTTTTTTTATTGGTTTTTTTTTTGATTTTTTCAATCGCAATCAATTACGAATTGCCTTTTCTCAAAAACCAATTGAAGTAATCATTAACAATTAAAAAATCCGTCTAATCAATTGATTACTAAGTACTAAACAAATTAATACTTACTTGGTCTTAAAACGCTTTCTTTTCATAAATACAATAACAATAAAAAAATTATTTAAAACTAGAAGGACCCGGCAGACGTTGTTCTGCCCAAACTTAGGGAAAAAATCGCACGATAAATAAAAAAGTTTGGAATATTTCGGTCCCTGTAGCGCGATTCACTAACTTTTAACAATCCCGCAATAGAGATATTTAACATTAACGTATACTGTTTAATTTAACAATTGTGCGATTCACTAACTCGGATTTAACAACACTTGTTATCTATGGTTTAAATTTGAGAAAATGGGGCATCACTGGTACTGAAATGTCAAAATTTACGAAAAGTTCAAAGAGGAATAGAAGAAAAACAATTGTTCGCGCAATTTGTTAGCAGATATTTCAGCAAAGGGAAGTATTTTTGATATATTTTATATTTTTATTCACTTACTGCCCTTTATTTTTCTTTGTTTTTTCAGAATGGCGTCAACAAGTGCTGCAGCAACCAAAAGGAGTCGGGCAACAGCAGAACAAATAAGGGGAATGGTGGATCTGCTAGGAGAAACTCCTGGTTTGGCGTCAGGCAGATTCCAGCGGATGCACGGCAAGCTGGAAAACCAGAAGAAGTGGATGGAGATGGCGGAGAAGCTGAACGCCATTGGAGGAGCTGTTAAAAGTGTGGAGCAATGGGTTACGGTAAGTACAAAAGTGAACAAAATGTTGCTAACCAATTCGGTAATTGTTTCCTTGGTAATTGTTTACGACCATACGTAGCTGCTAATACACCTCCAAAAATATCGAGAGAGGTATCAAAAGACGCGTTTTGACTTCTGTAACAAGAATCCGAACCCGGAAAGCAAATATTTTATTTCAGTGAAAAGTTATTAACAAAAAACCACGGTTGTAAATTTCAGTGAAAAGTTATTAACAAAAAACCACGGTCGTAAAGAATTACCGTTTCCTTTAGGAGACAACTGCTTACACATTGTTTGAAACCTTTTAGCAGTCGTCTCCTAAACGAAACAATTACCACCAATTCTATGGAATGGTGCATCGTGTGTAACTTTGTTGTTAATTTTTCTTTTTTTTGCAGGTCTGGCGAGATTTAAAAAGCCGCACAAGTAACCGTGTGCGTGACCGCAATAACCAGCAGTCCCAGACGGGGAATAGGAGCATCTCTGTAGCACCGCTTACAGAGACAGAGATGCGCATTGTGGAGCTGATTGGAGACAGCTATATTGAAGGCGCACCAGACTGCTTGGATAGCTTGGCGGTGGAAGAGGTGAGTTTGTAGTTTTGCACCTATGTATATTCATTATTATTTTTACTCATCCCTTCATTCTCTTATAAACTTATAGCATCTGAATTTGATCGTGGAAGAGGAGTACCTGGAAGATGGTGCCAGTATCGAGCTGCAAGCAATCTCCGAGGTTCGAGACCCACCAGCTACACCATCTGCTGTCGATAGGCGAAGATACGAGTCAGTCACTCCTGCAACCACACCTCGAACTCCTGCAGCAACACCTCGCAGGGGCTTGAAAAGGAAGAATGCCGATGTGGCAGAGAGCGAAGCTGAGAAGCGATTTTTGGCGATCGCTGAAAAGCAGGCCGATACAATGAGGGTAAGAAATAATACAAAGTTTAAATGATTTTTAAGATTTTCTAAGAAAAAAATTGCCAAACACCTTATTTAACTATATTCTTACTATACTAAAATTGCCAAAAATATATAAAATTGATTATAATTATAAAATTTCACTTTTCTTATTTATTTCTTATCCTCTAGATGATGGCAGAAACGCAGAAAAAGCTTGCGGAAAACGACGAGAGGAGGATTGAGGCGACCTTTGCGATGGCCGAGGCAATCAACAACATTGCCCGGTCAAACGACAATATTGCGAGGTCGACCGAAAATCAGTCGAAAGCCACAACGTTTTTTGGGGAAGCGGTGAGAATCTGCAGTGAGATTTTCAGCCGGCTGTCAGGTGCAATCTTAGAAAATAATTAATTTAAGTACTAATAGCTTTAATTTATCTTAGAATTGTTACTTTTTGGTTTATATACGTATCGTTAACATCAACTATAAAGCCATCATAGATTGTTTGTTTTGCTTTGTATTAGATTGTTTGCTTTTGCTTTGTATTAGATTGTTTGTTTTTGCTTTGTATTAAGTTTAAGTAAGTAAGTAAGAGTTTCTGGAAGATGGCTTTATATGTGATGATAGCGATATTTTTAAAAATGAATTTATAGTCTCTTGAAGTATTTGAAATGAACTGAATTGTTAATTTTATACCTGTTTTAAATGTTAGTTTAAGTTTTCTAGTATATATATATATTTTTCTTTATAAAATGTTGAATTGTTTTAAGTTTTGTTTAACATGTTTTCGTTTTTATGGGTTTTAGTTAAAGTTTTCTAGTCATTTTATATTTTTCCTTATAAAATGTTGAATTGTTTTAAGTTTTGATTTCCATGTTATCGTTTTGATAGTTTTTAAGATTTTTTAAGTTTCTACACCTTTTCAAGCTAATAATAATAAGAGAACGAAAGCTTTTAATTTTAATATGTATACATGAAGTTGTAATGTTTTCTTTTTTGTAATTAGTATAAGTAAAGAGGTGATGTAATGTTTTCTCTTATCATTATTAGGTTGAAGAGGTGTATTTTTTATGATTTCTCTTTTGCTTGTAGTTTTTAATAAAAATGTTTTAATGGTCTGAATATGTGCCTTATTATCTTTAAATAAAATTAAACAAGAAAATAAAAAAAATAGAAGTTTTCAATCAATAAAAGTAGTACGTTTTATTTTGTTTGGTAATCGTAGGACAACAAACTGGCTTAACTTAATTGCTTAATTGTCCACGATGCCTGTAGGCTAAATTTTCACCTCTGACCTTACTGTCCTCGACGAAACGTTATCAAGTCGTAAATGTGAAAGTGTTTGTTGTAGCAAGAATTCACTCAAATTTAAATTGTTTTTGTCTTGAGGGACAAAAACACTCCCCGAATGTAGAACTCTTACCTGCGGCGTACATTGTTGCTGCAAGGATTTATTGTGGATAGGTACACCATTTGGTGGGCGGAAGTTGACGAGAGAAAATCGGAGGAAATAATCCAAGTGTGTGCAGTTAACTTACTATGAAGTTGTGGTTACTACTAGTAAATAAAACTAGCTATTTGTAAATAGTATTGACGTGTTTATTTATTTGACATTATAGATCGAAGTCAGAAGGAAATAATTGAGGAATCATCGACATCGGCACAATATATTAAATTTAAAGCTAAACATCTACATCGTATTTAATTTAAAATCAGATTGCCAATGAAAATTAGGAAAATATAATTTATAATAAGATTGTTCACTTCAAAACATGACAACTTCAGTTCAATGCAAGGAAATTCTATTTCACAAGCAGACGCCCGAATTTTAACACAAGATAAAGAAGTATTCTTATTTTAAAAACACTCGACTGCTATTTCAAAATACTTTTAAGAAATGCCCTATCTCAGAAATTGTTTCAAAAACGCCCTATTTCAAAATACGATTCAAAAACGCCCTACCTCAGCTGAATATGTATGAAATTTTCGTTCAGATAGGGTGTTTTTGAAACTAATTTTGAGATAAGGCGTTTTTCCAACGAATTTTGAAATAGGGTGTTATTGAAATAATCTGAGATAGAGCGTTCTTCAAACAAATTCTGAAAAATTGTGTTTTTTAAAAATAATTTCAACCTATTCTGATTTTCAACAGAAGGCTTCTTATTTAAAACTTAAGGTTTCTGATTTTAAAATTACTATTATAATTTTGAAGTAGACATTTCTTACATTGAACTGAAGTTTTCTCATATTAAATTCGCTATTCTTAATGTTAAACGAAATGTTCTTGTTTAAACGGGTTACTTAAATTTAAATAAAATTTTTCAATAATAAATTTAAATTATTTGTAGATCAAACTCGTACTTATGAACTAGTTCTAAGAGTATTAGCAATTTTAGCCGAGACTGATCTTCGATAAGAAAACCCATTCACTATGTATCACTAGTTCGTTTTCATTAACCTACTTATGGTGAAAATTAACATTTAAAATAGCTTATGTTGTCATTAGAAATTATCATCTCGAAACAATATTAAAACCCAAATTTGTTAACTTAGGACATGTTAAAGTTTTGCGTAAAATCATATTCAATTGTCGGTATAAAAGTTTGTACGAACTTTAAAAAAATTATCAAATACATATGCACACCTAATTGGCCACCACCTTCTTCAACAGTTTGAATAATTTTTTTCATAATATCAGCATGGCGACAGGGATGCACACTAGCCATATTCGGTCCAGGCAAATGTGGGTGGCTTTCCATTGTGACAGTTTTCTTAGCATGATCCTGGGAAACATCCTCATACATTTGTTCAACAGTTAATGGCTTTCGATGCTATAAGCAAGAGTAAATGTAATATATTATGTAGGCAAATCGTAAAAAACAAATTACTCACTTCATCATAACCTACTACCCAAAGGCGAGGGGTCTGATAATATTTATCATATGTTATGTGTAAACCATAGGTACGAGTATGCAAGACAGAGTCTGTGCTATCAACAGTGCCATCAGTAGCTTCTTTTGTTACCAATTCTTCATCTAATTTACGTGTTGTCGTTGCAACAGATGGATCTACCAATTGCAACATACCACTTTCTTCGAATTCATGCAATTTTACTTTGACATAAACGATGTTTCGCCGTGGGACAAGATAATAGATTGATGCGTGAACACAAGTCAGCTAATTGTGGTTTTAGATTCTCCGTCTTTAGACTCTTGAACTGTAATCAGAAAACGGTTTAAATATGTTCGAAAAATATTATTACATTCTTTCTTAAATTACCTTATCATTGATGTCAATGAAATCTAAAAATATTTGGCCCTGGTTTGACCAATTTGGTACTTTAATGGTTTTATTCGCCTCAGCACCTTCAAACTGACTCAAAAAGTTATGTAAATAATCCAGATTATCTGTAGTGAAAATAAGAAAGTAACTTTATTGTCTTTTCAATAGCTTTTCTACTAAGGCGCTCACCATTTATAATAGCATCTGGTACAATGTGCTGGAATATAACATCATGCGCTAGTGCCCAAGGTGTTGGTGGCAACGAATAAAATTCCTCTGATTTGAAGGATTTTTCATATGTTAAAAGTGCGTCGGTAATAGAAGCCGTCGGCGACGAAAAATACCACAGTTGAATCTACCAATTAAAATATCCAACATTTAAATTGAGCAAATAATTTTGTTTGAAAGCAATTCCACTCACCGCTAAAACTTTTATCCATTCAATGCCATCTAATGTGTTAATTGGGCGGCCAAGCAAAGGGACCATACTGAGACAGCATATTCTTCTAATGGTCCGAGATTAATTTGTTTAATTGCTTCATCCAAATGTTTAACTATCAAATCACTTCCATTATCTGACTTTATCCAAGGACATTCACTACCCTCAACATCTTCTTGTAGCGAATTCCGCAGTTGTAGTTCCAAATGTGTTACAATGCTCTCTTTGAAATGCTCATAATGCATTACTGACGATATTTTTATGTGTTGTAAAATTGTAGCACTATAATCATTCGATCCTCGTCCTTTAAATATATATGGCGATACAGAGTAGAGATGTTCATCTAAAGTAAATAATGAATATTAGTAGATATTTGCTTCAACAATACATGTGTCCTTACTTTGCACTTCGTGATCCAAATTTTTGCGAGTGGTTGGCACGATGAGTGTATTTTGTGGCCCGAAACCCAGTTTAAACTCAAAAGCCATATTTTTCACTTCAATAATTTGTAAATATAACACAAATTGTCCAAACAAAACAAAAGTAAACAAAACTTTAACAGCGCAAAAAGAATCTCTGATAAAATGTCAATTTACAGATTGACAACGATAAGTTATCGAATTTAGAGTTGACAAAAAGTTAGTGAATAGCATAGATTGTTAAAATTATTGTTACGTTAATTTATCGTTGACAAATTGTGTTAAAACAGTTAGTGAATCGCAAAATTGTTAAAATTATTGTTAAGTTAATTTATCGTTGACAAATTACGTTAAAAAAGTTAGTGAATCGCGCTACTGGTCCACTTCCCGGTAACTTTACATAAACAGTCGTCGGGTTTCTACTGAGCTATCCTGTAAATATGAACAAAATCGGCGCTGTAGTTCCGGAGTCTATAACATACATATGTACATACAGGAGTTAATTTATGGAAATGTTGCAATGTCCAAACAAACCCCGTGGCCTCCCCCTTTCATTTAATACCCATATTGTATACAAATTAAGAGGTTTTTTGGCAACCACATTTTGACCGATAACTCATTTATCGATTAATTTATCGATTACCCGAAACCACATTTTGACCGATAACTCTGTTATCGATAAATATATCGAAATGAACCAAAGTCCAAATAAAAACTGTGGTCTTCCCCTTTCGATTGATTCCAATTTTGTGCGAATATTCCAAAGTTTACCCGAAACCACATTTTGACCGATAACTCTGTTATCGATAAATTTATCGAAATTTCATGATGCCTGTTACCCATTCCACACTCCTAAGAACCTGTCTGCAAAATTTCGTGATGATCGGGCCATTTGTTCAGACGATAAAGAACCACAAACATCCGCAGTCACTCACAAACTTACGTTTTTATATATTAGTAAGATTTAAAATTTTTGAACATAAATTTTAATAAATAAATTTTAGGAATTTGCGTTTAAAATAACTTTCATTTTCCATAAAATTAGAGTTTAACCAAATACCACGAAATTAGGGACACTTTACCACGAAGTTAGGTACATCAGAAAATTTTTGCCACGAAATTAGGGACATTTGATGTACTCACACATTTTTATTTATATAAAATAAAACATTTGTAAGTTTTGTTTGAAATTAAATGGAAAGCTATCTTAATAGATCAACTCAAAGGGAAAAATTTACTTTTTTAGTTTTCCTTCATCCGTTTTTACGCAAGAGAGGTAGAAAGTCAGAAAATTCCTTAGTACCACTAAATTATGGACATTTACCTTAATAAAGATATTTTAAAGTAAAAATACTATCGCAGAGGGATTAAGTGATCTTTAAATTAATTAAAAAAGTGTAATTGTTGGTTTTTTTGTTTGGTTCGTGATACACGCACATACATATGTACATACACGATTTTGGTTTTTTTTTTCATTTTCAAGTGCTCGAAAGGCCAAAAAATAAAGTGTTACAAAATTGATTATTCGTGACTTCGTTAAATTTTCACACATTTATTCAATAAAAACAGTGTTCTGTTCATATTAAAATAATATTTTGCCGGTTCGTGAATTTTCAATGAACTAATTTTACATAACCTCACTTCGTAACACTTGGCCCGCGCATATATGGTAAAGTTTAATTATACCTTTCATGAACATGAAATGGTATTATAACTTTGGTCCGATGTTTGTAAGTATGAGAAGAAGAAGAGATAGACCCACTATTAAGTATACCGAAATGATCAGGGCGATGAGGCGAGTTGATTTAGCCATGTCCGTCTGTCCGTCCGTCCGTCTGTCCGTCTGTCTGTTTGAACGCAAACTTGTCCCTCAATTTTAGAGATATCTCGATGAAATTTGGTATGGAGCCGCCACTTTGCATTATATTAATCATTTGTCGGAACCAGTAAGATCGGACCAATACAACGCATAGCTCCCATACAATCGATTGTTCCGATAAATGGGTTTTGGCCTATAACTCTTGCAATCAAAAAGCTAGGAGAGCGAAATTTTGCAGGTTTAGTACGTATTAAATTTGTAGCCTGTGTAGTGAAAATCACTCAGATCGGACCAACAAAACATATAGCTCCCATATAATCGATAGTTTCGATAAATGGGTTTTGGGCTATAAATTTTGCAGTTAAGAAGCTAGGATCGTAAAATTTTGCAAAGTTGGTACTTATTATAAATGTGATGTGTATAATGAAAATCATACAGATCGGAGTAACATAACATATAGCTTCCATATAACCGATTGCTCCGATAAATGTGGTTTGGCCATGTAGGACACTTAAAAAAGATATGCGTATTCATGAAAGGTATAAAGCCTTCGGCACAGCCGAAGACAGCCCTTTCCTTACTTGTTTTTTATAATTTTCATCCTGTACATGATTCTCACTTCAAAAAAAAGATTTAATTAATTTTTAAGATCACTTCACTCGTGTTTTAAAATTGTTCTAATTGTTTACAATCAGCTGGCGAGCAATATTTTTTTTTGGAATACATAAGCACTTGTATATACGGCTATGCAAATGATAAAGAGCAACAACCACAGCAAGTTTTATTATCTATTCTCGCTGAGTTGAAAATTATGCGAGCAGAGCATGCAAGTGCAGTTGAGTGTATACACTCTCTGCAAGCAGATAAAAACCGGTTATTAGGCGAGTTGGAACTTGTGCGCTCTGAGCTTATTAATCTGCATAAGCTCTTTGATGATCGAGTTGCTGGTACACTTGCCTCTTTCTCATCTGAGATCACTGAGCTGCGTCGTAGTGTTAGCAATAAAAAAACGCTAGTAAAAGCAGAGCTAAAAAAAACTAACAAATCTGAAAATAAAAATAAAACTGATAGCAATGCTGGTAAAGTCCCTGCTTGTGATTCTGCTGACGTTGTCGTTGATAAGTGTTCTGTCCCTGTCTCTGCTGTAAATGACCTAAATCATAATAGTGCTGCTGCCAGCTCTGCTGGTGTACAGCGAGATATAATCACTGTGGATGCTGACTCCAACATAGATATTTCCATGAACACTGGTTCGCACACCGTAGCTTCTGTTGTTAACCGTCAAATTAATAACAGAAATATTGCTAGTGATGATAATAATGTAAATGGTAATAACACCGGTGCTGATCTGCTAAACAATGTTGATGTTGCTGAAAATTCGAGTACTGTTGAGTTAAATCCCGTCGATCCTAGGATGTTGACTTCCGTGCCGCCTCGCCGCGCAATATTTGTTTCTCGGTTGGATCCAACTTTAACGGGGCCTGAGATTATTAAATATATTTTAGTTAAGCTTAGTCTTACTGGTTTTACGAATATAAGCGTACATAAATTTGTTTTTAATTATGAGAGGAATTTTTCTTCTTTTAAAATATCAGTTCCAGATGAGTATCTTGCTCTGGTTCTTGACAAATCTTTATGGCCTAAACATTCGGTGGTACGTTTGTTCACTACTAAGTCGAGCGATGAGCCTACCGCACGTATAGGTTCAAAAAACTTGCTTACCAACCCTGCCATTACGATTCGATAATAACCATTCAATATCAGAATGTTCGCGGTTTACGTTCTAAGCTGAACACCTTTTATCTGAATCCTTGAAGGTATTAAGAAAAATGTTCTTAATACACTACTTGCCCAAGAGACGGCATTCGGGTGGATATTGACTGGCCATGCGGACGCAGTAAAATCATCTAACCATCGGGTTTCATTTTTCAATGAAGTTTCATTAGAGAAACAACTGGGCAGCTTTTGGGAAATTGAAGATTTACCAAAAGCGAAACTTCGTACAACGGAAGAGGAACAGTGTGAGGAACTCTCCAAACGTACAACTGTGCGGAATGATCAGGGAAGATACATCGTTTCACTTCCGTTCCGGCCAAATTTCCCAACGGTCATTAGTTTAGGTCTATCTCTAAGGAAAGTCTGTTCGCAATTTTACTCAAATGAAGCACGGCTAGCAAAAAGACCCGAGTTACAGGGGGAGTACAATAGGGTGGTGATGGAATATGTATCCATGGGCCACATGTCAAAAATAATGGGAGTTCAGTCAGCCGATGCTACTGACAATTATTACCTACCTCATAATGCGGTTATCAAGGAGGAAAGTACAACTACAAAGGTTAGGGTGGTTTTCAACGCCTCTTCTGCAACAGCAAATGGCAAAAGCCTTAGCGACGTTCTTCAACAGCGACATTGAGAAGATGTATCGTCAGATTCTGGTCAATTCAGACCACACCAAATTTCAGCGAATAGTCTTCCGCTCTTGCCCGAACGACGCAATCAGTCTTTATGAACTAAAGACTGTCACTTTCGGAGTAAATTGTGCTCCATACTTAGCAATACGAACTTTGCTACAGCTAGCAGATGACTCTGAGTCCATATACCCAATTGCATCGAACATTTTGCGAAATTACATGTACGTCGATGATGTCCTTGCTGGGGGCCATACAATAAAATCGACAATAAAAGCGCGGGATGAAGTGTATACAGTTCTGAATTCTCCCGGGTTTCCGTTAAGGAAATGGACTTCAAACTGCAGTGAAATTTTAGACGGTATTACAAAATCCCATCTTTTGCATAAAGATTTTCTTGAATTTGAAGATACGAGCAGTGCCAAAGCGCTTGGCATACGATGGAATGCTCATTCTGACCAGTTCTATTTTAAGGTCAAGCCAATTGAAACTTATAAACGTCTCAGTAAGAGAGAAATACTTTCCGCTATTGCTAAGCTTTTCGATCCATTAGGGTGGTTGGCGCCAATTATTATCGTTGCCAAAATTCTGATGCAACACATCTGGTTAGAGGGCACTAATTGGGATGAACCAGTATCAGCAGCCACAGAGGAGCAATGGCACATTTTCGTGCAAACCCACACTGAAATCGAGACAATAAGGATACCACGGTGGGTGCTTTATTCGCCAAAGGACAACGTCGAGATACATGGGTTCTGCGACGCATCAGAGAAGGCCTATGCTGCCGCCGTATATCTACGAGTGTAAAGGGAAGACGGTATTCATGTAAATTTACTTTTGTCAAAAACCAGGGTCGCTCCAGTTAAAACGATTTCTTTGCCACGCTTGGAGCTTTTCGGGGCCGTTCTACTCGCGGAAATTATTGAATCAGTTACCAATAATCTTGATTTCGGTCACTTAAAACTACATCTATGGACCGATTCTACGATCGTTCTCGCATGGATACGTAAACCCCAATGTTCATGGTATACCTTCGTAGCCCATCGTATTACTAAAATTTTAGATAAAGTAGGAAATTCAAGTTGGTCGCACGTAGATTTCTCAACCAACCCAGCAGATTTAGCTAGTCGAGGTGTGCTAGCACACGAGTTAGTTAGCAATTCGTTGTGGTGGCAGGGACCTTCTTGGCTTCAAGAAGATAAAGGAAAATGGCCACCACAAAATACAGACTATACCACTAATAACGATGAGAAAAGGGTAAAGGTTCATGCAACAACCACAGGTAATATCAGTGATATTCTTGAAAGATTCTCTAGCCTACCTCGAGCTTTGAGAGTAATATCATATATTTTGAGATTCTTGCAAAGAACGAATCCAAAAACTAAAGCCTTATTTAAGCCAACTTCTTGCTCAATTTCAGCTGAAGAAATGAAATTAACGACCACCCGCTTGATAGCTATAGCACAGAGACAACGCTATGGCTCGGAAATCATAAAACTCAAAGTAGTAGAACCTATTAGTGCAAAAAGTGTGAAATACTTCCTCTAAATCCCATTGTAGATGAAAGTGGTGTTTTGCGGATCGGAGGGCGTCTTGGGGCGTCTCTCGAATTAGCTTTTAACGAACGTTGTCCAATTATTCTCCCATATACTTGTAGGTTATCACGTCTGTTAGTTCAAGTTGTGCACGACATATCATGTCATGGGGAAAACCAACTAATGTTGCGTCTCATTAGAACGCAATATTGGATCCCTAGAGTTAAAACTATGATTAGGTCAGTTATTCATAACTGCAAGATCTGCACGATCTATAAAAAACGTTCGCAAAATCAACTTATGGGTATACTTCCTAAAGAGCGTACAACCTTTTCGCGAGCGTTTACTAACGCTGGGGTGGATTTCGCCGGGCCATTTGACATAAAAAGTTATCGCGGCCGTGGCTGCCGCATTTCTAAGGGATATGTCTGTCTCTTCGTTTGCTTTGCTATAAAAGCTATTCATTTAGAAGCCACAAGTGACTTAACCACCGCATCCTTTTTAGCAGCCTTTGATAGGTTCATCTCTAGACGAGGATGCCCAAAAAATATGTACTCCGACAATGGAACGAAGTTCGTCGGAGCTTCACGGGCGCTTAAAACAGAATTTAAGGCTAAATTTATATTGGAACGATTTTCCGTCATCCCTTGTCAATTTTTGTTTGTTTACAAACCGGTTTCGGCGATCCGCCATCTTCAGTGTAAGTTTTCGTTCTGATCTGTGTCAGAACGAAAACTTACACTGAAGATGGCGGATCGCCGAAACCGGTTTGTAAACAAACAAAAATTGACAAGGGATGACGGAAAATCGTTCCAATATAAATTTAGCATTCACCCTGTCAGAAAAACAGAAAATAAAAATAACTCAGAATTTAAGGCCTTTATTGCTGATGCGCGTGATAAAACTTTATCAAAGTATGCGCATCAAGTGCTTCAATGACATGATTATGAAAATATTATGAACAAGTAAGGAAGTCTAAGTTCGGGTGAACCGAACATTAAATACCCAGCGTTAGTTTTTTAGAAAAAGGGGGCGTGGTTTTAATCCGATTTCGCCCCGAGCCTAAACAATAGCGAATTTGGTGGGCGCGGCCATGCTCCTTGGTTATAAAACTAACCGCTTACATGAGCCAAAAGTACTGAATCGATCTTTTCAAGGGTTATACCATGTCCTATATATAACTTTTGAAAAGAAGGCGTGCCATGCCCATAACTTTTAACGTATTTTGTGAAATTTTTTGATATACGGATATATGTGTCCATTAATCAATATTTACATAATTTTGAAAAAGTGGGTGATGGCACGCCCACGGATTTTATTATGTTGTTTGTCCCTATTTGAAGATCAGTTTTCATTGCCGATCTTTATGATACTTTCACAGTGGTTTGTTAATAGTGAAATGTTGATATTTTGTGTATTCACTTGTGGGCGGTGCCACTCCCATTTTCCAAAATATTACCAAAAAACCTTTAAACATCACTAATAACATCATCAGGTGAATGACTGTACTAAATTTTAGCATTATATCTTTATCAGTTAAACAGATATTGCATATTCCGGTTTCCTAACTCTCGTTTAGAGGGCGTGGTCGTTCACCGATTTTTCTTATTTTCTGTGGTAGTACTCTACATAAACATAACATGCCTGGTACCTAGTTAGGTAAACCTATCTCACACCGTTCTGAAGTGCCACACCCACTTTCCAAAATTTTGCAAAAATAATGTAAAGAATATGAAAATTGATGTATGTACCAAATTATATTATTATAGCGGTATCAGTTAATTAGATATGGACTTTTCAATATCTCCACCTCCTTTCAATATAACTTTTATAAAAAAGTAGGCGTGGTCGCCAAGCGATTTCGTTTATTTTCTATAGCTGAATTTAACACAAAAATAGTATGCCCTCTACAAAATTTCGTAATACTAGCACAAACTGTTCTGAAGTTATTGAGAGTCAAAATTTGAAAATTTCTTCAAATATATGTGGGCGGTGCCACTCCCCTTTTCAAAAAATTTGATAAAATCGGCCTTAGAACATCTAAATCAATAGATATTGCTTCTGATATTGAATTAACTCGTTTTATACGTTTTTCGAAATTTTCGATAACGAAAAGGGGGCGTGGTTATCATCCGATTTCGCCCATTTTCAATACCAACCTACCTTGGCCAGAAAGTAACCTGTATTCAAAATTTCATGCAAATATCTCAATTTTTACTCAAGTTATCGTGTACACGGACGGACAGACGGACGGGCATGCCTTAATCAATTCCTCTTTTCAACCTAAGAACTTTCATATATGGAACCCTATATCTAACTCGATTATTTTGCGCCGTTACATAGTACCGTTATGTGGACAAAATTAATATACCCTTGTACTAGTACTAGTACGCTGGGTATAAAAATATTATGAAAATACACATTTGAGGAGTTTAACACGCTACTATGCCGAATAGGGTCGTGCCTCAATTAGCGACCTTTAAGCCCCGCTTCAAATCAGCCATCTGATTTAGAGCCACTTACCCCGGGTCATTTTCTCATAGGTGGGCACCTATTAGCACCACCAGAACTAGATACTAACGAAAGTCCTGCATCCATTGTCAATCGATGGCAAAAACTGAAGGCTCTACACCATAATTTTTGTCGAAGATGGAAAACGGAGTATCTAGCAGAACTACACAAACGGAACAGATGGAAGCATTCTCAAACCAACATCAAAATCGGAGATCTTGTGGTCATCAAAGAGGACAACTTGCCAACCAACGAATGGAGAATGGGCAGAGTGATCAAGCTGCACCCTGGTTCCGATAACCGCGTGCGCGTCGTTGACCTTATCACAAAAAATGGTCAAGTCACACGACCATTAGTCAAGTTGGTACTATTACCAACGGATAATCATCAAAATGATGACCCGACTCCCAGGGAAACCCGATCTAACAAGGGCTCTAACCCACAAACCAACACTTAGGCACAAATACAAAGAAAATTCTATAAGTATGTATTATTAACTACGTCCAACACTCACCAATGTACGCACCCCGCTGCTGCGGATTCTAGTCCGTGTAGTCATCTCCGGATATACATACATTGTTTCCATATCGTGGCTTTGGGAGGTGTTCCCACGGGTTATGCCATCCGCATCTTGCCATTTATCCTCGGGAAAGACAAAGAGACGGTTAACAAATTTAATAATCAGCATTAGCCATAGTGAGCTACCAATCAAAGTCCAATTTATCAAAAGCAAGGTTTGTGAACACAAATTACAAATTAATGAAGCACTAGTGGCATATTCTTCTATTTTAAAAATTCTTAAAGAACCAAAAATGAATGGTGAAATTCGACTTTACAGATTGGCAGCACACTCTAATGGTAATGTACTATGGATTACACGTATAAAATAGCACATACAGGAAAAAATTCACCTTGCAACACATAATTTCCATTTCACCCTTGATTTTCAGAGTCATCGGAATTTGAATAAAACCTAAAAGCAATAAAGTATCATTATTATTATTCAGGGTACTCGTTGAATGCTTCATAAACTTGTAGGAAAAATACAATTAGACAATTGACAGAGTCTCCTATTTCATGCTATCGTCCATTGCGCTATGGTGTTTTTTGGAAAAATTTATATGGGAAACAAAATACAATATACCACGAAACCATGAATACGACACTCTTGTGAATTGCCTAAATATTTCAGATCAAATACGAACACCAACGCCATAACCGCCACCTTTCGTTGCTACTTCAATAACCTTGATGCCAGGATGGTCTCGCCTAATTTCTTTGCGCGCACTATTAAGCCATAACATGGATGCTAATAGACATCACCTTAACTGCTTTCTGTTGCGAAACTAATTAATAAATAAACAAAGTTTATTAATTTTTGTTAAAGGTGCAGAACAAACACAAAACACACAGCACTAGTAAAACGTAAACATTGCAATTGGTAGTGATGCAATTTTTGCACATCGATGATTGCAGCAAAATTATCGAAAATTGAGATCATTAGGCAGCGTTCACATCGTTTGACTAGTTGGACCAGTTGAACGTAAGATCACACCATCGATATTTTAAGTCGTTGAAATATTGAAAAGAAGCTCTCACAAGATTAATTAAATGCAAAATTAATGAAAATTAAAGGGGGGAGGATAATAAATGCTTCAGATACAAGATTTAATTTACTTACTCCATAAAAACAAATAATGACACACCGATTTTTTCGTCTCAAGTCATACCTATTTTGATATCTGGAAAAAAAAATTATACACTTGCCCCCCAGAAATAACGCTTTGGCCACAAACTTCAGTCGTTACTATCCAAGCCGCTGACACAACTCAGTTGCTATTCAATCAGAGGTATAAATACTGCTCGCCAGCATATATGCATGACATTTTCCATTGCATGATTTTCATTTCTACGTGGAAAAATGTCATTTCAGAAAAATACAATGACTCGCTACTCGGCCATGCGTAAGCGAATTGAACTGGGAGGCCAATACAGCCTCAAATGCAAATTTTGTGGGCGTTATCATCCACTTCGACTTTGCCCAATCTTTCGGGCAAAGAAACCAGAAGAACGTCTCCGCGCTGTACTCATCCATCGCTATTGTAGAAGTTGTTAGGCAGGTACTCATCGCTCCGTAAAGTGTACGAATCAGGGAAGATGCCACCGATGCATGGACAACCATCACACTCTTCTCCATATAGATACGTCGGTCGATGCGCGAACAAAAATTACGAGACCTTCGAGGTACTCACGTCGTGATGATAACGACGCAATTTCATTGGACGCATCCATGACTGAAACGAGTTTCAACACGTCACATCATGACTTGGAGGAAGGTGAAATACCGGTGTTGGAAGCGGAAACAGGTGCTCTCCGCGGAGATAACGAGAGGCAAAGGTAGTCCGATGCACTCCCAGTTGCACGAAGTAGTTTATCTCACCGGTTCAGACCGTTGCTCCAACATGAGAAGAAGCATCAAGATGCAATACAGCCGTTCAAATTAATGAAACAACGCGCACCACCACACCATCACAAGGAACATATGCACCAAAGGAGAGTGGAACCCTAAGCTGTTCAACCTCGGATGCAAAGTTATTTTCGATTTGGTATTCAGGAACCTGCGGCGTTCATGAGCATCCAGTACACAACAGCAATTACGCCAACAGCAGTCGTCAAGGTCGAAGCTGGGGACCGGGTACATTTGATTCGGGCGCTAATTGACTCAAGCGCCAGCACCTCGACTATAGCCGACGGCCTTGCCAAAGAGCTTCGCTTAAATACAACAACGACGAATAAGCACAAGGGCTGCTTCCTCAAAATCCGAGGCAATTACGGCCAACCAAATACCGTCACCACACATGCTATAGTGGTGCGCAAATTTTCAAAGCGCTCACCGGCCAACGAGATTGACAGTGCAATCGTCAGAGCGTACGCCAATCTGAAGCTTGCCGATGCGCGATTCCACAGTCCTGCACCCGTACGCCTAGTACTAGTAGCAGACGTGTTTCCAAAAATATACAGAGGTACTATTCCAGGACAGCTATTGGATGAAACTTCGCCCCCCAGAGACATAAGGAAACATCTCCGAAAGCATTATGAAGAGATCCGGCATCACATCTCGTTGCCGTTTGATCTGCGGGACCATAGGCGGGCCCTAAAGGACCTCCATACTGAGTCGGTGGACAGACCCCTCAGATCCCGGCCTGTGAACCCCGTTATTGGTGCCCAACCACCCGTTCTTGCTGAGGAAGAACGTGTCCTTCCGAGGGAGACTAGAGTCATGCTGGCTCAACTTCGGTCTGGATATTGCAATAGGCTGAACTCCTATTTGTCCAGACTGAACCCCACCATACCGAACACATGCCCTGCATGCGGTATGGCCCCCCATGACACGCAACATCTTGTTTCGTGTTCTTCGGAACATACTCTTCTAACCCCCGTATCACTTTGGTCCAACCCTGTTGAAACAGCGCGTTTCCTTGGACTTTCGTTAGAAGAGCCCGATGACAACTAGGAGTGTGCTGGCCCTTTGGGCAGGGCGAAGCACTGCTAACAACAACATCGCTAAGGACGAATTTTTAAAACTACTACTATATTAAATAATTTGTTCATATTTCAGATATCAGTTACTCTGCTCTGTGTAGGTTATGCAACTATAACGAAGGTGTATATTTTTCGAAGATTTCTAACGCTGAACATGAATCGGTGTTCGAAAATTTGCTAACAAGTCTAGTTTGGGAAAAAGGGTGTCTAAAACTCCAAAATAGGTGCAATTTGAACAAGCCTCTCATGTTTATAGTGCATAAGTTATTAAAATAATACATACCAGCAACAACTTTTTTAAATGTTGAGTAAATGTGTTAGGTTCTTAATGAAAAAATGCAAACATTGAAATTTTGTCGATAAATGATGCTGGCGTGATCTAAAATCGTACCCAAAAATAAAGTCCGTTGTAAACGAACCTTAGACTTAGGTTTGGTTTCGATATAAATATTTTCATACCATTTTCTCACAACATTCAATTTGATTGGATATGAAGCCGCTGGCTGTTCTTGGTCCGCTAGTTTTCGAATTATCGAGGAATTCGAATAGGTGTCGAAAAGGTAATTCATTAAAGTGAAGAAGGCATATAAACCAATGCAATGGCCTTCCCTATTCGATCTCAAAACGTCGTATTATTCCATTCAAAATACCTGTATTGGTATTTTCTCCATCGCTGCAAATTCCAATTAAATTTTTCATACTGAAACCATTCTCGCTTAAAAACTTGCAAAGCTCCTTTTGTTTGGTAAAAGCATCTTCGGCTGGAACCTTCACGTATCCTGACAGCTTTGAATTCGGCTCTTTAAGGACGACTAAATGGGGTTCTTTTACCATGACTTGGTGGTATTTTCCGTCAATTTTTTCCGTTGATAAGGCTTCATCTTTTCTTCCATCAAAAGAAAAGTAGCTGAGGTTGGTATCATCGGTTTGGCTTTTGCATACTGCTTAACGTGTTTTCATCTTTTCTCTGGCTACTTTATTCTTGTCCATAATAATTAGCTCTCCAGTTGAATCTCTGTAGTCAATATCCTCGAAGAGAGCTGTTTGCTAAGCACGAAGCTACTCGGTCAGATATGCCAAATCTGTCGCACATCATGGCGAAATTTAACGCCGAGTACCTTCTGGTGTACACTTGCGGTTTCAGTGGAGTTATTTCCTCAGATGGTGTTATAACATGGCTTGGTTCATATGTCAAATCATGACTTTCTGGTAGCAAGACTGTAATTGTTGTTGCTTGGTCTATCAAATCTAAAGAAAACTCCGGAAAAAGGGTCAGGATCATTGCATTGATCTCGTAAAAAAAAAGTCAATCTTTCAGGAATTTTCCCACAGACGCAAGGGCTCACTTTTAGATCACATTTGAACTTCCCGATGAAAAACAAATTATCAGTACATTCTATAAAGTTATTTAACAGAGTTTTATTTCTTACTTATTTTTTATATTGTTGAATTAACCGGTTAAGCTTTATTATTACACTTTTTTCGTTCATAAGATCAATACAAAGTCCTTTCCATATTTCAATTAACTTTTTTGCTACGACAGCAGTGAAGTTTTTGTAACCACTAATTATTCCTTCTTCCTTCGCATGGTTAAACAAAAAAAAATAATATCTTAATACATCACGCTCCGTTGGTAAATTAATACCACTAAAATTTTGTGGTGCACCAAAAATACTTAAATCTTGTGAAGGTATGGTAGGTCCAGATTCTGAATTCGAAATATAAGAAATATTATTTTCCATCTTATCAAATTATGGATCGACCGGACAGCAAAAAAAGTCAGTTTTTTCACTCGCGTAATTTAACTTAAACGGCACTAATTCCCGTTAATCAGTTTTCTTTTTGCTATTCGCGCACTTTTTCGTATTTGACAGTTTTCTCCATGACGTCGAAGCACAACAAATTCTTACCAGAAAAAATTTACTTGTAAGTATTTCTGCTCGGGCATGACATTTTTGTGATGCTAGAATACTTCAAAAAAATTATAAAATAAAATGCCAGACAAAAGTAAATCAAAAAATAAATACATCTAAACGTTCATAGATATTTGTTGTTGTTTGAGATATGTTAGCGAGCGACTGAGAATTTTAAATTTTAAAATCTTGCTCATAGGATAAGAAAAAATAAGTTTAAGAGGAAATTATGGTTCAGCCTGTAAAAAAGGGGCTTTAGACCCCTGATTCTAGGTTTTAACGGTGTATTTGAAAATCTGGATAAGCGGTTTTTGTATGCTTGACTAAACCTACAACTTAAGGTATGTCCCGTAAAAAGTAAATTTTCACTGTCACACAGCTCATATAAAATTTTTCCTTACTTGATTATGAAACTTCAACGTAATTTCCGGTGGGTCAAAGTCGGTTTTAGACCCATAATTTCTTCAGCAAAGTTGCTTAGAATTATCCGAAGAACATTTTGCGCGATGGCGATTTTTCGGATTTTTCCAGTCCATACAAATCAACCCGCTCTAATGTACATATACACACATATGTATCCACATACACATTACAACATCGCATCCCTACTAGGCAGTTGAGCCTTTTATAAGTACTTACAAAAGCATTTTCATTAATGACGAATGCCCTTAATAATGTGTTCTATTTTGTTCAGGCCGTGTGAAGAATTTGAGCACTTCCCCTCATCGATGTGATATGATGTCTCGTTTTTACTAATTGTATTGGATTAAATGGAAAAATATATCTTCTTTGCTCTAACAAAGCCTCAAACTATTCATTCAAATGCTTACAAATCACTTAAAAAAATCAACCAAACTGCTCAATATTTATCTCTTCAACACCTTAGAACTAAAACTCAATGTGCTGATAAATAACCTTACAAACTGTTCATTCCTTATGTTCAAAGTACTTAAAAATGGCCTCACAAACTATTCACAGAAAGTGCTCAAACCCCTTATATTTTCTCTCCAAACTACTCACAATATCTTTCCAAAGTAATTATAAGAAGAAGATTCAAATTTTTTGTTTTTTCATACATATGTATGACATTTGAAGAAATTTTATTATGAATTTATGAAAAAACTACAAATTATACTATATTTTATAAAATATTTATATGCTAAATAGCAAAAACTATCTTAAAAATATACATTTGAATATACATTTTACATATTTTCCCTAAACAAATTCCCGGCAGCTGAAATTATGGAATGGTGTCCATTGTGGCCGATTCCCTTGAAAAACGAACCTAGATCCGTCTGGAGAGGTTTGTTGGCGGACTGTAGAAGGGTACTATTATTTTTGATTCACAATTCAGCTGATAGCAGCATACAATTCAATTTAATATACAGTGCACTCGCGAAAACTCGAACTAATGAAAACCAGCCCTGTCCGAGTTATCGAAATGTTCGAGTTTTCGAACGTTATGTATTTTTAATCGATATATGTATTCTTTTTAACAGTTTTTATACCCTGTCCAATTTTATGGTATTATTAATCAAAGAGATTCTCTGGTTTGATGTTTTGTAGTTCATTGCCAGTTTATTTAATAAAAAATGCTAGCAAATATGAATGTTGTTTACAAATTATGTTTTAGAAAAAAAAGCAGTGATTTTGGTTTGATGTTTCTTATTTTCTACCGCATTTAATACAGCCTTTTTTGCTAAACTTAAAACATTTAGTTTTCGTCCCATTATAACACGCAAATAAATTTGATCCTAACCGCGCAAAATCCCGTGTATCACTGACCAATATCAATCCACTTAAAAGAAAAGTTCCGTAATTAGCACGAAACCTAGCCAGTGCGGCGCCTTAGAATGAAACAAAAGACTCACATAACGACAAAAATTTGAATATCGGCCGTTACAGCACATGCAAAACGACAGTTTCTAACATGTTTTTCCATGAAAAAAAGAAAATAATTGTTCGAGTTTTAGAGTAGCTACATTTTGTTCGAGTTTTAAAGTAGTCAATGGAGAAAAAAAAAAGTTCAAGTTTCCGAATGTTCGAGTTATCGTGTGTTCGAGTTTTCGCGAGTGCACTGTACATATATTATCACCGCACGAATTGTTTTTTCAAATTTGAAAATTTTTTATATTTTAATTTTTTTTTTTCATTTTGACTTTTTATTTTGCTGACATCTATCAAATTCTAAAAGACAATCAAGCAGAAAACATGACACAAAATGATATGTACATCTATGCCCTCCTATCTTAAGCATTTTTAAATATAGATAGTTCCGTCGATATTATCTCTTTCGTGCATTAGAAATTCCAAAAACAAAATTTTGTTTGGAAATGTGAATGTGTTGGAAAATAAGGGGGGATTGCACAAATGAGCTTAACTTTGTGCCCAAAGTACTCAACATTGTCTAGTAGGGATTGTAATTAATTTAGTAATTTTTAATTGAATAAAATACCTTTTATAACGTTTACTTATACTAATTGAATAAAATACCTTTTATAACGTTTACTTATACCCGATTTCAATCTCTTTATTTATCTCGTCGGACGAGAACAAGGTTTCTGCTCCTTTTTGACATTAAAGTCGGTGAACACAAATATATCAGTTTCCAAGGAATCAGCCATCCTACTAATATTATAAATGTGCATGTAGCGATGTTTGGATGTTTGGATGTTTGGATGTCCAGACGTTTGCTTTTGTTCCCTAAAAACGTGAGAATGGCAGGACGGATTTTGTTGAAATTTGGAACGCCTACAGGTTATAGTCTGGAAGGAGCTATAGGCTATTTTTTTTTTAATTTTGGGGGATCCGACCCTGCTAGGGACCGTTTCTTTTCGAAATAGAAATATCGTACAATATGGGTATCAAACGAAAGGGGAGGGCCCCAGGTTTCATTTGGGCTTCGATATATTTCGATAAATTTATCGATAACTGAGTTATCGGTGAAAATGTTATTGCACAAAAACCTTAAAATTGCCCTACAATATGGGTATCAAACGAAAGGGGATGGCCCCAGGTTTCATTTGGGCTTCGATATATTTCGATAAATTTATCGATAACTGAGTTATCGGTGAAAATGTTATTGCACACAAACCTTAAAATTGCCCTACAATATGGGTATCAAACGAAAGGGGATGGCCCCAGGTTTCATTTTGGCTTCGATATATTTCGATAAATTGATCGATAACTAAGTTATCGGTCAAAATTCGATTGCCCAAAAACCTTAATATTACCCTACAATATGGGTATCAAACGAAAGGGGATAGCTCCAGGTTACATTCGGACTTCGATATATTTCGATAAATTTATCGATAACTGAGTTATCGGTGATTGCCCAAAAAACTTAACATTACCCTATAATATGGGTATCAAACGAAAGGGGAGGGCCCCAGGTTTCATTTTGGCTTCGATATATTTCGATAAATTGATCGATAACTAAGTTATCGGTCAAAATTCGATTGCCCAAAAACTTTAATATTACCCTACAATATGGGTATCAAACGAAAGGGGATAGCTCCAGGTTACATTTGGACTTCGATATATTTCGATAAATTTATCGATAACTGAGTTATCGGTGAAAACGTTATTGCACAAAAACCTTAAAATTGCCCTACAATATGGGTAGCAAACGAAAGGGGATAGCTCCAAGATACATTTGGACTTCGATATATTTCGATAAATTTATCGATAATTGAGTTATCGGTGATTGCCCAGAAAACTTAACATTACCCTATAATATGGGTATCAAACGAAAGGGGAGGGCCCCAGGTTTCATTTTGGCTTCGATATATTTCGATAAATTTATCGATAACTGAGGTATAGGTGAAAATGTTATTGCACAAAAACCTTAAAATTGCCCTACAATATGGGTATCAAACGAAAGGGGATAGCTCCAGGTTACATTTGGACTTCGATATATTTCGATAAATTTATCGATAACTGAGTTATCGGTGAAAATGTTATTGCACAAAAACCTTAAAATTGCCCTACAATATGGGTATCAAACGAAAGGGGATGGCCCCAGGTTTCATTTGGGCTTCGATCTATTTCGATAAATTTATCGATAATTGAGTTATCGGAGATTGCCCAAAAAACTTAACATTACCCTATAATATGGGTATCAAACGAAAGGGGAGGGTCCCAGGTTTCATTTGGGCTTCGATATATTTCGATAAATTTATCGATAACTGAGTTATAGGTGAAAATGTTATTGCACAAAAACCTTAAAATTGCCCTACAATATGGGTATCAAACGAAAGGGGATAGCTCCAGGTTACATTTGGACTTCGATATATTTCGATAAATTTATCGATAACTGAGTTATCGGTGAAAATGTTATTGCACAAAAACCTTAAAATTGCCCTACAATATGGGTAGCAAACGAAAGGGGATAGCTCCAGGTTACATTTGGACTCCGATATATTTTGATAAATTTATCGATAATTGAGTTATCGGTGATTGCCCAAAAAACTTAACATTACCCTATAATATGGGTATCAAACGAAAGGGGAGGGCCCCAGGTTTCATTTTGGCTTCGACTAAGTTATCGGTCAAAATTCGATTGCCCAAAAACCTTAAAATTGCCCTACAATATGGGTATCAAACGATAGGGGATAGCTCCAGGTTACATTGGGACTTCGATATATTTCGATATATTTCGATAAATTTATCGATAACTGAGTTATCGGTGATTGCCCAAAAAACTTAACATTATCTTATAATATGGATATCAAACGAAAGGGGAGGGCCCCAGGTTTCATTTGGGCTTCGATAAATTTATCGATAACTGAGTTATCGGTGAAAATGTTATTGCACAAAAACCTTAAAATTGCCCTACAATATGGGTAGCAAACGAAAGGGGATAGCTCCAGGTTACATTTGGACTTCGATATATTTCGATAAATTTATCCATAACTGAGTTATCGGTGATTGCCCAAAAAAATTAGCATTACCCTATAATATGGGTACCAAACGAAAGGGGAGGGCCCCAGGTTTCATTTTGGCTTCGATATATTTCGATAACTAAGTTATCGGTCAAAATTCGATTGCCAAAAAACCTTAAACTTGCTCTACAATATGGGTGTCAAACGAAAGGGAATGGCCCCAGGTGCATTTGGAGTTAGATATATTTCGATAAATTGTTCGATAACTGAGTTATCGGTCAAAATGCGATTGCCCGAAAACCTTAATATTACCCTACAATATGGGTATCAAACGAATGGGGATGGTGCCGGGTTTCATTTTTACTTCGATATATTTCGATAAATTTATCGTTAATTTAGTTGTCGGTGAGAATGTGATTGCCCTAAAACCCTAAAATTTACGTACAATATGGTATCAAATCAACTTTTGAATGTCCATTCATCCTGACACAATTAGTCAAAAAGCATTTAGTGTCAAAATTAAATAAAAATGTCAAAAAATTTGGTGTCATTTCATTACTCCATTTACATTTTTGAGTGAATATATTTGAAATAAATAAACTACAAATTGTGTCAATTTCTAATAAATAAACTGTGTCAAGTGAATATTTTTAACAAATAACCGACTAATTGTGTGGAGAAAATATAAAAATATCATAATGTAAGTAAAAATTCAAAAAAGAAAAAAATGTGGTAGTCATGTAATAAGCTTTTTTATAAATTCTCAATAAAACTAAAGTGAAGTAGCACAGGTTTAATTTCGCCTTTGCTATACTCCAAGCTTGCGTAAAAGTTCTTAGCCAAATCCACTTTTTGATGCGGTTCGAAGGAGTAAACGATTCTGCAGTTGGCAAACAAAAGAAAAAAAGTAAAGTAAAATGAAATAAAGTAAAATAAAATAAAATGCTTTTTTTAAAGCTTTTTTGATTAATTTGCTTAGAAACTTACACCCTTTCAACACATTTTTATTTTGAAATGCCAACGAACACCGCAAAAGAAAATATTTGAAAACCGTTTTTCAATACTCTTTTTTTCAAAATTTTAGCAATATTCGAATTAGGTAAATTCTTCAGTAGGCAATAATCTATATATATAAAATAGGATGTATGTACGTATGTATGTATGTATGTATGTATGTTATAGACTCCGGAACTACAGCGCCGATTTTGTTAATATTTACAGGATAGCTCAGTAGGAGTCCGGAGAGTGTTTATGTAAAGTTTTATATAAAACCTTAATATTACCCTCCTATATGGGTATCAAACGAAAGGGGATGGCCCCAGGTTTTATTTGGACTTCGATAGGTTTCGATAAATTTATCGATGATTGAGTTATCGGTGAAAATATGATTTCCCCAAAAGCTTAAACTTACCCTACAATATGGGTATCAAACGAAAGGGGAAGCCCCAAGGTTCCATTTGTACTTCGATATATTTCGATAAATTTATCTATAACTGAGTTATCAGTAAAAATGCAATTGCAAAAAAACCTTAATATTACCCTACAATATGGTATCAAATCAACATTTGAATTTGCATTTATCCTGACACAATTTGTCAAAATATAATTCTTGAAAGGCCCCCTAACGTTACTAACGAATACCGCAAAAGAAAATTTTTTAAAACCGGTTTTCAATACTCTTTTTTCAAAATATTCGAATTTGGTAAATTCTTCAGTAGGCCAGAAAGTTACCTGTGTACCAAATGTTATGCGAATATCTCAAGTTTTACTCAACTTATGTTAATTTATGTGATTTTCGAAGTTTTCGTGGTTATCATCCGATTGCGACAATTTTCAACAGCAGCCTACCTTGGCCAGAACGTAACTAATACACCAAATTCCATGCAAATATCTCAGTTTCTACGCAAGTTATGTCAATGTATGTGATTTTCGAAATTTTCGATTTCGCCCATTTTCAATAGCAACCTACCTTGGCCAGAAAGTAACCTGTGCCCCAAATTTCATGCAAATACCTAAATTTTTACTCAAGTTATCTTTTCAACCTAAGAACTTTCATATATGGAACTCTATATCTATGTAAGTAGATTACATAGTACCGTTATGTGAACAAAATTAGGGGCAGTGAAATAAAGCCGCGGGCGTTATTTCCTTTTCAAAAGGACGCGTTATTTCCCTTTGAAAATGAAATAGCGCCCGTCGAGGAAAGGAAATAACGCCCGCGGGCCTAAGTTCCATTTTGAAAAATAATTTTACAGCGCCGGAGCAAGTTATGGGCACAGCAAAGCTAACTATTTCACTTTGCGAATTATAACTATGTTTAGGAAGGACATCACCGTGGCGGTAGCCACGGCTATGGCACACACCCGAAGTTGGAATGGCGTAGCCCAGGGTTATTTTTTGAAGCGCGACCGAAGGCCGCCTACGCGGAAAGGTGTTCTGCACAGAAAAAACATGGATCGGGCCCCTAAATCAGGATTTGACCTAGGTCATTTTTTGGTTTTTTGTTAATAACTTTTCACTGAAATAAAATATTTATTTTCCGGTTTCGGATTCTTGTTACAAAGGTGAAAACGCGTAAGGCCCTTCTTCGTTTTCCGTATATAAGGAAAGTATGCGAGCTACAAGCTGTGTTGGATCGCCTAAGGGTTATTTTTTATAAGCGCTACCTAATGCCGAGATAAAATGAGAAATAACACCCATTGCAAAAAAGAAATAACGCCCGCGGGCTTTGTTTCTTTTCTAAAAGGAAATTACGCCCACGGGCGTTATTTCTTTTCTGAAAGGAAATAGCGCCCGCGGGCATTATTTCTTTTCTAAAATGAAATAGCGCCCGTCGACAAAAAGAAATAACGCCCGCGGGTTTTATTTCCTTTTTGAAAGGGAAATAACGCCCGCGGGCTTTATTTCCCCGGGCGTTATTTCACTGCACCCTTTTATACAGCTCTCTATTCATGTCTAAAATACATTATCTGTGCCCTATATGGAATAACTGCTCGGAGCAACTAACAAATGAAATCCAAAGAATACAAAATAAAGTCATCAAAAATATCTTGCATTTGCCTAGGGGAACGGCAAGCGTACTTTTATATCAAAATAGACTGGATTTTGTAAATATGCCATACTAAAAGCGTTAGAAACATTTTATAAAGTTAAAAATAATTTAATAGAACATAACTTAGATACCCTCGAATACACGCTATGAGCTAGGCCAAATATCAGACCGCGACTCTTTCGAACGGAAAGATGTGCAAAATCCTTAAGACATCATGGTGTAAAATTATTTAATAAGCTTCCAGATGAAGTTAAATACGCTAGAAATCTGCAATGCTTTAAAACACAAGTCGAACAGTTACTTCTCAACAATTTTAACTTTAATATGTAACTTTACTATGGCAAATTCTTTGTAATGAGTATCATTTTATTATTATCATTTATTATTAACTTACGTTGCATAAATTTATGTATCTTTATTTTCTTTTTATACCTTTCATGAACATGAAATGGTATTATAACTTTGGTCCGATGTTTGTAAGTATGAGAAGAAGAAGAGATAGACCCACTATTAAGTATACCGAAATGATCAGGGCGATGAGGCGAGTTGATTTAGCCATGTCCGTCTGTCCGTCCGTCCGTCCGTCCGTCCGTCCGTCCGTCCGTCCGTCTGTTTGAACGCAAACTAGTCCCTCAGTTTTTGAGATATCTCGATGAAATTTTGCAAGCAGGCGCCATTTTGCATAGGATTAATCATTTGTCGGAACCAGCAAGATCGGACCGATAGAAGGCATAGCTCCCATACAATCGATTGTTCCGATAAATGGGTTTTGGCCTATAACTCTTGCAACTCAAAAGCTAGGAACGTAAAATTTTGCAAGTTTAGTACAAATTGTATTTGCAACGTGTGTAGTGAAAATGACTCAGATCGGACCAACATGACATATAGCTCCCATATAATCGATAGTTTCGATAAATGGGTTTTGGGCTATAATTTTTGCAGTTAAAAAGCTAGGAACGTTAAACTTTGCACGTTTGCTACATATTATACATGTAACATATGTAGGCAAAATCAGCCAGATCGGACCAACATAACGTATAGCTCCCATACAATCGATTGTTCCGATAAGTGTGGTTTAGCATTCATGAAAGGTATAAAGCCTTCGGCACAGCCGAAGACAGCCCTTTCCTTACTTGTTTTTTTTAATTTCCTTTTTTTTATCTTACTAATAACTTTTACAACAATTGATGGCAAGCATTTGTAAATGAAATTAAGCTATCTTCTCGTACAAAAACAAGTGTTTTTTGAGAAAATCTGTAGAATACTAAATCTTGTTATCAATAAAGAAAAAAAATAAAAAATTGAATTGCACGGTTGAGCATTTCCCGTACATTAAGCTATGTTTTCCTTGTTCAATTTCAGGTTTCCTCTGAAACCAAAAGATGGACAGTTTCATTAGTTTGGCTGATCCGACCAGTGAGTGAGGGATTTGAGGAGGAACTTATGAGAGAGATACCAGAATAAACGTATTCTAGTAAATTCGCAGCTCCAAATTTTGTTTAATTTGAAAAAGGTAGAGAGTGAGTATGGTAGCGCTATTAAGACGTTAAATAAATCACCCCTGTAATGGAATCCAATAGTTGTCGGAATTGGATTTAAAACCGACAAAAAATTGCTTTGGTGTCATGAAATCCAATGCTATCGGTTTCACGTTCGAATCGGAATTATTACGGATTTAGGTGTCACAGAAACCGATAATATCGGTTTTGCTGTCGGAAATAAACCGAGCAGCTGGCAGCTATTGGATTTGCTTTTTTATTCAATTGCAGATAGAAAATTTAATAAAAATGTTAGTAAATGATGGTTTTAAATAAAAATAAATATTAATAAGGCTCATATTTTTATTCTTACTTGGGGAAAATATAAAAATCGCAACTTAGCTGCTAGCTGCAGTATTGGTGGAAATTGAGATCGTGTCAAGTACCATTTGGCAAGCTTCCTTACGTAGCCTATAACACACTATGCACCTGCAAATATCATATAAGTATTTACAAGCGCACCTTGCAATAAATCTACTTACGCTGTGTCCGGCAGCTCAAGCGGGTTGGTGCAATCCCTCAAAATTTTCATTTTGACCTTCCCGAAACTTCCTTCTTCCATCAACGCTACAACTGCAGATGCCATTTTTAACTCACATACTTTTATGTATATTAAATTTTTATGATTTATTGAAGAAAACAATGGAATTTCACAAATTTTTGTCAAAAAAGCGAAAATAAAATTTGCGATCCACACAAAACAGCTGATTCGAACATCGGTTTTGTTTACATTCGTAAATAACAAAACCGACACGGTTTCATGACACCTAATGAAATCAATATTGATTTACAATTCCGATAAAATGCAAAACCGACTTGGATTCCATGACAGCCCTGAGTAACTGGCTTTCCCCCCTGCAAAGTCATAACATTGACACTTCGAACTGGGACGCAATTGTTTCTTACTTGTGTGACAGAACGACTAAAGCGCCGAATCAATTTAACAGCAAAAAGGATGCATACCCAAGTTTCGGGTATAACTAATGCTGTGTCGGCTCAAGTCAAGGAGACATCCAATATTGAACTCCGTTCACCAGTGGACCCTTGGTTTAGCCTTACAACTTCTGTGCTAATTCTAGCCAAACTAACTGGGAATCTGCCATCCTGCCCTATCGACGCGACGACCATGCAGGCATTCCCAGACTTACAGCCTCATTCTCTTTGACGATAACGTGCCCAAAACGATCGTCGTTTGTGTGTTGGTAGCATGAATAGCAATACGATAGCCAAAGCGATAGTCAACACGATAACAGCTGACCCTTACGTAACGAAAGTGCTTAATCGGTAATCTGTTTGACGATTATCGTCTGACAATACGAAAACAAAGTGTCAAAATCAAACAAGAAGGAAATTGCTATCGTTGTTGAACAAATGGAACCCGCAAACACAAGAAGTAAGTATTATTATTCAATTTTCCACTATTGTTGTTACTTATTGTTATTTATTTATTTTAAAAGATTCCAAAAAGAATCCTAGCACCCAGTTTCGAGTGCTTGTGAACGAGCTGGAGGCAAATGTTGAACTGACGAGAGTAGCACCAGTGTATGGAGCCTGTAAGGTTGCCTTCGAGGAGGAATAAAGGAAGATTGCCTCAAAGAAGGGACGTGTTTAGCAGCTGCTTCCTAAAGGAAGTATCACCGCACATCAAAACTATGAAATACATAACTATTCACAGAAATAAATAGTTAAAAATTATCTTATGAACTATTGATACCGATGGATTTTGATATCCCTTCCAATATAACTGTGATAATTTTAGCAGGTGTTTCCTAAAAGAAACAATTACCCAAACGTTACTTACTTAGCGTCTGGTAGATCTATCACATTAGTCACATCACGCCAACTCTGCCGTTGGATTCTCAGCGCACCTTCCTCCGACAAAGCCAAAGCAACAGCTTGGTACATAATTATAAACGAAATATTCCCGATTTACTAATAACATAAAAATTATAAACTTTTTCACAAAGTCAAAACGCAGGTGCACAGAGTTGCAAAATTGACATTTCATTTCGTTTAGCTGGCGGTAGACGTAAGCCTACACGATAATCGTCAACGTAACATTCATGCTACCAAAAGCACACGATATCGTCAGCGCGGGTATCGTTCGTTAAGCGTATCGTTCGTCAAAGAGAATGAGGCTGTTAGTCTTGGCAGACAAGAGATTCTACATTAATGAAGAAGTAGATCTCATACTTGGTGGAGATATATACCAGAAAATAATACTGAGAGGATTAAAAAAGAATGTACACAGAAACGGAGTTTGGTTGGATGCCAACCGGGCGTGTAAACGCACCTAATCCAACCAGAAATATAGTGTCAAGCATTTTACAGTCGTTTTACAGCGAAATTGCTTTGGACAAACAGCTTACAGCATTCTGGGAGTTGGAAAATCTACCCTAAACTAAAAGTCCAAATGCAGACGACAAATAATGCGAAGATTTATACAGGGCAACTACGAGTCGAAGAGAGGATGGGAGGTACGTCGTTTCACTTTCATTCAGACAGGAATACCGGGAAAAAATAAACATAGGAGGATCTCTTAGTCGAGCGTATTCGCAGTTCTTCCGGAATGAGACGCGTTTAGCAAAGAACCCAGAAGTAGGGAAAGAATATTTGAGGGTCGTGTCTGAATATAAGACATTAGGACATATTCGAAAAATCAAGGAAATGATACCAGCCTATTTGGCGAATAGCTATTTTTTGCCCCATCACGCCGTAGTTAAGGCGGAGAGTACCACCACTAAGGTACGAGTTGTTTTCAACGCCTTAAGTCAAACATCGAATGGTACAAGTTTGAACGACATTCCCATGCCTGGCCCAATCGGATATTCCAGTACTTATACTTCGCTGGAGACTATATCGATCCGACCGATTTTTTACGCCATTGCCAAACTTTTCGACCCCTTAGGATGGCTCGCACCAATTTTCATTGTGGCCAAAATTTTGATGCAGAACATATGGTTAGAGGGAACCTGTTTCGTCCAATACATTGGAGCAATGGAACAGTTTCAGACAACAATACCAGGAAATCGACAAGATAAGGATACCACGATGGCTAAACTTTTCAACAGAAGATGACGTCGAAATTCATGGATTCTGCGACGCTTCGGAAAAGGCATACTCTGCAGCCGTCTACATGCGAGTCAAAAGGAATGAGGATATTTTCCCATCTCTACACCTGGCTAAAACCAGAGTGGCACCCATGAAGACTATTTCACTTCCGCGTTTGGAACTTTGCAGGAGTGCTCCGCTTGGCTGAAATGATGGAATCAATACTCCGAAATATCAAACATTTATGGACGGATGCCACCATCGTTTTGACATGGATAAGGAAACCACCATATTCCTGGTCAACTTTCGTCGGACGGAACTGCGGTAGTGACATGATCTACGCGGAAGGGTGATAACTAGTACATGGGAGCTTACCAATGCTAGTGATCATCGTTTAACGTAGACGCGGACTAAGCTGTACTTGAGGTGTGCTGGATTTACCCCGCCCATTATACGCTTAAGGCTGCGATAACCTGATCTGCCGCGGTCAGCCGTGGATACGCGAGTACAGTTGCGGCAGCAAAGCCGTGGGTACGAGATCGCAACGTCGACGCAATCACAACGGTAGAAATAGCGGAACGCATACAAACCACAAGCCCGCCAACGCCATACCATCTATACAGCGTGGGCCAGTACGGGTCACGGTCAAGATCGGATCTACGCTGGGTAGTGATAGTTAGTAAATGGGGTTTACCAATACTAAACATTACGATCCAGAGTAGACGCGGACTAAGTTGTACTTGAGGTGTGCTGGATTTACCCCGCCCATTATACACTTAAGGCCGCGCTCCGCCGATCAGCCAGCACTCGCCGTAGAGACGCGCAGTAGAGGCAGCCAGGCGACGTCGCTGCCAAGTCACATAGCCGCTAACACGCGCCGACAGAGGGACGCCACTGCAAGCAGCACAGAGCAACATCAGCAGACGTACGCCGACGCCAACAGCACAGAGCGTCGCTAATCGAGGTGTAACGGGATACGGCGAACCGTTACCGAGCCAAGAGGCAAACAATACTAGCAGAAGTCGCTAAGTTATTTAAAATTAATGAATTATAAGTATAATTAAGTTCAACAGAACTGAATAAAGTAAGAATACGACTTGCAAAAGGGACCCTGGACACGGCGAGTATACCCCAGCACCAGATAAGAAGCGTAGGGGCAGGGAAAAGTTTTGTTACAATTACTACCTGGTCGGCAGCAAGGGTGGCCTCATGTCAACTCCGAATCGAATCCAGAATCAGACTTAGTCAACAATTCTTTGTGGTGGCAGGGACCTTCTTGGTTACCAGAAGCCAACTCCCAATGGCCCGTACAAGAAAACAGGTATCATACTTCCGTGGAGGAAAAGAGAGCGTAAGCCTACGCAACAAGAAATCGATATTCTTGACCGGTTTTCGGATTTACAGAGTGCTTTGAGGGTATTATCATATATTATGAGTTTCTTTCGAAGGTTGACGCGTTTGATTGTACAACTGGTAGTTAAAATCTCCCTCCATGGGTAAAACCAGCTAATGCTCCGTCACATTCGCACCCAATACTGGATTTCGAATATCAAGAACATGATTAGGGTCACCATCCATAATTGTAAAGTCTGCACCATTTATCGAAAACGAGCGCAAACTAGAGCTGCAAAAAGGTACTAGGATAGTTTTTTTTGCGATATATCGATTTTTTTTTTGGAATAGTCGATAGTTTCGATAGTGTCAGTACTTTCAAAATGTATGATCTTTATAATATTAGCTGACGCTGTGATCTGAGGTAAAAAAATTGTTCAGAACTTAAAGCTCAAATTGCAATATGTGTACTGTTTTTTATTTAGGTACATACATATGTATACATATTATTGATATTGGAGGTTCTGCGTGTGGAAGAGTTTTATCTGGGCAGATCAAATACAATGAGTAAGTATTATTTCGCATAAAATGCACATGTTCGTGCATAAATAACAAACGCGTATTTGATCCTTGTTATTTTATGCAAATATGTATGTATATTTACATAATCGGAGACAGTGAAGGCTCAGATTCCAGGCTCAAACTTTCGAAAAGGACTAAAAAGGGACACTCCGACGTTTGGTCATTCTTTGATCAATCTCAAAAACGAAATGAAGCCAAATGACACGCGGGAAAATTTACAAAACCAGTGGTAATAATAGCAATCTGTTTGACCATCTGAAACGTTTCCACCCCCTTAATGTCTATAGTTTTTATATGCAAATACAAAACTTAAATAAAAAAAATTTTAGTGAATTTCTTAAAAAAAATGCTGACTTTTTTTAGCTTATTTTTTTTTAGTTTCAGCCTTTTCTAACTGTTTTTTGCCAATATAGCTTCGTTTTTCTTCACGACCTGGCAACACTGGTGGTAATACAAAATTGCTATGTACAGGATATAATCAATACCAGATGATCTCAAATCAATTATTTATAACATCATATTATGTTTCGTTTGTTTAATTGTACTTTAAGCTAACCTCGCAAATAAAAGCACTCGTTGAATTCCTCTTTAAAATTTTATATGTACTAAGTAATACTCTGGAATCATATTTAGCAAAGCTATATCTGCTTGGTGTAAATGTAAAATTTGAACCTTGTTGGTAACGGACTTTGTGTATTAAGTATGTATATATGTAAGTAGTATTAAGCAAATTTTGTTCGGAGTTGGAGTTTATCTACATTTAAAATACGATAGTATACGATGGTTTCGTGCGAGCGAGCGCACTACTTTCACCTGCGCGTTTACTAATACCGGGGTGGACTTTGCTGGGCCTTTCGATATTAAAATTTACCGGATTAGAGGATGTCGACTATCAAAGGGCTACATTTGCCTCTTTGTCTGTTTCATCACCAAAGCGATCCATCTGGAAGCGACCAGACCATCCATTTCAAAATATAGCCATCAAGCTATGACATGGCATTTTATTCCGGCTGGGGCTCCTCTGGGAGGCGGGAGTGAAGAGCTTCAAAAGCCACTACAAGAAGTTAGCCTTGCCTCACAAATTTACGCATGAAGAATTTCACGCGCTATTATGCCGGATTAAGGGATTTCTCAACTCGCTACCACTAAGCCCAGCCTCAAGTGAGCCTGCGGTCCTGGAATCTTTGACCCCTGTGCACTTCCTTACTGGAAGTCATCTCCTGGCTCCGCCAGAACCAGACGGGAATGAGAGCCCTGCCTCCATTATTAATAGGTCATGGAAGGTGCAATACTTGTCCTAACTTCAAAAACGAGTGAAGTGGAAGCATCCAAAACAAAACATTAAGGTGGGAGATCTCGTTGTTGTCAAAAAAGATAACTTATCTCCGAACGAATGGAGGCTCGGCCGAGTTACCGACTTACACCCCAGTGAAGATAACCGAGTACGTGTATTGGGCCTCTTAACCGAGAAGGGTCAGATCAAAAGACCGCTGGTCAAGCTAATTCTGCTCCCTATGGAAGGAATGGATGGCGAGAGGCCCGCTGCCTCATCGTAACCATCCACTCCACCTCAAACCAAGAACCTACCACCTCCCATATCCCAAAAAATTGCACCCTTAGCGAGGACACCAGAAAACCTACGATGGGCGAACCATTCTGCCACCGAAAACCTAACTGCGCTCGGGAACGAGGCCACAGAAAACCTAACGCAGAAAGGCGAACCTGTTTGCCTCTGAAAAGCTATCCATCTGCCACGACAAGTTGGCATCAGATGGACCCACCCTCGTATACATACCCCAATGCAAATACATAAAAATTGATATATAAATTACCAGTGTCACTCGCCCTGGAGGACACCTACACCGCCATACCGCACCTTAATTATACCTGAAAATAAGAAAAATTAGTATCGTTCTACAAGGATTAAAAATATATCGTTGGCTTAATATAGAAAAGGCGTATCTACATTTTTTTCGAAATCGCGTTTTTAATGTATTCTGGTAGACCACTGTCAAACACACCTCCCCTTAAAAAATTAGTGAGCTATGATCGCAAATAACGGATTTATAGTCATACATATAAAAAAAAGCCCTAACTCATTCAAAGTTTTTTTTTAAGAAAAAAGCCTTAAGTCATTTAAAGTTGAATTTAAAATAGACACTAAGCTGTTCATTAAGAAAACAAAATTTTTCGCCAGACGGAATATGATGCGTTATACTGTAAAAATAAGTTGTGCAAAATTGCATTTGAAAATAATAAAACCATATGCACTCAGGGTGCATCAGATCATATAAAAAAATTGATAAACGTACACTTGGTTCACATTTATTACGTGAAAAAACGTGCAGATTATGATTCTGAAGACAACATTTAAAAAAAAAAGCTATAGGCTTCGAGATTTCGCAAAGTTATCGCTCCTTACACAGTGAGAAAACGCCAATTTCGTATTAGTCAAAAAATCTCTAGCTCTAAATATCCGATCAAAAAACTTTTCTCATGGCCTTTTATTGGTCTAACAACCGCCATATAAATCTTTCCAATTGGGTTATGAGTTTAAGAGTTATTTGCAAATACATATCAAAAATCTGGCACAATTTCCATCAGCATCGTCATTTATTTGCATGTAGTATTGGAGATGGATCGAATGCAAAAAATAAATAGCCATATCTAAAAAAAATTCTTCCAGGAGATTGCCACCATTTTAATGATAATTAACCTTATAAAACCAAATTTATTTTCAGTATAATAATATCTGCCTTGAAATATGAATTTTAGTTTTATTTATTTATTTATTTTACTTCAAACATGAAGTATTATATTAGTTTTAACTTACAACAAAAAGCCCTAACTTTAATTTATTTTCAAGAAAATAATAACAAAAAGCCTTATCTCAAAAAACTTCAATGAAATTAAAAATAATAATTAAATTATTCCAAACATGAATTTGTTACCTGTTTTGAATAAAAATTGCAATAAAAATGTTTTTTGCATCTTCAGTTTTTAAGGTTTTATTCAGTTTTTTCCTTCTCCTGAAAAGTAACGAAAAGTGTAGATACGCCTTTTCTATATTAAGCCATCGATATGTATCTATTCTAACTGATGTGTGCAAACAATTGAACAATGGCAAACTTTAATTGCAAATATCTCTTGACGGAAGTAGAATATCCGCCCTTAGAACATGGTAACCATAGCCCAAATACCTCGTTTGACACCTTTCGCGACATTTTCGGAAGTGTTTTAGTAGCAGTGGATGTATAAACTTACCATCCAGGACCTTATTTTGTGCACTGTCATGGATATGAAAGTGCATGCGGACGGACTGGCGGACGGTCGGGTAAAACGCTAATCCTGAACTGGATTTAAAATCGCGTTATTGTTTTTAAAAGGGATAAGGGCTATTACTACTCACCGCTACCGTCACACAGAAATCTGCATTGAAAATTTTCATGCAAAACAAGGGACTAAAAGTTGTAAACCAATCTATCTTGGATGCCGTATTAGTGTCAGATATTTTGAAGGCAATTACTATTGTAAAAGTAAGCATTCCAGAACCACTAGTCCCATCGAAAAATAGAAAAGTAGCTATACTTGGCATGGGTGCCGGTATTGCTAGCAGGAGAACCCTGCACCCTACAAATGCTAATTCTAATTCACTCACTGCGGGGAGATGTTCCCGTAGTCCCTTAGCAACAGTTATCAGCAATAACAATTATAAATCAGAACGAAACCCTTCACAATATACACAACAACAGATTTCAAATGCAGGTGGTAATGGTGTAATCGCAACAATCATTCCCATGTTGGGAATGCAAGCGGTGGTGGTACTATCATTCACGGTAATATGCCATATGCGCCTAAAAACATGCTCAAACCATCAACGAGCAAACATTCAACTTTAATCCAAGAGCAACAACGATAATTAAGAACTTACTTACTTCAACAACTACAAAGTTTAAGACAACATTAATATCAGCAAGCGCAACAAGCGACTGAGCCACTTATGGCTTTTTCTGATAATTTCTTTTTGTTTAGTTAACAGCATTTAAGTGGAGAGATCATTTTAGTAATTTATCAGATGAGATTATTTTACAAATATTTAAATGGTTACATAAGAAGGCGTTCAGACGTTGCAGTCAGGTTTCTAGACGCTTGAACAGATGAATCTAGGTGGCCGACCTTCACTCGCTGGTGCATTACAAAATATATTAACACGCGGTGTGGTTATTCTACGTTTGGCGTAAGTAGAGTTAACTCATCCCGTATGATTTCCTGCATGCCGAGCCAAAATTCGAATCAAAGATACAATATTTAGGTTTAAGCCTTAACCAAAGATGAAATTTGCAATGAAATAGCAACAAATACAAATCGAGAAGCATTAAATTTAGCTATGCGCATAGGATTGAAGGCCTGTACGATTCTGTAACTTTTTTAATGCCAAGTGTTAGCGTTAACTTCCCTTAACACCGAAAAGTGTTAGCTAACACCTTAGTTAACGCGAAAAAATTTTGTGGTGTTAAAAGTTATAGAAAATAAGTTCTCCGAACATGAAACCGGACTCGCGACGCGCACGTTGTAGTCCGAACGCTTATCACCTGCGCTACTGCGACATGAACGTCGGCGCTGTCAAATGCTGTACTTAAGATGAGTGCAGTTTTCCCCTAAATTTTAACAGATATACATACATAAAACAGCTAACACTAAAAAGTGTTAAGGAAGTTACAGAATCGCACTTTCGTTAAGGGCAAACGCCAAAATTCGGATACAAGCTTAACACTCGGCGAGGTGTTAAAAGTTACAGAATCGCACTACTGGAGTGTACGAAAAAATTATGGAATCATTAAAAAACTTAAATAGGTTGAATATATCATGGATAAATTTATCCGTGGATGCCGTCACTTCGGTAGTGACAAATGTAACACCAAATCTTATGCGCTTGAATATGGCTGATTGCCGCAAAACGCTGTGGCGAGCTTAGCTAAACGTTGTTCGCAGTTACTGGAAATAGATTTCTCCGACTGCACTGCACTAACCGGCAATGTCATTTATATTAATTGTAGATTAAAAATGCTTAAATATTTATCTTTATCTCGGTGCTTTCTCATTCCCGCCTCAGCTTATATGGATTTGAGTAATTTATCCACGATCCCTTTCTGGACATATTTGGCATGCTCTCAAATACTGCATCGATGTTGCGACCAGCAATTAATGATGTTTAGCTACCATCAGCAATGCCCTTAGATCTACCAGAGTCAACATAAAACTAGCATGAAAATATGCAAAAAAAAAAAAGAAATTAGTATTGGCTCAAAATACATATGGGTATATGTCCATGCAAATCTGTCTTAAAAGCATGTGCCGGCCGCCAAAGCCATTGTGTATCACTAAACTGGGTATATATTCAAGATCTTGTAGTACCTACGGGATATAATAAACGTTTATCTAACTATTGGCTGCCTCTAGTTTCCTATAGATTTACTAAGTAGTTTTTATTTAGTGTAAGATTGTATGTAAAATGTATTTTTATAAAAATATAAATTTATTTTTTTTCTAAATAAACACGTACCTATGAAATTGAATTTAATAAACATATATAACCATGCATGTCAATTCTTGAACGCAAACGCTTTAATTTAATAAGGTAGGTACGGCCATGTTTAACAACATGTTTAATTTATTATGGTTTTTAGTAGGGGTAGAACTACGTTGCGTTCGATTTGTGTTTTTCGCTTACATGCCATAAAGGGCATCTATCCTTCGCAATATTTTCATGGTGGGGCAACTATCCATAAGGTAGGCATCTATCCCTCAAAAAGAAGGTTTCAGGAAAAACTAATTTCTGGAAAAACTGTGTAAGATAGGTAAACCAAAATTTAAATAATTAAAGTTAAAATATTGAACTAGCTATATTAAAAAAAAATTATTCAAATAAAACTAATATTTTCAAATTTAGGCAGCTTTCCAAAAAGTGGGGCATCTATCCCGGTTTTACCCTATTAATTAAACAAAGAACTAGAATTTGTTTAACATGTGTATTAAAGTAAAAGAAATAATTTACCTCACTATATATCGCATCGTTGAGAGCCATATATTTTTAAAAACATTTTTTTTCCAGAATTCCATCATATTTGTATTCTTCTATTATTGCCTTTCCTACAACAGCATCAAAGTTCTTACCGACATCGCCCTTGATGATACTCCTTAACGTTGTGATCTGAAATATATCAAAAATATGATGAGAATTTAGAAATAATTTTCACTTTGGTTTTGTATAGGTTCTGATAATTGGGTATGTAGTTTTGCAGGTCATTGAAGTTTACTATAATAAGATACCAATTTGAAGCCTCTAGCTAAATTACATGATTTATTTACTTACGTATCGAGACGGATCGCTTCTTATTTTTATCGCACGTAGTTTGATTTATTTTATACCTTTCACCAGCAGCTAGTCGTCGCAGATTTCGTTTACTTTTGGCACACAAGGTATGTATATTAACTTCATTCGCCTAACGGTAGTATGTAACGGCATCAACAAATCGAGATAGATATTGACTTATATTTATCAAAATGTTCAGGAGGAAAAGAGAAATTGATATAGTATATAGATATTTAATTGTACATAATACACCAATAAGGATAAAATTTGGTGTGTAATTTAGCGTTAAGGCAACAAATAAATTTTTGAAGAAATTTTTTAAAAGGGGCGTGGCACCGGCCACTTTTGATTGAGTCAAATTTGGAAATATTATTAATCATAAATCAAAAACCGCTCAAGATAGCAATAATAAAATTCAGCACCCATATTTATATTAATGCAGGCATTATTCCGAAAAAAATTTGCGAAATCGGGTAAGGTCCACGCCCAATTTTATACGAAAGATTTTGAAAAGGATCACAGATATATTGAATATGCAATACTTTTGCTTAAACTAACTCTGTATCATTTCTATTTCACCTCTAAAGTGTTCGTGGGCAAAGAAAGTCGAATGCACAAAATTTTTGGAAAATGGGCGTGGCCCCGCCCCTTTATGGTGGATTATTCCACAAAACTTTCCATGCCATAACTCTGGTAAAAATTTATTTATTTAAACGAAATAAACAAAATTGGTTAACGGACACGCCTACTTTTTGAACGCGGTTATGAAAAATTTCCTTGTAAAATTAAAATCGCGATATGTTTTTCCATAATTGTATAAGTTATATAAATAAGATTTTACACACATGATAAGCTTTTTAAGAAACTAAACTGTATAAATATGTGGTGGATTTTGGTGAAGTAGGCGTGGCGCCGCCCACTTAAATTTCAAGAAGGTAATTCAATGAAAGTTAATGAGATGCTTTCCAATAGTATCTAGTATACTCCTGCCAAAAATTACGCAAATAAAATAACAAACAAGCAAGATTTACGGGCAAGTAGTTAACACCCTATTGCCTTTTTTTTTATTTTCATACCTTTCATGGATATGGGGAAAGCTATTTATATTTTGTTATTTAGTGATCATTTAATTTACCACTCACAACAGAAGTGTTTTTAATCGAAAAAAATCAGTTGCATTTATAACAACTTTTCTGGTATTAAAATAGACCTGAGTAAATTGGGATACCAAAACCGATCACTACTAGGTATTGAATGTTCGGTTACACCCGAACTTAGACTTCCTTACTAGTTATACATAAGTTCATGCAGGTCATGTCTATGACAGACTCAAAATACATATTATGCCTAAGTCGGAGGTTTATTTATTTAAATTACGCAAATGTCATTTTTACATTTTAAAATCAAGGTATGTGTATATGCTTGTGCGATGTCACAACGCTTACTCCAAACTTGAGTTTAGCTTTTTTCGCTTATTGAAACATTTTAAAATAGCTTCTGCTTCTTATCAGTGATTTTCTCCTAAATCGATATTTAATTAACGTATCACTATTCATATCTAATTTTTGGTTATTTATTGGTCTTCGATATTATATGTAAATTTGAAACTTTTTGAGCTCAAGACCTTTTTATCAGAATAAAATAAAATACAATTTTCATTTGTTTTTATTTTTATTTTAATATAAAACGATATTTCGATCACAGTCTGTGATCATCATCAGGCACTGTAAACAGACAAAATAGTTAACACTTAAACATTCAAAACATCATACATACTACTTACTCAACTCAATGTATTTTATCGACTAACAATAACCCGCCAAATATTTTAGAGTTAGAGCAAAGAAATATAAGGCAAAGAATATAAACAATAAACAGTGTGAAAGCACCGTTGATGTAAACAAAAATTTTATAAAAACAACATTACATGGAGAGCGTAACAGAAAGCCGTACTCACATGTTTATATATATATGTATAAAGGCATACATTAGGCTGGTACTTATTTTCTTACAACGAAATATTTATCCGAACTTATGTATATATATTAAAAGTGGCATTGTGTTAAATATCAACTTGGACCATTTCTTTGTTGTCTTAAAACTAAATCCCTATATACGTGTGACAGCTGTTCAGTATCTTGTTTGAAATTCATTTTTATGTTATTTGGGGTATTTGTGATGTGCAGCATTTCTAAAGTAAAACGTTTATTATAATTTTTCTCTTCTTGTAGTATGACCACATTATCAAAGTCTGGATAATGTCCAGTATTTTTACAATGAGATGTAAGGGCCGTCTTATTTTCCGAAACGTTATTCATTAACTTTACGTTCGACTTATGGGCAGAAATCCTCGTCTTGAGCTTCATTTTTGTGGTCCCAACATATACTTTGTCGCATAAGAGGGACCCGTCACCATTACACGGAATTCGGTATATTACATCAGATTTCTCCTGCTTTGAAATCTTGTCTTTTGTACTGCTGTAGACCTTACGCAGAGTATTTTTGTATGTTGCTGCGACCTGATATTTTTCCCGATCATAAATATTTGAAAATTTTATTCTTTCCGCCTTGTGAGTGGCGAATGAAGTTTTACGCCTGTCATGTTATGTTGCCATTCAAACAAATTCAAAAAGTTCATCCGAATTTGACGTTTCTGTCATTTTTGTGTCATTTGCTTATGTTTTTATTTATTTATTTGTGCAAAAGAGTGAGATGTTTGTGTGATTGTAGTAGGTAGCGAGGATGATGTGCGTCAAGTGGAAATGGCAGCTCATATCGAGATCATAAAAAGTGGTGCTAGTTCGGATACAGATGAGCTGGATGTGGAAAGTAGTGGTGCAAAAAAACGTAAAACCCACAGTGGCACCAATGGTGGTTTACTGATAGTAGAAGACGTTTGGAATCACATCCACTTGAAGTGCGTATAACAATTGGCAATATCGCAAAAGGTGCGGAAGAATACATAGTGGTGCGCCTGCGTTACTTCAAACGTTTGTGTTTTGCCACTGCAGCACTATTACAAAAAATTATACCAGATCTTATTAAAGCCATTTAACAAATGTGGAACTCTCGCTTGAATTTAATGAAACAAATACGGGCTTTGGTTCAAAAACAAATTGATTTACATATATTTGAAAGAAGAATGTTGATCCACTACTCGGCCCTCATGCAGTCTTGTACAGTGGACTTCACTTACTTATGAGGAGTATGTTGCATCTGCACCCGGAGATTGTCAGTAGTAATAATTTTTTTTAACGTGCCATCGTTTACCCACATTGACCTAGAGGAACTACTATTTAATTTCATTAAAAAACACACAAAAGTTGTTTACTCACTTCTATGTTGTTTTATTTTCGGTTAAAATTATTTTTTCTATCAAAATATATGAATAAACACAAAACCTGTCGCTTCTTTTTCTCAAATGCGAATGAAATAAGCATTCGTCAAATTTTGACACATTTGGCGAAGAGAATCTAAGTTTTTCGCTACTGGCAATTCGAGAAGTTCATTTTCGTCACTCATTCGCCACTTTTTGGCGAATTCGCCACAGATTCGCATGCCGCAATTCGAGACGGCGAAATTCGACAAAATTTTCATTCGCTTCGCATGTGACAATATGCGTAGTTCTGAACCGAATCCATAACTCAATTTAATCTCCATTCAGTTTATTCAATGGGTTTTAAAAACCATTTCTTTCCTCACGGGTCCTAATTGAGTTGCTTATTTTTTAAGCGACTTCAACTCAAACCGCGAATATCAACTTGGTAGGCTATTTTTTGTTGTTGCTTACCATGTTTTTTCATAACCTACTCAGCGTTCCTTTGTGGCTTAACAAGGGCCCAACAAGCGCAGCTAAATTATCTTATACTCCACGAAAAATGCTCATCGAAATTGAAAATTTAATAGCACTCATCCGGTATTGATAAGATAGCTAAATGCTATAATTAATAAGTTGGATAACTATGATGTCTAGAATAGAGACTTCAGCTATTTTTTGTAGATAAATAAATTTTCTATAAATAGTTTAGATCCGTTGAAGAATGTATCAGACTGATTTTCGAGGTTTAAAACTGTAAAAGACGTAAACATGAAGACAATCGCTACTTTTACTTTTCTGCTGTATAACTTCTTGCTATTTAATAACAGCTCAGCTCATCCCTTGGACGAATCCGCTAACGGCGATCTAGCCGATTACGCACCTGAAGTGAAACCAGTAATGGCCGCGTCACAACCAAGTTTCGCATGTACATGCATTTAACGCAAACTTATGCGTCACAGGAACAGCGGCACAATCATCACGCAAGGTTTTGCATTTGTAAACAGCTGATTTTTATTTGCGCCAATTTGTTATATTAAGCGCGCACCAAAAGCCAAATGTCAAATGCTTCTTCTAGGTGTAGATGCGACTAAAAAATATTTGTTTTTATTTTTGCAATAATGGTAGAAATAACATGTACGGTAGTGCAACCGAACATTAAATACTCCGCTGTGAGCTTTAGCAACAAAATTGGCATTGTTTATCTTATAACTTTAAACGACTTATTCTTGTATATTTGTATACATATTTGTATATTTGTATATCCACTACTATCTCCCGAACGACTTCACCGATTTTAATGAAATTTGGTACACAGGTACTATGCTTTGTTCTAAGATTTTCTACTTTGGTGTTGCCACTTGGGGTGGTCCTTAGGGTTGCCACCTATATCAATTTTTTTTTAAATATTAAGCAATATATGGCAATATGGGTATCAAATGAAAGGTATTTTAGGCCGTATACCAACCAAAATATTTTCGAATAAGATTGCCACCTAAGGTTGCCACCGGAACACATTTTATTTATTCCTTCAGATATCGACCACTATCTCGGGAAGGCTAAACCGATTTCGATACAATTTGGTAGATGGATAGTATGCTTCCTTCTTAGATTTTCTACTTGGATGTTGCCACTAACGGAAGCTTAGAGGGTTGCCATCTTTCCCTTTTTTTTTTTAAATATTTAGCAATATATGGCAGTATGGGTATCAAAATTAAAGGTATTTTAGGCCGTATACCAACCATAATATTTTCGAGTAGGATTGCCACCTAGGGTTGCCACCTGAACGCATTTTATTTATTCCTTCAGATATCGACCACTATCTCGGGAAAGGCTAAACCGATTTCGATACAATTTTGAAGATGGATAGTATGCTTCCTTCTTAGATTTTCTACTTGGATGCTGCCACTAAAGCTTAAGGGTTGCCATCTCTCCCATTTTTTTTTTTTAATATTTAGCAAGATATGTCAATATGGGTATCAAATGAAAGGTATTTTACGGCGTATATCAACCAAAATATTTTCGCGTAGTATTGCCACCTAGGGTTGCCGCCTGAACGCATTTTATTTATTCCTTCAGATATCGACCACTATCTCGGGAACGGCTAAACCGATTTCGATGAAATTTGGTAGATGGATAGTATGCTTCCTTCTTAGATTTTCTACTTGAATGTTGCCACTAATGGAAACTTAGAGGGTTGCCACCTTTCCGATTTTTTTTTAAATATATGGCAATATGGGTATCAAATGAAAGGTATTTTAGGGCGTATACCAACCAGAATATTTAATACACAACAGGTGTCGCCAATGTATGTTAAGTGACTTTTTGTGGTTAGTGTTCGATATTTTGGAAATCTATTTTAGAAATTTATGCTCTTGGTAAGTTAGATTATGCGGCAAATTCGAAAAATACCGAGCAAGTCTCGGTCACCCAGGTTCTTTAATTTTATAGCTTATACGTATATTTGATTTTTTTGTGAATACTGAAAACTTTAAGGTCTACTTTGATTGAGTTGATCTGGGTTTCAAAAACAAACTGTGGCTCAATTTATAAAAAGGCGTATCACTAACTATTAGTATTGGGCAGTAGCGAGTACTATGTGTGTATTTACTACTTTGGTATCGATACTTTTAAGCATCGGGTACTATGTGTATTTACTACTTTTGTATCGCTACTTTGTTGTTGTTGTTGTTGTTGTTAGCAGTACTTCGCCCTGCCCAAAGGGCCAGAACACTCCTAGTTGTCATCGGGCTCTTTTAACGGAAGTCCAAGGAAACGCGCTGTTTCAACTCTGTTGGACCAAAGTGATAAGGGAGTTAGAAGAGTATGTTCCGAAGAACACGAAAAGGGATGTTGCGTGTCGTGGGGGGCCATACCGCATGCCGGGAATGTGTTTAGTATGGTAGGGTTCAGTCTGGACAGATAGGAGTTCAGCCTATTGCAATATCCAGACCGAAGTTGAGCCAGCATGACTCTAGTCTCCCTCGGAAGGACACGTTCTTCCTCAGCAAGAACGGGTGGTTGGGCACCAATAACGGGGTTCACAGGCCGGGATCTGAGGGATCTGTCCACCGACTCAGTGTGGAGGTCCTTTAGGGCCCGCCTATGGTCCCGCAGATCAAACGGCAACGAGATGTGATGCCGGATCTCATCATAATACTTCCGGAGATGTTTCCTTATGTCTCTAGGGGGCGGAGTTTCATCCAATAGCTGTCGATTTGGATGACTGGGTCGGTGGCAGTTCAGAAGGAACTGCCTATGTACTTAAAAGTTCCGCATGCTCGCGAACGTTGAGCATTTGAGCCTCCTGGTGGGGATGAGACTCAGGAGACATAAGCAAACAACCCGTCGCAGTTCTGATGGCGGTGTTTTGGCAGACCTGCAATTTCCTCCAGTTGGTGTCGTGAAGGTTAGGCGACCATATGGGCGCAGCATAATCAATAACCGGTCGGCCAATAGCCTTATAGGTGACCAGCAACGTTTCTTTGTCTTTGCCCCAAGTACTGCCGGCCAGTGACTTGAGGATCTTGTTGCGGCTTTGTACCTTTGAAGCTATTGCGGTGGCATGATTAGCGAAGGTGAGGCTATTGTCGAATGTAACCCCTAGAATTTGTGTGAAGCTCTATATATTACTACAAAATTTGTTATCTCGGCATTGCTAATAGAAGAAGCATCGCAAAAAGGAAATTATTGAATAATGAAGCCTAATTCTTCTGTCTGGGAATATTCTTAAAAAAGTGGAGCCTTGGCTCAGTGTTATATATGCAAAAAAGACTTCAGGCATAATTTATTACTCTTTTGGTAGTTGAGTACTTATTAGTACTTTTCTGTACTGAGTACATTTTCTGTATCGACTACTTATGTAGTAAGTAATGTACTAGTAGTAGCAGTAGTCTAGAGCCGCAATTCTTCTGGTAGTTGTCGCTCTGGCTCACGCTCATTTCTCACGGGAACAGTCCGGTTCATGGTTATGTGAGTTGGCAGCAATAACAGAAAACGTCACTATTTACAGCAAGAAGAAGAGAAACAAACAAACAGAAGGTGAAAATAAGTGAAAATTTTTTGGTGGTCGATGCCCAGTTAGCAGCAATACTATCATTGTTGGACGAATTTTCATTTATTGTTTCTTGTTGTTGCTTTTCCAACGGCTGTCCGTACAAATTGATAGAGTGATTGGTGGAAATTGTGGCAATTCTGACATTTAATGCGCAAGTGCTGCCAAGTTGACACAAAAAAACCAATTAAAACAGCGTGAACCAGAGTTTTATGTGGATTTATCTGGCTCAAGTTGTTATTGTTGCATTTGCATGTAAACTTTTTTATCTATCTCCGGTTCACTACCAGAAGAACGCGGCTTGGTAGTAGTACTAGTAGTCCGTATCGATACTTTTAAGCATCGGGTACTGTCGATACTTTTCAGCATCGAGTACAGAGTACTTTTGGAATCGATACTGCCTAAAACTACTCACTATCTCAAAGGTCGGCAAGTGTCGGTAACTTTTAGTGAATCAGCATCGAAATCATGAAGGGTTAGAAGACCAGCACACGGGGTAACGGACTCACTGCCATTCCGACCCCTTTTCCTATTGAAAATTTAGACTGTCCAGCTACGAAGCCTCAGCCATTAGTATGTAAGATTAGAATAAGCATAAAATAAAAAAAAAATTTCTCGTGTTTGGTTTTTTTCGTATTTCGTATTTATTAATTTATTTCCTAATACAAAAGAAAGCTAATTCTTATACTGATATTAGGTTGATTTGCACAGCAAATTTTGAATACACTAAAGAGTTGAATATATGGAACATTGATTGTGAGGTTCAATTAGATAAAATAAGATTAACATTTGGAATTATTTTAGGTAATGACTATAATAATTGACGTATATAAAAGAATATGATGTAGAAAGTATCTTTTTTTGTATATGATTATAACGCTTTATTATAAATAAATTAGACAAGAAGAGTTACATATCAACCTAAACTACCTTCATAGTGATTGAACAAAGAGGCCTTGAACCTCACCGCGCTACTTAGATCCTGTAAGCCGTGTGGCAATGAGTTCCACAGACGGGTAGTATTCACAAAGAATTGACGTTCAGAAAATAAAAAGTTATAGCTAGGTTGAATTAATTTATTTCCACGATTTGAGCGCAAAAAGGAAATTCTGTTATATAAATAGCTCGGAGATTTAGTATATATTATTTTGTGCATCAGGAGCAGGCTCCTAATGTTAAGTAAATCATTGAAACTGACCCCGAAAATTTTCTTCGCATACTCAGTAATGTGATCTCTAGGTTTAAGAGAGAAGATGTATCTGGCAATATTATTGTATAAAACATTCAACTTCCTTTTACTAACTGAATCGGTATCCCCAAATAGCTCACAGCCATAGAGAAGCGTTGGAATTAGATACGATTTTGCCAATAGCAGTCTAGTTCTTTGTGGTGTAAAGTTTTGCGTAGCCCACAGCGTACGCAGCATGGCATATACTTTACCGCAGGTCACATTGATATGATCAGACCAGTTTAGGTTTCTGTTGAAAGTTATACCTAAGTTTTTTGCACACGCGACATAGTCAATTGGAGCATCATTTATACATAATTTAGGCAGGGTACTGTATTCGATGTTTCTTTTTCCTAAAACTAGACATTTTGACTTAGTCGGGTTAATTGATAAGCAGTTATCAACAGCCCACGAGTTAATCCTGTTTAAGTTTGAATTTAGCAAATTGATACAGCTACTAACATGTTTAATATCACAGCTTGCATAAATTTGAACGTCGTCAGCGTACATGTGTATATTACAATTTCTAATTACAGTTGGTAGCTCATTGATGTATATTGAGAATAACAGCGGGCCCAAAATGGAGCCCTGGGGGACACCGCGATTTATAGGTAGAAAATCGGAAAGATAATTATTTGCGAAAACCGCTTGACAGCGTGCCGACAAATAAGAATTTAATAACTTAACGGAGAGGTGCGAAAAATTAAAGTTATCGAGAAGTTTTCTACATAGTAAACTGTGATTGACTGTGTCGAACGCTTTAGAGTGATCTAGAAGAACCAAAAATTCCGTTTTTCCCGAATCAAGGTCACCCCGTATATCCTCAATAACACTGGTTAGGGAGGTAATGCAGCCTCGGTTCTTTCGAAAGCCAGACTGTTTATCTGTAAAAAGATTATTTGATGACAGAAATTCATTTATTTGTTTATATAATAAGTTTTCAAAAACCTTGGATAGAAAAGGTAAAATGGCAATAGGCCTATAATCATTACTACCCTTTGGAATAGGGATAATTTTGGCTTTCTTCCAGCTGGGTGGGTATGTGGATGTGGTGATTATCGTATTAAAGACATGTGTAAAAAAGGGAAGCAATGTGGGTAATACAGATTTAATAAATACTGGCTGAAGATCATCTAGACCGATGGCATTGGATTTTATTAACAAAAAAGATTCCAAAACATCTAACTGACTGACACACATAAACTCGAAAGAGTTATCTCTTTCATTAGCGCAAATCAGGCTAGAATCGACCGTCGGATCATTAGTGTACGAGTTTGAAGCAAAAGCAGCATTCAGCAGGTTAATATCATCTATGTTATTTACATTTGTATGTTTGTTGACAAGATTCATCTTCTTTATTTCCTTCCATGTACCATTGCTTCCCACGATGTTAGAGAATTTTTGTTCATAAAACAACCTCTTTGCTTCTTTGATCTTTTTCGTGACTTCATTTCTGATGGCACAAAAACTTTCAAATAATAAGGGGAGTTTATATCGCTTCCATTGCTTATATGCCATGTTTCGTTTGACTATGATGCCTTTTATTTCATTATTAAACCATGGATTTTTAGGTTTACTTACATTTATTCTTTTGTAGGGAACAAATTCATTGAATAGCAGTGTAAGATTGTCTTGTAGGTATGTTATCTGATTTTCAGCAGAGTTCATGTTATATATGCAATGCCAATCTATTGCGCTTATCTTCATACCAAGTAGTTCATAATTAATGTTTTTGAAATCTCGGTAGTCGATAGTTTCTTTAAAAGATGTTGGCTGGAAGTCGTATATAAGAAAGATGAGGTCATGTTTTGAAAAAACAGGTACGGAAAGCTGGTCGAACAGTAAGATTTTTGAAATATTAGTGACATAGAAAAGGTCTAATAGTGAATTGCTTGTTGCTGAAAAATGTGTGGGTATGGTGAAATTTACGGGATTCAGGCCCAATGGTTGGAGTTCATTGGTCAGAGAGTTGTTGGTAAGAACGTCACAATTAAAATCACCTGCTAAAACGATATTTGGATATGGTAACGTGATTGTTTGAAGAAATTCAATAAATGAACAAAGACTGATATTGCGGTTGGGTCTGTAAATACTTCCAATCAATAATTTGTCAGTGCCTTGCATGATTTCCACAAAAATATACTCAATTGCGCTATCGGCCGTCGATTTACTCACGAGTTTGCTCTTGATAGCACTCCTAATATAGATTGCAACCCCGCCTCCATGGCTTGGTCTATCACAGCGAAAGAGCGTGTAGCCACTCATACTGAAAATATTGTCTGTGTGGCTTGGATTAAACCACGTTTCCGATATGCAGATTATGTCTACAGAAGATGATTCAAAGATGTATCTAAACTCATCAATTTTATTTTTGAGACTTTGTGAGTTTATGTGACAAATTTTTAAGCCACACTTTTGTTTACACAGAACTCGAATTGTGGCGTGAGTATTATCTGTGGAACCCGAATAATTCCTATGAGGATAAAACATTAAATTTAAGTTGAAATAAGTAGCACGATGAAATTGAAAGCACCTCCGTAAAATCACCAGGCAAGCACATGTTAATATGGTCTGAAATGTCTAGGCAGTATATGCATATGAAAAAGCGTAGCTTGAAAAAGTAAGAATAAGGTATAAAACATAACGATATAAATAATAAGAGATAAAAAATAAAAATAATACTATTCATTATTGGCAGCAAAGGCTTGTGAGTTTCCTCTGATGTTGGACTGGCTTTTTCGATCATCATTAGTGGGACGAAAGCAACGGTTGTTGGTAGAAGTAACAAAGTTGGTCAGATCTTCTATGCTGTTGATTATTATAGACTCGCTGTCCTGCTTATGTTTCACGTAAACCATTCCTCGCATTGAAAAAGCGGCGTGTATTTGTTTCGATTTCTTATATCGTGAGGCCGCTCGTAGAATAGTGTAATAGTGTAGTTAGTCTTCGTTAGACACTCATTGATAAAGAATACGTAAATCAAACAATCTACTGGCATGCAATGTACAACTTTTTATTTTTTCAAATTTTCTTAAACCTAGCTCTAGGTACGAAGCAGTGGTACTGCCAGACGAAAAAACCTGAAACTGTGGGAGGTCGCTCAAAGGCAGATAGTGGTGACTGCGCATATATATGATTACAAAAATCTTACAGACTAGATTCCATACGACTATATATGTATATGGATAGTACTAAACTATTTAGCTTAAAGCAGAAAATAACATATTATTAAAGCAAGGTCTAGATAAAGAAGCCAATGCAATGATTGGAATTAATTGAACTGATTGCAATTAAAGCGCGTGTGATTGGTTCATTCAGCGCATAATTAGATCTGAAATTTTCAATTGTAAACACATTATGTTGGTGCAAATTACGTGGCGGAACGTGGAATTTCAATTATTCCAGAAGTATTGGACACTCGATAATGCCATTAACGATATCATATATGAATATATGTAATAGAAGAAATTACTCTTCTACTCTCTAAAGTATGCAGATTAATAATTTACATCTAGAATTAGATGGAGGGAGCGGCAGTTCAAAATTTATATCAAGTAAACAATGCTTCATGAATACTTTTTGAACACGCTCAATCCTCTTGCAGTGAACCTCACCAGATTATAGATGGAGGGAGCGGCAGTTCAAAATTTATATCAAGTAAACAATGCTTCATGAATACTTTTTGAACACGCTCAATCCTCTTGCAGTGAACCTCACCAGATTATAGAACCATATTCCAGTCCTGATCTTACAAACGCATTATACAATAACTTTTTAGTATATGGGTCTCTAAACTATGAACCATTTCTTTTAATAAATGATAATAAAGAGTACGCTTTAAGAATTATAAAGTTTAAGTGATCAACAAATGTAAATCATGAATCAAATACGATACCCAGATCACGAATTTTGTTGACCCTTGCCAATGGTATATCAGAAACATGGTACATTGAGATTAGATTCTTATTTAATTTAGAAGGCGTAACACTAAAACATTTACTGACGTTGAGAGCCAGCCTATTCCTGCTGCACCAATCATAAAAAGCGGATAATTCTGTTTGAAGTGCGAGAACATCAGACTCATACTTTATATTGTAGACGATTCTGCGTAAATAAGATGACTGCAATTTGTAAAGCAATTTGTAAAGCACTTACATCATTAAAAAACATTATAAAAAAGAGCGGACCAAGGATACTTCCTTGAGCACAACCGAAGTGTCCACTTAAGGCACTGACTTCACATTATTAATAACAACAAAGTTAATTCTATTAGATAAGTATGAACTTATCCATTGTAAGAAAGTGGAAAAAACCCCCTGTCTAAGCTTTAGAGAAGGCGAGTTGTTTTTTGAGTTACTATTATTTTTTATTTTATTTTATTATTTGGCTCAGGTGCTATGTGACCGTTTTGCTCAAATTGTATGTATTCATTTGGCTCAGGTTCTGACGACCATGTTTGCCTAAATGTTCAAAATTGTTCTTTGGAGAACGAGAGGGTATGTATGTATTATTGGTGGCGAGCACTGTTGGCTCTGAGGCATGGCGCGATTGGCTTCCTCATTTTCGCTTGGAAAAACCACACTTTGGCTTTCCAAAACATAAACTATATCTTCGAAATATTTTATAAGCTGATTGCGAATTACAATAGCATGCAATGCAAATAAAATAAACGAATGAAAAACCGTAGCTTATGTATGTATGTATGTCGCTTAAACACCCCCATTTCTGTAACTTAGCCAATAACACTCGATGAGATGCTCTATCAAAGGCTTTGGATAAGTCAGAATATATGCAGTTGAGTTGGCAACCATCGGTGAACGCTGAAATGCAGTAATTGGAAAATACTGAAAGATTTGTAATTGTTGATCGTCCTGGAACAAATCCATGCTGATATGGGGAGATATACCTACCGCTGAACTATCGACACTAACTTTCCCATAACAGCTTTTTCAAACAATTTCGATATAACAGGCAATTTTGAGATTGTTCGATAATTTGAAACATCACTCTTATTGCCACTCTTATGGATTGGTTCAATATACGTGATTTTCCAATCATCCAAAAAAATGCCTGACCTTAAGGATAATTAAACAAAGGTTCCGCAACCGAGACCATACATTGCGTTATAAAAAATTATGAAAATTGTTGATAGTCGCACTGCTTTGAGCACTTGATAGCCTTGATACACAGAGTCGTTAAATAGTCTGGACACAAACCAGTTATTCTCACCACCTTCACCATGCGTGATTAAAAAAGTCTCCAGTTTTTGGTGGGAGGGGAGGATATTAAATAAATTTAACTAAACTTTGGTGGGTTCACCCATCGTTTTCGCACGGAGTTTAGCGCCATCTAGAAACTAAGTAATGCCCTCAAAGTCTACAAATTCCTTAACCGCGACATAAAATGCTTCTTTGCCAACGCCATACAAAACGCAAATTAGTGCGTAATTCACCCAACCAAAACACTGCGATCTCCATCTCGCCACCCCACTCGCCCAACAGCCCACACTTTTCACTACGTTCACCATATTCAACAAATGTTCCGTACTTTAGGTAAACATGGGTCGTTTCGCAGCCAGCCAACGGACTGCAGCCTCAAACGCTGCGCGCTACACCATCGAGTGCCGGTTATGCTCCAAGCAACACCCAATCCGGTTATGCCCGGTCTATCGGAGCAAAACTCCCGAACAACGGCTATATGAAGCTCTGCGAGGGCGCTTCTGCGGCAACTGCCTGGCCATGAGTCACCAAACGGCAGCGTGTACCAGCGCCGGACGATGCCGACGCTGCGGCGAAAAACACCACACAACGCTTCATATGAGGGAAGTCGCCGAGGAGGAACAGCTGTTCCGTGAAGCCCGTAGTAAGCCGTGGAGCCAGCAGGTGCAGGAAGAAGAGGAGCTCCAAGACCACCCCGACGACGCGATTTCGCTGTATGCCTCAGACGCTGGAACGGAGACTAGGTCTCTTCGTCCAGCCATGGCCGACTCAATGGACCAGGACTCCGGAGCGGAGACACGGCCTCTCCGCCCGGCCACGACCCGACGCGCAGACAAACAGACGTTTCGACCCCTACTGCAACATGAACGAAACCGACTGCGACGAACCACCGACAACCGACAACAGCGACACAGGGACGAACGCAGATCGGAGACCAGGCCTCTTCGACTGCAACGCCGACCACAACGATCCAGGACAGAGGAAGGCAGAGCGGAGACAAGGCCTCTTCGCCTGCCACACCGCCTACGACAAGACGTAAGCAGCGAATCTAACCGCCAACTGATGCCGCGAGCGCATACGGCAATGGCATTTAGGACGGGATTCTTGCCTCACCAATCGAACCACATTCTGGCGTTCAACCCGATGGTAGCGATCACCCCTACAGCGATTGTCATCGTGGAAACCGGAGGCCGCCTGCACTCCGTACGCGCCCTGATTGACGCCTGCTCGCCTACCACCATCATCGCCGAAAACCTCGTCGTGGAGTTGCAATTACCCGTCAGCAACGTCAACGGACGAAAGGGATGCCTGCTCCGCATCCGAGGGAAGCATGGGCAAACAAAAACGATATCGACGCATGCCACCATGGCACCTAATTTCTACCGGGTGGCACCCAGCACCAGCGTCGACTCAACCATTGCGGTGCCATATGCCCACATTCGGCTGGCTGACCCAAAATTCTACGCGTCGGCACCAATTCGCCTCATCCTCGGTGCCTCCGTCTACGCGGATATTATGATGGCCGGAGTCCTTCCCAGCACTTTTGGCCCCTTGTTGGCCCAGAGCACCATATTCGGTTGGGTGCTCTCGGGCACAACTAAGGCCTAGACTTGCACCTTGTCACGCTCCATGAGACACACAAGCTAAATTGTATACTTACATATTATATTAAATATCATATTAAATAATAAAAAATGGCAAGAAATATGAACACTTTCGATTATAAGCTTCTTCTCACCCCAAGTTTTAGCTCTAGGTACACCAGACGGAAAGGCGGCCGACCAGAGCACGCACCATTCAATGGAATTACCGGCGCTCATAGCTCATATTTCAATTTAGTTTAAGTTGTTTACGCACGCATGGCGGTCGAAAATCATTGGCGGAGTCTTAAGATGTTGCGGATCGCAAGGGGGCCGGCATGTTTAGGCCCGATGCCTAAATATCGCTAAGTTTCGGACCACCCTAATGTATGGTCCGTACGCCTTCCAGTAGCGATTACTGCCACACACACTTTCACGTGCGCGGGCAGGTGTGTGTGCAGTTTGTCAGCACTTTGCACATACACGTCGGTGTCACTGTGGGGGTGCGCAGCTTTCCTTCCCGGCGAACGGTCCTTTGCGACTACGATTTTTTCTCTTCTTGATCCAGCAATCAACCTGTCGACATTAGCCAACGAGTTTCGAGCCGTCACATTTTATTTTATTTTAAAAAGGTAATTTCCACCCTTCATGTTATAAAAACCACAATCAATAAAACCCGATTTGTAACGTTACATTCGTTTGTTCTTTTATTTTCACTGCCCTACTCCCGTCCGAGATCGACCTCGGTGCGCCCACCCACTGCCGGTTACAGACGCACCCCGGCCGAACAGAATGATTTGAGCACGCCTCACGGCCGCTAAACCGTTAGCATTTAAATATGCTTAGGGACAAACAAATATTGTAAATTTTCTCACAAAAAAAAAATAATAATACATAAGATTTTGTCTCAGGAAGATTAAGAAATTAAGAAATGAAAAATAACATTAAGTTGAGTAAATTTGAATTAAGCTATTTCGAAAAATATTCCTCATGGATTAAAAATACACATTTAAAAAAAATTTTTTTAATTAAATTTTTTTTTACTATTAAATTTTTAAAATGGCATGGTGGAAAGTTCCACTTAACAGTATACTGATAGGAATAGCAGGGTACGAGGTAGGCAAAGAAAGTTCAGCAGATCAAAAATCTGAAGATAGATTAGTCAAATACGAACCACATCCTATTATTGAACATAAGGAAGAGATCTCCGATAAATGGTTGACAATTTTCGCATGTTTACCTACATGTTTAATTGTCGCAATTGCAATTTTAATCAAAAATTATATAAAAAATAAATTAAGACGGATGAACAATGTACAACAACGCGTGTAAACACAAATTTTATAAACTAAGAAATGAATAAATGGTAAGAAATATATGATACCTTATCTGAAGAAAAAATAAAAGCTGATAAATCATACAAATGCATAAATAAAAATATTAATGTAAAAACAGAAACCATAGTAAAGCATTTTAAGATAATTTTAGAAGCTCTAAATAGCATAGGCCAGGTGATTAAAGCGGTAAATAACATACTTACCAAGGAACACCAAGTAGAGTCTTACCAATTGATCTCTGCCGTAAGAGACAAACTAGTATCTTCTTTAGCCAGATACAATATAGAATTAAATGTAACAACCACAGTAGAGGCAGACCTTCAAATAGATTTCAATTTACTTTTGGCAGAACGCTTAGAACGCCCGACTCCAACACATTTTTCCAGTCAAATTCGACCATGATGAAAACAAAACTGAAGGGTACAGCACGGAATTTTATTAGCAATGAGACTACAATCGAACAAATAAAAAAGAAATTAAAGACCGCAATAAAGGGTGAATCAGTAGAGGTCTTGACAGGTAAACTACTGAACATCCGTAACAAAACAGCGTAACAAAACAGCTAACCAACACACAGCGGAAATTGAAAAAATTACAAGATCATTAGAAGGAGCATATATCTCTGATGGACTAAACCATCTATCGGCAAAACGCTACAATTTATTTATCGAAACCTATCGAAGTCCAAATGAAACCTGGGGCCATCCCCTTTCGTTTGATACCCATATAGGAGGGTAATATTAAGTTTTTCGGGCAATCGCATTTTGACCGATAACTTAGTTATCGATAAACTTATCGAAATATATCGAAGTCCAAATGAAACCTGGAGCTATCTCCTTTCGTTTGATACCCATATTGTAATGCATCTATCGGCAAAACGCTACCCGTGGGTAGCTTCGACGCGGCAGCGCTGTACATACACAAAAACGACGCTGCTAATTCTGCTCCGCTGTTCGCTAAATTTCTTCAGAATTTTGCCAAATGCTTGCCAGTTAATTCGAGGAAAATATACGCAATGCCCAAAAAGGCATAACTATTCATATTAAAAGAATTGCAAATGAATATTTTGTTTTATTTTGCGTTCAACTTTCAATCGTTCAACACAATGAGTAATAACGATTGTGAATTAATGTTTTTCGCTGTAAAAGGCGATAATAATGCACGTTGCTTACTTTGCGGAAGGTTTTTATGCAACCGCAGTTTTAATATAAAGCGTCATTATCACACATTTCATGCAGAATATGATGAAATATATAAGGGATATGATCGAAAGAAATTTCTTGCTGAGATAAAAAGTCTTTCTGAAAATCAAATTGCTGGAAATCATTTTTTTTTTTGATTTTTCGAATTAAATAAATTGCTTTTATTTCACCTTTCTGATTTTAAACTTATTTTTTTTTGGATTGTTAGGTCCTAAAAACCTATATCTGGTCATTATCATCGGATAACCATTAAATTTCCTGCCATCAAAATATATATTATATCAGAAATACCCCATTTTTACTTTTAAATACGAATCAAACAATGTGGCAAGCATGTTTTTGGTCGCGCACAAATACAATGGCAAATTGTGACGGTGTTGGGGTGCCGATCACTGGACTAAACCCAGACTTAGCCACGAGATGCTCAACACAAGCAGCAGTTAAAGCCATGTGTAAAAACTGCTCTAATGACAAGGTCAAAGTGATCATGCAAGCAGGAATGTTCACAACAATGATCGATGCAATCTCGAAATTTACTAACAGTTGTACCGAAACCACTGACAGCTCAAACACTATCTTAAATGTACAACATCAAAGTAAGTACAGGAGTAATTTTCTTGGAGGTTACCGTAGTAATAACTATGGAAATTACCGAAAAAGAAGATACAGACCACAAAAAGAAGACACAGACCACAACAATAATTCTAGATCATACAATAATAACAATCAAAGAGGATCACAATCCCGAAATAAAAACAGACCATTCACACAAACCCGTAACGTGCGCAATTGTACCGAAACGGAAAACCAAGAAACTCCACTTCAAAATTAACAAAAAGAAAAATATGTGTACTTAATCTAAACTTAAACAGCTATATATCTACAAGGACATCATTAAACAATTCATACTCAATTTTTTAATTGATAGTGGAGCCGATATCTCCATAATTAAAAAACCCATCCCATGTGATGGAATAATAGGCCTAGATTACATAAAGAAATAAAATTGTATTCTATATTATGGAAAAACAGAGGATAAACTAATCCTAAGACCATATGATTTCCCTCAAACAATAACAATGAATCTAACAAACTGCCTGTCCGTCAATACAATCACAATTCCAGCTAGATCGGAAGTTATAAGACAAATTAAAATATATATAAATAACAAAAACATTTTAATAAAACACCAACAACTATCCGAGGGCTTTATATTGCAAATACCATTAAAAATAACTAGAAAACTTTCGTTAGAATTATTAACACAACACAACTATTCAAAATTATAAAATTAATACTGCAAATTTTGAACATTATACACTAACTAAAACAACCCAACAGTAAAAGTTGCACAGATACAGAAAAATTAAAAAGATTAACCGAAAATTTTCCAAATTTTGTTAAAGCTCAATTAACATCACTTTGCACAGAATTCATAGATATATTTGCATTAGAAACAGAATCAACTACTTCTAATAATTTTTATAAACAAAAATTACACATGAAGGATGACAACCCAGTTTACATTAAAAATTATAGATTACCCCAAACACAAAAAGGAGAAATAACCAAACAAGTAAATAAGCTAATCAAAGATGATATAATAGAACCTTCAATTTCAGAATATAATAGTCCAATTTTATTAGTTCCTAAAAAATCACTTCCAGGAAAAACAGAAAAAAGATGGAGATTGGTTGTTGACTACAGACAAGTAAACCAAAAACTTCAGATAAATTCCCACTCCCAAGAATTGATGACGTTCTAGATCAACTTGGAAGAGCAAAATATTTGTCATGCCTAGTCCTTAGGTCAGGTTTCGAAGTCAGAAAATCCAAAACATGTAAAAAATTAGCTAAAAGGCACTTAAGTTTTGCATGTAAGTTTTACATTTATTTCATACTAGCAGAGTACCCAGCTTTGCTCGGTATGTACCTAAGTAGTTAATAAATTCCTGCTACCTTCAATTGCGAAAACAATTTACAGGATGAGACGGTTCAGAACAATATTTATTTTCCCACATTATATCCCGTTTATGTCTACGGCAACAAACTAAAGTAAAGGCAACAAACTAAAGTAAAATAGTCTAACTTCGACATTTTGTCATATCCCCTCCTTTTTGACTCCTTACCTGTGCCTAAACATTCCCCAAGTTATCCCCAGTAATTTTTCAAAGAAATTTCAAATACTTATACAGAAACAACTTATCTAGAGTTTTATGAAAGATATGCTGATACCCACATAGGACGGCAGTGTACATATGGACATTTCCCAGATGACGCACGCTACATTCGTACGGATTCAACGTGAAGAAAATTACCGAATCGCTTAAATTTCCTGACTTTGAATATAGTCTATGAATAAGTCTTCCTAAGCACTATATAAAGCCAAAATTAGAGATCTGTGGAGAAATCTTTCTCGAAGATATAAACAAGCAAACACTGATTCGTTGCGTGACAAAAACAGAAGTTTTTTTTAGATGCATTAACAAAAACGCAAAATTCTGCGAATAATGAAAACATTTTTTAATATAACTTAGAACAGTTTAACCAGATTAATTTTCTTCAACAAAAGACTTCTTTTTTCCTCGAATATACTTCTTCGATTTTTTTATATACAATATTAAAAGAAACGTGCCTCTTCATGTTGGTCGCCGTGCCGTGGCGAAGGGGCTTAAGTGTCGTACTGGTGTCTCTCTGGTAGGGATTCCAATACGGGACGAACTAAGAGGAAGGCTTCACTCCTCCCACAGCTTCGGGTTGGTGTGCTCTGAGAGTTCACCACGCCCGCTGTTGCGGGGGAAGTGGAGATAGCCGCACCAACACCACCCTAAGCCAAGGTGTTGAGGTACCCGTGCCGAGGGCTGAATGATCAGCGGGTGGCTATTGCATAGCTGATCGCTTACGGTCCCCTCCGACGCCCGGGCAAGGTCGGTTGTATAAGTGCCTTACCCCGGTATACTGGCTCTGCCGGGGCGGACGAACCCTTTCCAGCACAACTCGTGGGAATCAAATGGACGCAAAAAAATTAATAAAAAATGATGAGAAGGGATGTGGGGAAGAGGAGAGCGTTCTGGGAACGCTTTCGGAGGACGAACTCCTGGCTAGTAGCCAGGGGAGCGTCAGCACAAGGGAGGACAGGGGTACCAGCCATAGTACCCCGGTCATCCCAAGCCAAAGAATAACCATGGAAGGGGAGGGCAAGGGTACCAGCCATAGTACCCTTCACCCTAGTTCACTCAACAGAAATGGAAGTGCACCAGCCAAAGTGGCTTCCAAAAAATCTAAAAAATCTTCAGGTACTTTGGAGCGGGCCAAGTACCACAGGGCTGTCTTCATTCTGAAGAAGATAAAACGGAATGAGGAAGCTGGCGAGGTCCACGAGCGAGACGCAGAGGACAGGGTATGGTGCGAGGCCGTAGTCAGGGACTACGAGAGCAGCCATGCCAATAAGCCAGCAGCCGCCCAGCCACAGCAACAGCCACCTAAAGCCAGGAAATCGGCAAAGCGCAACCGATCGCACGAAGCGAACGAGCGCGATGTTAAGAAGGGCAAATTCGGCCAACAGAGCGAAGGCCCTTCCACTAGTGCTGCAGCATCGGCCAGGAACACCTATAGTGATGTGGTCAGGGATCACCTCCAGGTTGCACTGGTCGATGCTGGGGGGGCTAGTGGGAGGCAAGTACTGGCGGTTTGGAGCTCCATAGAGGGACGGCTGTCTGAGATGGTCGTTGAGCACCTCATGGAGAACCAAACTCCAGTACCAGTCTTTAACTGTGAAGAGATTTGCAGAGGCTGTCGGGTCATCAAATGCGCGGACGGTTTCTCAAGGGAGTTCTTGGAGAGGTGCGTTGCTAAGATAAGCAACGCATTTGATGGTCTTAATCTTAAGATCATCATGGCTTCGGAGATCCCCAGGAGACCCCGGGCACGTATTTGGTTACCCAAAATGAAGCTGGATGAGGGGAGAATCATCCAGTGTCTCAAAATACAGAACCCAGGTGTCCCGATGGATGACTGGGTCGTCCTGAAAATCGAGGAACCACAGAGGAACAGCCAGCCCGCGCTACTGCTGATCTCCAACGAGTCCCTGGGGGCACTTGAGGAGAGGGGGAACAAACTAAAGTTCGGCGTCAGGAACGCCAAACTAAAGATCTTCCCAGCAGCAGTCGCGCCTGACAACAATTTGGAAGAGGTTGACGATGCCAACAAACTCCTGGAGGAGCTCCGTTTGGCAGGCCCAACAGATGATGGTGCTCCGTCAACCGCCACCAAAACTGCAGGTGTGCCCCCCCGATCCGATGATTAGGGTGGCACAAATTAACCTGCAGCATTCTAAAATCGCCTCGGATAACCTTTTAGTCCTCCTAAGGGAGGAGGACATCGATATATGCCTGGTGCAGGAACCCTGGGTGTGGCGCTCCAAGGTCAGGGGCCTCAACACCAGGGACTTCAATCTTTTCTACACACTTGGAGAAGGTAAACCGAGGGCTTGCATCCTAGTTAGGGATACTATTAATGCTTTCTTTTTACCTAATTTCAGCACTTTTGATCTAACGGTGGTCAGGATTGAGTCACGAGGCGGACGTAGTTTAACGATCGCCTCGGCGTATATGGCTCATGATCGGCCGGCACCTCCAGCGGAAGTACAACTGTTGACTGAAGAGAACAAGGAAGCGACTCTTTTGTGCTGCGACGCCAACGCCAGACACACGATGTGGGGCAGCAGCGAGACAAACGAACGAGGTGAGTCTCTCTTTGATTTCTTATTAGCCAATAACTTAGACATATGTAATACGGGCAGCTCTCCTACCTTTGCTTTTCCAAGTTCAGAGAACTTCGCGGGGTGGGAAGAAGTCCTTGATATAACCTTGAAATCTAACTCCCAGGAACTTGTAGTAAGGAATTGGGAGGTGTCCAAGCGTCTATCTCTATCTGACCATAAAATTATTATCTTTGGTGTAGAATGGGAAAGGGAGATAAGAAAACCTTATAGAAACCCGAAGCGAACTTTTTATTTGACAAGATAGTCAGCAATAGGCTCAGTAGGAATAAAAAATCCATACAATCGAGCGACTGTCTGGATGACCGAGTTCGGTCTCTAGAGAAAAGCTTTCAGGTAGCCTACAAAGTTGCCTGTCCAATATCTAGAAGCAAAAAGACCTTCCCACCGTGGTGGGATGAGAACCTTGGCGACCTAAGGTCGAATCTCAGAAGGGTCTTCAATGACTGCTACTCAAGTAAGAACTTTCAGGAGTATAGGATCTGCCTGAGAGAGTATAAAAAAGCTGTAAGAACAGCAAAGACGAAATCATGGCAGGATCACTGCGAGTCTATCGAGTCCACGAAGGACACGGCAAGGCTCGGGAGGATCCTCGCCAGGAGCCACACAAACAAGACCTTTGTTAAACGCGCTGATGGGACATGGGCAGGGTCATCAGCGGAAACCCTTGACATCCTAATAGGAGCCCACTTTCCGGATGGTTCTGGAGAGTTGGAGCAAAGACGGGAGGTGGCGCCGCTGGAACCACCGACCTTTCTGATAGACAAAATATTGGCAGAAGACAAAATTGCCTGGGCAATTAACAGCTTCTCACCTTATAAATCAGCGGGGGTAGATGGTATACTTCCCATTATGCTGCAGAAGACTCAGGCATCTTTGGTTAAGGAACTGAAGGAGATCTTTGCAGCATGCATCATTCATAACCACATACCCTCAACGTGGAAAGAAACAAGGGTTGTATTCATTCCCAAATCTGGCAGAAGAGGGCATGAGGTGGCCAAGGACTTTCGGCCTATAAGCCTCACATCTTTTGTACTAAAAACTTTCGAAAGATTATTAGACATCCATATAAGAGAGCTTCTTCAGGAAACCCCCTTCTCGGATGCGCAGCACGCGTATCTCAGGGGGAAATCCACAGAGACCGCGCTACACGAGGTGGTGCGAACAGTCGAGAAGTCACTTTTATACAAAGAATTTACTCTGGCCGCGTTTGTTGATGTGGAGGGCGCCTTTAACAACGTGAGAGCCGATGCGATATCAGCTGCACTCGTAAGGGTAGGGGTGGAAGAGCCAATAAGGAATTGGATCACGTCCCTACTCCTTAACCGAGAAATATCAGCCGAGCTAGGAGGGGCAAAAGTTAGGAAGCAGATATGTAGAGGCACACCGCAGGGCGGAGTGCTCTCACCTCTGCTATGGCTCCTCACTATGAACGATATACTGATACAACTCACCACAAGTGGGGCAAAAATCGTGGCGTATGCCGACGACGTGGCGATCCTAGTCTCGGGTCCCTTCCCTTCCGTGATGAGCGAGATCATGGAAAGAACGTTGGCAAGGCTAAGTAGGTGGGCACAGGATTGTGGCCTCAGGCTGAATCCGGAGAAGACGGATTTACTACTCTTCACGAGGAAGTACAAGCCGCCTACTTTCAAATTACCAAAATTAAATGGCCAGCGCCTATCCCTATCTGCTAGCACTAAGTATCTGGGGCTCATAATTGACTGTAAGCTGAACTGGAAGGCGTGCATTGAGGAGCGGGTGCGGAAGGCCTGTGTCGCTTTCTACGCCTGCAAATCAATGTTTGGTAAAAAATGGGGCCTCCGGCCGCGGATGGTGCTTTGGTTGTACGAGGCGGTGGTGCGGCCAGTGCTGACCTATGGATCTGTAGTATGGTGGGAAGCTCTTCGAAAGAACTACAACGTCATCAGCCTACAAAAGGTCCAGCGGGCGGCATGTGTTAGTGCCACCGGAGCCTTGCGCACTTGTCCCACCGCGGCCTTAGATCCGATTTTGAACCTTCTTCCAATAGACTTACACATACTGTGTACATCGGCGCAAACCGCACTCAGACTCAGGGAGTCTGGGTGCTGGAAGGATAGTCAGCAGGGTCACAGTAGCATTCTTAACCATCTTCCAACTGGCACTATTAATGCCAGAACCGACTTCTATCCTCACAGACTGGCGTTTGAGAGCAGGAATATTACCTCAATTCCAAGTAGGAATGACTGGAAAAGGGGCAGGGTCGAAGTTGATAGCGGCATCCAAATCTACACCGACGGGTCCAAGATGGATTCGGGTGTGGGGGCCGGCGTCTTCTCGGAGTCCCTAGACATTGCCGTATCATTCAGTCTCCCATCGCATTGCAGTGTGTTTCAAGCGGAGGTTCTTGCGATCTTGCAGGCCGTCAGATCACTCAGGGATCTGAACACAACTGGGAAAGTCACTATCTTTACAGACAGTCAAGCAGCAATAAAGGCAATAGCAGCACCACACACAAGTTCGAACGTGGTGCATGCATGTAAGCAAATCTTGGCTACACTAACTAACCTTGAGCTATCCATTACCTGGGTTCCGGGTCATAGAGGTATCGAAGGTAATGAGAAAGCCGATGAGCTGGCGCGCAGTGGCTCATCGGACCAAAATGAATCAGCTATTGATATAGATATAGGGGTACCCTTAGCAGTAGGCAAGGGAAACATCCAAAAATATTACCGGAACAAAGCACAATTGAGATGGAGAAACACCACTAGTTGCGCAATATCAAGATCCACCTGGCCAGACTATAGCGGAAAGAGGACAAGGAGTCTTCTAAGCAGGTCAAGAGTTAGCACCCACAAACTCATAGCAGTACTCACAGGTCACTGGGCGATAGGCACGCACGCGGAAAAAATCGGGATTCTGCACCATGATTACTGCAGGAGCTGCGAAGACAGCGATACCAAAGAGACCGTTGAGCATTTCCTGTGTGGGTGCCCGGCTCTAGCCGGTAGGCGAATGAAATCCTTTGGGAGCCCCTTCTTGGAGAACTTGGATCGCATATCCGAGATAGGGATTTCAAACATCCTCGAGTTTATCAACAACTCTGGTTGGTTGTAACAGATATCCATATTATATAAGTAGGTTTCAACGAGTTTTTTATGGCATCAAAACGGCTTCTATAAGCTACTTGGGCGACTTGCGTCGCAGCCATTCTACCTACCTACCTACCTAAAAGAAACGTGGCGTTACACACGTTGCGTTACAAAAACAGGACGTCATACAGAGTGCCTAGAAATTCAAAAATACCTTTTAGCTAGTTATAGGCCACTCGATTGTCTATTAAACAAAAGAAAAAAAGCTAGGTAAAATGTTCACGGTTTTCGAGATTTTTCACAATTTTCATAATTTTGAGAATTTTGGACCCTTGCTCGGTTTTTTTCATGCCGCCTACACAAATGAGAAGATTTTGTGGTTCTGTTTGCTGCGTTTTTATCTCCTTATATCCTTGTATTTAGAAAGTCCAAAAGAATGTTCGTAATCATCCTTAAAACTGTTAAAAACTAAGACAAACTTTAAAAATGGACCCAGGCCCAATTAGTAGCCCTACATTTGAGTAGGCTTGGTGAATAAAATTTATACCAGACTAGTTTTATAAACTACTTTGAAAACTTACCTGTTAAATAAAGATTCCAAAATCGTATAACACTTACTGGTTTTTTCTTTTTCCCTATAGTAATAAGTAGTTTGAATTTGGAAATCCTGTATTTTTTTGGGGTTCCAAGAAAAAATTGATATGAAAAATTTAAATTTTTGGTTGCATAAGCAAAACACAGAAAAATATATTGCTGTAGCTATTTCTAAACAAAAAGCATATTGATTGGGCTTGTTTTCCCATGCAGCTAAACATAAAAATTTTAGCATAGGTACATTTTTTTTCTTGGAAACCCCGGAAAAATACTACTAAAAGACATGCTCGCATAAATTCGGCAATTTGTATTTATTAAACGAAAAATGCAACATAAATTTGTATTCAGAACATTTTTTTATGTATCTACATTAATGCCTATAAAATAAGAAATAAAGGAGAAGAATATTTACTTTACTATTATAAAAATAAATTTGTTTTTGATGAAAATGCTGTTCGAGCTACTTTTAACTTAAAATTCTCCCTACTAGATAACCAATGTAGTTGACGCATTCCTTGTATATTTCGGATATTTTTCCATTTTTCCGATAATGAAAATGATATCTCTTCAATCTGCTCTGCAGATATGTTCGAGCACATTCAAAAAAATCTAAAGCATCATTTAGGACTATATTCTTTGCTTTAGTCAACTGCCACCTTTGCCATGTGAAGTAGCAAAATAGTTCAACTCGATGCATTGCGAATTTAATTCAACTAAAGATTGGGATAAACTGCTTGCAATAAATTTATTTTTAAACTGACAGCTGCTTCCATCTGAGAATATGAAGATATTGCTCAAATTCCCATACGGACTTTTTATTTGTTGTAAAATGTTTGTTATGAAACAGTAAACATCGTATTTGTCATGGCTTAACTTATCACTGATAATGGCATATGATTTTTGTTCGCTAATACACCAAGCTACGCATGTAAAAATTGTCACTTGCCGGTAGCTAAAATGTGCACTTTGAACTTTATTTTGACAAATCAGCCGATAATTTTCCGCAAAATCAATTTGGAGGACAATTTGTCCAAGCTCTAAAGATTTCTTTCTCGTTTCAAAGTACGTTTGTGGAGCACGTTTAACAAAAAAGTGTAGTTTAAATAATGGCAATTGCACTTCCAATTCGTGGATAAGATCAGACAAAGGAGCGATAGTGTGAGTTAAAGACACTCTATCACCAACTTTTCGCCAATGTTGCCATTTGACATTTGCATCCAGTTTTGTTAAATATTTTATGGGAACTAAATCATGTTTTATATCTCGTACACAATTTTCACAAGCATTTGTCATACAGCGTTCTTCCTCAATATTACAACAAACCGATTTGAGAAAACTTTCAAAATCATAAGAGAATGATTTAATTATTTTTGAATAACCCTCTAATAAAAAACCGAAGTTCGCATGATATTGACATACACACATGTTATGTGGCATCTTGTTTATAAGTTCAATTTGTCGTGGACGATACAGAAAAAATTTCGACTTGCTTACATGTTCGGCAGTGAATTCGCTTTTATATAGCTCGTACGCTTCGGATATAGTCATCAGCATAAAGCGCTTAGCGACTATGTCTCCGTCAATGATAAGAGTGTCTTTTTTACCTGCTGCTTGAACACTAATATCATCCCGCATGTAGAAGTCTCTCACTTTTTCTTGTTGTGGTTTTAGTTTGGAGTTACTTTTATTTTGCACTGCACTTCCAGGCTTGACATACTTTTCAAACAATGCATTCAGAATTATTGCCTTTCTACTCACATCTTTTGGCAATGCTCTTTCAACCTTTTTTATTGCTTTAAATAACACTGGATCACAAATTCCAACTTTTTTTTTGCACCAGAGACGCCATAGTGAAATTCCTACGTAAAATCACCTCCTCATTCCGAAAATCAAGGTTATTTTTACTTGAATGGTACCGTTTTTGAGATATTTACGATTTACCGTTATTTCAAAAAACAAAAAAGATGGCTCCACTTAATCGTGTATATCTCAAGAACAAACTGAGCTCTTCCAAAACGTTTTGAAAAATTTTAAAGCTTATAAAATTTACTATAATCAGTACATACAACACTTTTTGCTAGGTCCTGCAGATTCAAACATATTGAACAATCATTACGGATTTTTTAAATTTTTTTGTAAAAATATAAAAAAAAATTGTACTTTGCGAGGAAGCATCTCCTCTAAGCTCTGTTTTATTACAAAAAAATAAGCTATCAGTGAACAAAATCGATGAACTAATACAAAAGTTATAAGCATTCAAGTAAATATATCCATTTAATACTTAAGTAGGTACCCTACAAATAATAGCATATGTACATATGGTTCTGTCTTAACTCTATGATCTTATTTTATAATTGAAAAAGTTATGTGTCTTGTTTTGACGCTTATTTAGATTAGGATCGGTTTCTCTTATGAGAAACCAACAGTAGTCGCCCATCATCCCAGAATCCTTGATACCGACTTTCAATCACTTTCATTTGCTGGTGAAACCTTTCGCCATGCTCGTCACTTTCGTCGCCAAGATTTTGCGGGAAAAAATTTAAGTGGGAGTACAATGAATTTTTAAATGAATTTTTAAAGACATATTTACTCCTGAAAGAAAATAAAAAAAAAACCGCGTGTAGCCAGTACACGTGAAAGAAGTTAACTTCTTAAATTCAGAAATAACGAAATATGAATAAGGTGTATTCGAGAATTGTTTAGATTCACAATTTCTTACTTCCGGGAAGTGGACCAGGGAACCGATCCATTCAAAAATATCTTATGCATTGTGCGTTTTGCTTCAAATTTGGTAAGTGGGTAGAATTATGCCTAAATTAACAGGGGCCAATACGAATGGGATATAGAGGAAGAGGGGCGGGGTAAAAGGAAAGCGGGTAATGAAGAGAAAAAGGGGGGAGATAGAGTGAAGGCAAAGAAAGATTGGAAGGAGAGTTGTAAAAGGGGGGACAGTGAGCTCGCATTTAGACAGGACGTCTGCCTCTACTACATATCGACAGCCACACTGCAAAACCCCGTAAGTCACTATTTTTCCAAAAATAAGGTTCTGAGCCTTTCCCATAGATCGTGATATTTCGCACATTAAAATTCAGTCAAAATCGGGTTACAACTTCCCGTTTCTTTCCAGTGGTGAAATGTAATAGCCGTCGCTCATATATATACGTTATAATTATTACAGTTGTTTCCCTCTCCTGAAAACTTTTTGGTTTTGAACATACAGGGTTTTGCAGTGTGGCTGTCGATATATAATGTATAAGATTGAAATATTGTATGTGTGTATGTATGCATAACTTAAGTTGCGTTCTAAACGGATTGACCGATCATAACCAACTTTAGAACAGAAACCCATCGATGAATTAAGAGGGATAGGGGAAAAGGTGCGGGCACCTGACATACAAATGGGATTTTTCATGTTGCATATCTCTGGAACTATTCATGCTAGGCCGCTAAAATTCAACAGAGTTATATGAGGATTATGAAACCACTCGTATAAGGATTTGAAAAACGGCCATAATTGGTATCAGTTCTATCGACTTTATCAAACTTACCTACCTAATTTCGATTTATTCCATGGAATGGAACCAATTTCATCCATTCACGGAATATGTAATTCGACCTAAGGCATGTCTCAATCTCAAGGGGGCGAATAGAAATTTTTGTCAAATAGCATCCGCGCACGCATTTTTTCTGCGTGCCTGGTAGAACGAATTTATGCGCCGGTATAAAATCAAGCCGTCCGAGTCTGAGGATTGAATTTTATTGATTTGGGGGGACATTCCAGTTCTAATGTACTTTAATTAAATTCTTACAAAATCCGAAGAATTATTTAAAACTATAAAAGATGGTGATGAACACCCTAGGCCAAACTAATTGATTTTTAGATGTTACTAGCAGACCCGGCAGACGTTGTTCTGCCTGACCAGTGACTTCCCTAGAAATACATTTTCAAATATTTTTCTTTAACTTTTAACATTCCATTTATTGCAGTGCCTTAGGATATACAATGTTTCCGGTTTTAAAGTCTTTGGTATAAACAAATAAATTTTTTGAATGTCCAACTCAAAAAACAGATCATTTGAACTCAATGGGTATGACAAAACCCATTATGCGCTGCTGAGCAGATGTATAGTTAGAACTTATTTAATTATATCCTATATCTACCTATAATACTCTGGATATGTATGAACGGCAATAACAAACAAAAAAAATTAAGTGCTTTGATTAAGATTTAAGAACGTTAAAATGTCACTAAAGCAAATACATTCAGGGATATAACGAATTGAAATATTACTTAGCTTGTGGTCCTGGAACTGCCCACTTTTCCAAAGAATTTACAAATGTAGCCTATGTATGTCGTACCCAACGAAGATTTTAACGTATTGGAAAAGTTTAAAACAGATCAACCATAAACTTTGGACATTATTGAAGTACAAACAAAGCACTGAATACAAAAAATATGGGCGTGGCACGGCCCACATTTCCCAAATTATATAATTCTTGACCAAGGGACACACATATCCAAAAACCATTAGTTTAGACCAAAAATATTCAAAGTTATGATGATTTAAATTTTATATAGCCTGGGGGCGTGGCACAACAATCTTCTGAACCAATCTGGAAATTTAGAGAAGATCGACCATAAACTTTGATTTTATTGAAGTACAAACAAAACACAAAAAATGTGGGAGTGGGACCGCCCACTTTTCCCAAATTATATCTATCTTGACTAAAGAACACACATATCCAAAAATCTTTAATTTAGACATAATATGTTCAGAGTTATGAAGAATTTAAATTTTATATAGCCTGGGGGGGTGGCACTGGCTACTTTTCCAAAAATTCATATAGCCTGAATAGTACACAACAATTTTCTTAACCAATCTTGAAAGTTTAAAAGAGATCGACCATAAACTTTGGATATTATTGAAGTACAAACAAAACACAAAAAATGTGGCCGTGGCACCGCCCACTTTTCCAAAATTACATAAATCTTGACCAAAGGACACACATATCCAGAAATCATTAATTTAGACCAAATATGTTCAGAGCTATGAAGAATTTAAATTTTATATAGCCTTGGGGCGTGGCACCGCCTACTTTTCCAAAAATTGATATAGCCTAAATCGTACACAACAATTTTCTTAACCAATCTAGAAAGTTTAAAAGAGATCGACCATAAACTTTGGACATTATTGAAGTACAAACAAAACACAAAAAATGTGGGCGTGGCACCGCCCACTTTTCCAAAATTACATAAATCGTGACTAAAGGACACACATATCCAGAAATCATTAATTTAGACCAAATACATATGTTCAGAGCTATGAAGAATTAAATTTTTATATAGCCTGGGGGCGTGGCACCGCCTACTTTTCCAAAAATTGATATAGCCTAAATCGTACACAACAATCTTCTGAACCAATCTTGAAAGTTTAAAAGGGATCGACCATAAAATTTGGACATTATTGAAGTACAAACAAAACACAAAAAATGTGGGCGTGGCACCGCCCACTTTTCCAAAATTACATAAATCTTGACCAAAGGACACACATATCCAAAAATCATTAATTTAGACCAAATATGTTCAGAGTTATGAAGAATTGTAGTTTTATATAGCCTGGGGGCGTGGCACCGCCCACTTTTCCAAAAATTAGTATAGCCTATGCTTTAACCCATGATCTCAAGAATATACTGTGAAAATTTCATAAAAATCGATTGAGTACTTTGGACGCCCATAAAGGACACACAGACACACATTCATTTTTATTTATAAGATATGCAGTTGTGGTTTGGACGCATACATAAAGCCACCTTAGGTCCATTTAATATAGCTATTTACTCAACATATTATACTCAACAAGCATGACAATAACAAATGAGTTGACAATTGCAGCAACAAAAATCAACTATGTACATAATTACTGTACTAATCTAACCAGCACCAAAGGCAATTATGTACAGCGTGTGTGTGTGTTGGTGTGCACCATCTAGCGTCATATGGCGTTTTCAGTGCCATCTAGTTACGCAGCAGTAGTGAGGATTTCAAAGACAACAACCAATATTCTATTTCCGTTGCATAGTTCCCGTTATATCATCTATTACAATACAATTTTCTCAATTTTACTCTCAATAAAAACTTCATATCGCCGCCTAAGAAGTTAACTTCAAAAGTAAATTAGATAAATACATAAGTGACACATTAGTATATAATTTTCTTAGGCTGGATTTATCTTTCAATTCAGAACAAATTTTTTGTTTATATTTTTCCCGTTCTTGTTTGTTCGGAACTGGACGATGAATTCAGATTTATGGCTATATATTCTCATGTAAATTTATGTAATATATAATTTATTATAATATGTTTTTTTATTTACCCATTAAGTCGTTCACTATCATCTTTGAAATGGTTATTGGTCATCATTTTCCTTATTTGCGGTCCAACAAAAATCCCTTCCTTTATTTTTGCTCTGAAATCTCTGGGAAGATTGTCTTAAAATGATGAAAAGCTTCGCCCTCTTTGTCCAAAGCCTTCACAAAGTTTTTGATAAGGCCGAGCTTGATGTGGAGCGGAGGTAGAATTATTTTTTCCTTCTTTATAAGTGGAGAGTATTTATGTTATGTTATGTTTGAAACTCGATTCGTTCTGGCCAATCCTTTATGATGTAGTGGTCTTGACGAGCTCAGCTATCCCATTTGCATAGAAAGCAACAGTATTTTGTGTATCCACTTTGTAGACCACATAGCATTCCAACGACTTTAAGATCGGCACATATTTTCCAATCATGTTCTTCGTATTTGATTAACTTGAGCAATTTTTGCATTATCTCATATGTTTCCTTCGTATTTACTGCATGCGCGATCGGGATAGATGGCTTTTGGTTGCCAATATGCAATAATACGGCCTTTAAACTTAATTTATTGCCGTCTATGAACAATCGCCACTCTTTTGAATCATATGGTTCACCAAATTGTTTGAATAGACCAGCAATGTCTTTGCAGTAACAAACACTGTCCTCCTTCGTATAGTACTTGGAAAATTCTTCGTGACGAGTTCTATAATATGTTACCTTAACATCGGATGAAACAAATTTAAATTGTTGCATTCGAGAGGCGTGTAGTTCGGCCTTTTCCTTTGACAATTCCAAATCCCTTATCCAATCATTGAGTTGTGCTTGTGACAAAGAATTTCTTTCGTTTTTCGTTTGAAATTCAGTACAACATGATGCCGCGTAATTAGATACTACTGTTGACAATGAAACTGGAGCCGGAACTAAAGTTAAATTTGATTCTGGCAATGGCGCTTCTGTTGAAATTAGTTCTGGTAATGACACTGTAGATACGCTCGCATAGGTTACTTTTCTGGACTTTCCAACCCCAAGTACTTTTGTAGTACAAATATAGCAGTCGGTTGAATGGCAAGTTGGTGTAATAAAAAAATCACACGTCGCCTAAATGATAGTTTCAGAAATTAGTCAGCTATGCATTAAAATTGAACAAATTCCTAATTTTTACAACGTACCTTTTTGTTCCGGTTTCCGAAGAAATAAATTCGACTCGGCATGTGATGCACACAGTGTTCGGTGTCCATGGTTTTTAGGCTCAATTCCAAAGCACTTATAGTATGTAACTTTCAAAGGATTTGAAAACACACGTCTCATACTTTTAACAATAAATTGACCGCAGATGAAACAGAACATATCTGGATCATTTGTACACTCAAACTCTCGCGCCCTTTTATTCATTTTTTATTTTTAAGTAAATGACGGGTTATAAACTGAACAGTATCCGCCGAGCCTTGCAGATATTATGAAGGAACAAGGCGCATGTACTCTTATTTATACTTAGATACAGTAAAAATTCAAGCCTACCTAAACAAAGAGGTTCCCTAGTTCTACAAAGAAAACACTACCTGCCTCAAAAATATGCTCTTGTTTAAAATATACCTAGGTTTGAGAAAACGACACTAACAGCTTTTTGTATCTAATAACTTTTCGAAAATCTACCTGCTAACTAACTGATATACGAATACTAACACATATGTACCAGTAGGGTACTTAAGCATTAAATGGATATATTTACTTGAATGCTTATAACTTTTGTATTAGTGCATCGATTTTGTTCACTGATAGCTTATTTTTTTTGTAATAAAACAGAGCTTAGAGGGGGGAAAAATATCTGCAAAAAAACAAAAAGTAAAACTCAAAAATTATTTTTATTTTTGCGTCAAAGCCAAATGAAGCCATTTTAATTCTGACTCAGAATTCAAAACGCTTGAAATATTTTTTCTGATTTTTTATCATGAAGACAGAAGCGGATGTAAGTTTTTACGCGGTATCGCACGTCCAAATCCAGTATATTCCATTTATTGTATATGTATTAAATCCAGTATATTCCATTTATTGTATATCTATTATTCCATCTTGTAAATACTCATATTAAGCCTTGTATATAGTAATTAATCATCATTTGGAATTTAGGTTCGTCATTCATGACTTATAAAACAAGCTCTACTGATCATCACGGTTTTGGACGTGCGGTAACCCCCAACGCGTAAATCCACCAAATTGAATTCGCCACAATCCCAAAGCGGCGATCTGGCCTGATCGCCGTCTGTCAAACCAGCTGTTTACTTTTTTATTCTTACTATTCGTTTTTTGATATAGCTGTGCGCAAGGGCGGATTTAGGGGTGGGGCACGGGGGCACGTGCCCCCCCCCCCCCCCAGACGGGTTTTTTGTACTGTTAATACTCCATCACAGAGCATTTTTAGTCGAAAAAGACTACAAATAATTGAATTTAGCAACATTTTCGGAATCGTGCCCCCAGACGGTATTTTTGTACACTAGGTATGGAAATTCCATTAAATAGATGAAGATTCACTGAATTTTCGAAATCTATTGCATATTGGTTCAGATATATATAAAACTCTGTGTAACGCAAACATCAAACTACATATTTTGATTATTCGTTTGGTTTGTACTGTGTGGATGCCTTGGTGCATGTGTAGATACCCACCAAAAATTTCATTTCTTTTAGTTAGAGACCTTACATCGCTTGATTATACGGCTTACATAATTTAACCCTATTCATCAAAAATGAAATGGGTTTATAAAGCTTTTTACAATGACATTTTCATACAAATTTTTAATTATAACAGCTTATTAAAATATATATGTATAATATATAATATATATGTATAAGAGGGTTAGGCTACGTTGAATTTAGGCCATAAACTCCATTTAAAAGGGGATTTTTTTTGTTAATTCATATTGTTGTCGTCAATAAACTCGAGTTTATGGCTCAACGTGAACGTAATATAAGGCCTTAAATTTGTAACGAATTCCGTTGTATGCAAAATTACTTATAATATACATGTTTTTCTTTACTGATGTCATTAAGTAAGTCTTAAATGAAGATTAATTAAAAGAATCTCTCTCTGTGAGACAACCTTACGCATAAGGCCTGATAGAACATGTAAGTTAGGCAATATTATAAAAAGAAAAGTGAATATAATGAACTTATTATAAGAATTGTTGTAAGGCCATAGAGGAACTATGATAAACTTATTATAATGTGATGCAGCCGTATACCTTATTCCTTATAATCCCTTATACGAATTTTTTGTGGGTATTGGCAATTTTTGTTAACGGCTCATGCGACATCTGACTGAAACAACAACGATTTGTGTATGAGGTTTGCTATGTTTGCCCACAAGAACCCTTAAGGTTTTAAATTGCAACTATTTTTTGCAATGCTGTTAAAATTTCAAATTCGAGTCTACGCGACCTCCGCACGATGGGACATTTTGGAAAAACTTGCCTCAATTATTATTATTATTATTAACTTGCCTCAAAGTCAAATTTTTAGGGAACTTTTTAGAATCCATTTTCATACAAAGTTTTTCGAGCGTAAAACGCAGCATAATTTTGGCAAATGGTCAAAAACGAGTTGTCAAAGTTTAGTTGTGAAGTTTTTTGCAAAATTAATTTTTTTTTGGATTCCTGTAGTTTACTATGAATAACACTACTTTATAAGGTTCCGCATATGTAGACATATACATATGAAAGGCTGGGGTAGTTAAATTAAAAACGTATATTTAAAGTAAAAGTGTAAAAAAATATTGTATCTACAGTAAAAGTCAGACAAATTGCTTTTTTCATTTAAAGTCGGAAATATGGTTGGAAAAATAAAACATATCTCTTACTTTTAATGAAAAAACGATTAGCCTGACTTTTACTGTACAATCTTTATTTATGTGATTGTATCAAACATTTTATAAGGTTTGCTTCACTTGCATTAAACATATTTTTTACTTTTACTCCCAACCTTTCATACATATATAGGTATTTCGACTCATTTATTAACCTTAATTTTAGTTACATATCTCCCATTTTGTAAAGCATAAAAAGGGTTACTGCCACGCCTATTTCCGAGGGGTTGATCATTGTGAAATCGTTTGAGCAAATATTCATAGCAATAGCTATAACACTCTACTGAAAAAAAAATTCCAAACGACAATTTTTTGGCACCATGCATAATGCTTTACATAAATCTACTCTTTTGATTTGCGAAAAATTTATTTTTGAGACAAGTTTTATTAAGAACTAGCAGACCCGGCAGACGTTGTTCTGCCTGACCAGTGACTTCCCTAGAAATACATTTTCAAATATTTTTCTATTAATTTTTAACATTTCATTTATTGCAGTGCTTTAGGGCATACAATATTTCTGGATTTAACTTATGTATCTACAGTAAAAGTCAGACAAATTGCTTTTTTCATTTAAAGTCGGAAATATGGTTGGAAAAATAAAACATATCTCTTACTTTTAATGGAAAAACGATTAGCCTGACTTTTACTGTACAATCTTTATTTATGTGATTGTATCAAACATTTTATAAGGTTTGCTTCACTTGCATTAAACATATTTTTTACTTTTACTCCCAACCTTTCATACATATATAGGCATTTCGATTCATTTATTAACCTTAATTTTAGTTACATATCTCCCATTTTGTAAAGCATAAAAAGGGTTACTGCCACGCCTATTTCCGAGGGGTTGATCATTGTGAAATCGTTTGAGCAAATATTCATAGCAATAGCTATAACACTCTACTGAAAAAAAAATTCCAAACGACAATTTTTTGGCACCATGCATAATGCTTTACATAAATCTACTCTTTTGATTTGCGAAAAATTTATTTTTGAGACAAGTTTTATTAAGAACTAGCAGACCCGGCAGACGTTGTTCTGCCTGACCAGTGACTTCCCTAGAAATACATTTTCAAATATTTTTCTATTAATTTTTAACATTTCATTTATTGCAGTGCTTTAGGGCATACAATATTTCTGGATTTAACTTCTTTGGTATAAACAAATAAATTTTTTGGATTTCCAACTCAAAAAGCGGATCTTTTGAACTCAATGAGTATGAAAAAAACCATTATGCGCGGCTGGGTAGATGTGTAGTTAGTATTTATTTAATTATATCCTATATCTACCATTTAACGCCACTTTAATGATTTATGAAAATCCTATAATATTCTGGATATGTATAAACGGCAATAACAAAAAAGAAAAATTATATGCTTTGATTAAGATTTAAGAACGTTAAAATCTCACTAAAGCAAATACATTCAGGGATAGATATAACGAATTGAAATATTACTTAGCTTGTGGTCTTGGAACTGCCCACATTTCCAAAAAGTTTACAAATGTAGCCTATGTATGTCGTACCCAACGAAGATTTTAACGTATTGGAAAAGTTTAAAACAGATCAACCATAAACTTTGGACATTATTGAAGTAAAAACAAAGTACTGAATACAAAAAATGTGGGCGTCGCACCGCCCACTTTTCCCAAATTATATAATTCTGGACCAAGGGACACACATATCCAAAAATCATTAGTTAGACCAAACATATTCAAAGTTATGATGATTTAAATTTTATAAAGCCTGGGCGCTTGGCACCGCCCACTTTTCCAAAAATTAATATAGCCTAAATCGTACACAACAATCTTCTGAACCAATCTGGAAAGTTTAGAAAAGATCGACCATAAACTTTGGACATTATTGAAGTACAAACAAAACACAAAAAATGTGGGCGTGGCACGGGCCACTTTTCCCAAATTATTTAAATCTTGACTAAAAGACAGACATGTCCAAAAATCTTTAATTTAGACCCAATATGTTCAGAGTTATGAGGAACTTAAATTAAAGAACTGCCTACTTTTCCAAAAATTGATATAGCCTGAATCGTACACAACAATTTTCTTAACCAATCTGGAATGTTTAAAAGAGATCGACCATAAACTTTGGATATTATTGAAGTACAAACAAAACACAAAAAACGTGGGCGTGGCATCGCCCACTTTTCCAAAATTACATAAATCTTGACCAAAGGACACACATATCCAGAAATCATTAATTTAGACTAAATATGTTCAGAGCTATGAAGAATTTAAATTTTATATAGCCTGGGGGCGTGGCACCGCCTACTTTTCCAAAAATTGATATATCCTAAATCGTACACAACAATCTTCTGAACCAATCTGGAAAGTTTAAAAGAGATCGACCATAAACTTTGGAAATTATTGAAGTACAAACAAAACACAAAAAATGTGGGCATGGCACCGCCCACTTTTCCAAAATTACATAAATCTTGACCAAAGGACACACATATCCAGAAATCATTAATTTAGACTAAATATGTTCAGAGCTATGAAGAATTTAAATTTTATATAGCCTGGGGGCGTGGCACCGCCTACTTTTCCAAAAATTTATATAGCCTAAATCGTACACAACAATCTTCTGAACCAATCTGGAAAGTTTAAAAGAGATCGACCATAAACTTTGGAAAAGGACACACATATCCAAATATGTTCAGATTTATAAAGAATTGTAATTTTATATAGCCTGGGGGCGTGGCACCTCCCACTTTTCCCAATATTAATATAGCCTATGCTTTAACCCATGATCCCAAGAATATACTGTGCAAATTTCATAAAAATCGCTTGAGTACTTTGGACGCCTATAAAGGACACACAGACACACAGACACCCAGACACACCTTCATTTTTATTTATAAGATTCCCATAGTGCGATGCACAAAAATTCATATGAATTTGTACCGCAACGCCTACTACCTTTGTGCCGCAGGAGTGATTTATTTTCTTATTTTATTGCGCTACAAGTTAACAAAAGTGATTAATTATTTGAATGGTCAAATAGTCCATGAAAAGTTGTGAAAAATGATTATTGTTGGTGTTTAAGTGATTTTGTTAAAAAAATGAGTGCCAGAAAAAGACAACAAAACTTAAGCGCGTTCTTCCATCCGAAGAAGCAAAGGTGTAATGATGTACTTCCTGATAAAGTAAGCGGTGTCCAATTACATTCCGCGGAGCCGGCGAGTACATCAGTGGCAACAGCCTCAACGAGCAACGCACTACAGGAACGGGATATAGGTGAGTAGTGTAATCCTTGTGGGTTTAGAAATTTTGTTTAGTTAAAAGTTGGATTGTATGGGAGGTACCACGCCCCTTTTTGGTTAACCACGAGTTTTATGGGTGAGAATGGTGCTGTCATCCTATAACTTTATACCAATTCTTATGTTCCTACTTTAAGCATTTTTAAAGAACAAATTGGGAAATTCCAAAACGGTTTGAAAATTTTAAAAGCTAATAAAATTTTCTGTAAGCCATGCATACAAAACTTTTTGCTAGGCCCTGTGGCTCGAAGATAATGAGCAATCAACACGGATTTTTACCTTTTTTTGAAAAATGTAAAAAATGTGTATTTTGCAGGAAAGGATATCGAAAACTTTTAATTTTGTTCCAGATATTTTTTTTTCTCTGTAAGCTCTGTTTTATTACAAAACAAATGAGCTTTCATCCAAGAAAATCGATGGATTATTACAAAAGTTATTAATGGTTTTGGAATTGCTCAATTTATTCCTGAGCTATACATGATTAGGTGGAGCTAGGGTCGGCGCATAGGCGCAGATAAATGTTTGTTGAAAAACTTCGCCTTGATGCGGATCGCAGGGAGATGCTCGTCCACAGGGGTGAACGCTAGTAGTCTTACACCACGCGATTTGCTGTGTGTCTGGCCACTGTAGTATACGTCACAAGGTTGGATGGTCGTCTTTCCTTGTCCCGTCCATCGTATTTCCTGCAGGGCGGTGATGTCAGCCTTTGCGTTCGTGAGGACATCAACCAGTTGGGCAGCGGATTCTTCCCCGGAAAGTGGTTTTGGTTTCATTGGTGTTGGTTTTTACGTGGCTGGTCCCAAACCCAGCGCACAACCCTTTTTCGGGGTTTTGAAGTAAATTTACACATTTATATAGAGAGCCGCTTGATCCAAGACATACGCCCGCTTCCAACCGCACCTCCTGGTGTACAGACGCTGCGAAAAAGACCTCGGTGAGCCCTTAAACCAAATACGTCAGAGTGGCCCCACCGGGGCTCCCTCTCTTTCTGCCGCGAGCCTAGGAAGCCCACGTTGCCCAGAGTGTACGAAAGAGGACGCAAGAGTCGGGATTGAGCAAGGTCACTCAGCAACCACACCCAAATAATTTTTTTTGTTTGGCCGAGTCTAATGAACACGATATTAAAATAATGTGTTTTTGAAGCCTTAATGGACTTTTTTGCGAACTTAGTATAAGCCGTTAGATAAAACTTTAACTAAAAATCGGCACAGATTACCGTTATCACATGTTATTTTAGGTTGAAACGCACCATTGTACTATATGCCAAGATTTACCTTTCTCTCGTGGCAACCTACTGCAGAATTTAAGTTTCCACTGAAGAGAGAGGGAAAAAAGAACCGGTCTTTTCAAAAAGGCTGGTTAAGGGACCATGAATGGCTAGCATATAGTAAAATTGCTGTCGGCGGATTATGCAAAGTGTGTGCTCTTTGGTCGACGTGGAGCGGGTACAAATGATGTGAAGCTGGGAAGACTGGTGTCGGAACCACTAGTAAATATAAAAAGGCAATTGAGACGATCGCACACCATGAGAACGCGAATTACCACAAAGCGAACATGGTAGCATCCCAAAATTTTTTGATGGTGATGGAGGGAAAATCGTTAGATATTGTTATGGTCTACTTCCAACTTATAGTCATTTTTCTTTTATTGAGTTTGATTGGTATGACTCACTGCGGTTGGATAGGTGACAGTTTAGGTTCACACTGCGGTTTGACATAAATCGATTGATTCTGGGAAGTGGCGTGATTTTTGCAGAGGTGGCAGCACCAAATGTTCCATAAAATGGAAAAAGGCACCAATAACGGAATTTGTAATTTCCAGACAAACAAGTGGTTGGTGTGTTCTCGGTGTGGCCAGAAATAAAAAAAAGTAGGGTAAACCAGATTGCCCGAAATATGACAGTGAATTAAATGGCATTTGACATTAAGTAAATAGCATTTAATTTTTGTAGGGGAAATTAACGTACATATATCATTGGGTAACTTATATTAATTCATCAATTAGTAGGGTGGGAGACACATGGAATCCCGTCCTGATTCCTGACCCTGACTCGATGAATAACTCATTATATCGCCAAAACAAGGTGCAACCAAAGTGGACAATAAGGATTAGTAATTGGTAAAAAGCATTTGTAAGGTGGGAGTTTAACCATTTTAACGGCGTCAATATTCGTGTATTATAGTATTATCCATGGCAGGGTCGGACAAGGAGTTTCATGTGTCTCCTATCCTAAAACCCAGTAACGTCGGGTTCCGCGGACCACCACGGGAACACACCAAACACAAGTTCTAGAACCTTCCTTTTTTCGCGCGCCAACGAAAGCGTGCCTTTAGGGTTCGGACTTAGTTAAAATAGTAGTAATTTCAATACTTAATGCACTTTATGCAAATCTACTACGCTTTATGCTCCCATTTAATAGCACCATAGTTCGATTTTTCCTTTGATTAAGTAAATTTTTTTTTCTGACTTCAAACTTTCCCGTAAAATAGTCAATCATTGTTAATATTCTCTAATTTCTACTTCCTTCCATACTTGAAAATTCACCTTTACTAAAACTAACTAAAGATCAAAATAGTAGTAAAAGTAAAAGTACTAAATTCCTTTTTCTTTAAAGCCTTAAAATAAAAGTGTAATTACCGAACTTTCACTTTAAGTAATGTCTACAGATTACCTATCATAAAATCTACTAAACAGTTGTAAAATCATATCTTCTACGTTAATTTCAATAGCATAAGGCCTGGTTTTTTTGTTTCGGAATGAGTACTGTACTTTTACTAAATTTAGTAGTGCAATAGGGTCCTTAAAATAGTAATAAAAGTCCGAACCCTGATGGCAACCACCAATCGTAGTGTCCCACCTGGCAACGATCACGCCATGTCAGACTGGGCAACGGAACTTTTCCATTGCGCAGTCGCAGTTGATTGGAAATTTTCCCTATAGCGGCGTCACCGGCATTCGACCATTCAAATGTGAACATTTTTTTGGTGCAACCGGTCGTGATGTGTCGTGAAAAATTTTAAGTGATACCCCTTAAATACAAAACCAGAACAATTGTTCAGTTATCTCAACAGCCATCAAAAAGTGTAAAATTTCAAATTCAGTGAGTTAGTCTTCACCTTTGGCTGTATTACAGTCAAAGTTGTATTAATACATTTTGCAAGGGAAAAATCAGTGTGTGCGTCATATGTAATGCTGAAAATCAGCCAACTACAAAAGCAGTCGTAGTTTTTTCTTAAAGCCTAGTGTGCTTCTACTTTACCTTTGCGTAACTAAATAAAGTGGTAAATTATTAAATCCATAAATTGAAATAGCATTCGAGGTAGAGAGGATAACTGGAGTTAATGGGCAAAAATATCACCCAAAAAAATCCAAGATATCCTCATAAATACAACATATATACATATGTATGTATATGCTAGTTTCAATATTGATTGAAAAATACAAAAACCAAACTAAATTCAAGCAATAAAAAGAAAAAAAAACATAAGTGACCATACTCGTAAAATCCTCTCATGCGTTGCGCACACACTTGGCACATTCTGGGTCGTCATCACGGTGCAACTACATGCTTCGTTTAATAGCATTTTGGACATTAATTAACAGAACACTACTGAAGACGAGACATGCAATTAGCACAGACTGGGTTGGTTCACCCAATATAGGACTAACTGGTAAGTTGAAACCTTGAAGATACAAAGATTTGAAAGCGACTAGACTTAATATAGTATTTTTCATTACAGCCGCGTGTGTTCCAGTTTTTGAAGCGACCTAAGTAAGCACCAATAATAACAACAATTGCAACAAACAAATATTCAATAATTTGCTGCAATAAATTGAAATACAAAGCAAATCAAAAATTTGTGTACAACACCGGATTTGACAACAGGGAGATGTTCGGCAGCAAACTAATTTAATTCATATCATCACCAGTATAAACAACAACTACCAGCAGTGACAACAACGGGGGCCGCCTCATATAGGCCCGCCGCAACAACAATAGCACCATCAACAACCAGCATCGACAACACCGGCAACGACAACAACACCAATTACCAGCAGTGACAACAACGGGGGCCGCCCACATACAGGCCCGCCGTCCAACCAACAACAACAACAGTAGCGCCCCACCAACGGCCTACTGCAGCAACCGGGTGAGACCAAGCCTTAACACTAAAATAAACAATAAAACATACATGGATTTAAAAGATAGGTTAATATATTGAAACTTAAATTGTAAGGGTTAGATAGACAGAAGGAAAACTAAATCAAATTAAAGTAACCTTATAATGTAGGAGGAGAACTTAAGAAAAATGCAATTATAGATAGATAGAATAGGTAAGGAATAAACAAAAGATTTAAATAAATTAAACTTAGTTTCGTGATTAACACATATGTACATATATATAAACTTATATAACTAAAATGAGGAAAAATTTATTGAAATTAAGGTAACTTAGAATTTCATAAAATAGAATGAAAAACAATACATAAGATAAAATAGAATAAAATGCATAAAATAAAATATAATTAAAATACCCTAAGATAAAATAAAATAAAATATAATTAAAATACATAAAATTAAATAACATAATATACATAAAATAAAATAGAATAATACAAGGTAAATAAAATCAATATACATAAAATAACAATAAGATTTAAATACATAAAATAAAATAACTTTCATCAAATAAAATTTAAATACCTAAAATAAAATAAATTTAATTAAATACTAAATACATAAACTAAATACCTAAAAATATATTGTAATGCAACTAATCAAATACATAAATAATTAAATAACAAACTACAATTATAACAAATTAAAGGCCGCCAATAAAATAACATAATAATAAATAAAATAACTAATAATAAATAAATAATAAATAAGATAACATAATAACTTAATAATATAACAACAATGATAAGAAAAGTAAATTAAGCAAACAAAACAAAAATACATAAATAAGCGGAGGAAAGTTAAATTTAATTAAAGAATTTATTTAGAAAGGTAATTTATAAAGGAGAAAAAGAAAATTAGTTAAAACAAGAAAAGAAGAGAAAAAGACAGGATAGAATATAAATGTAATTTATAAAAATAAGAGAAAGGATAGGGAAAAGAGAAAAGAAAAATAATTTAAGTAAATAAAATGCTTTTTTTTTAAATAAATATTTTGAAGATTTAGGTTTAAGAAAATGAACTGTAAATAAAAAAATTATATAAAAATGGGAATGCTGAGGTTCTTAATTATTTAGAAGGCATAGGATTGTTAGGTAAGGGGCCATCGATATTAGGTGCATCGATGGCCATGGACGAGGGTGGGCCAAGCACCGGGCGTCGCATCGACACCAGCGGCGCCCCCTTGTATTGTTCGGCCTTGTTTTTGATCTATTGTTTATTTAATTTCTTTTTCAGCTGTGGTAATCGGTCGTCTCCGATTCGTTTTGATTTTCAGGCTTTCTTTTTGTTTCAATTTACTGGCTTTTTTTTTTGTTGTCAGGCGTTTTATTTAAATTTTGATCTGGTTTAGTTTTCGGTTAATTTTAAATTTTTGTACCGCCCGTTTATTTTGAATTTTGATTTAAAACTTTAGTTGCCCATTTTATTTTGTTTTTTTTTTTGGAATTTTTGAATGTTTAAATGTCAACGGTCTGTCCGTGGCATCCGGGTTTAACCGGATGTTGTTTTAACGTAATTTTGACGCGGTTTTTGCGTTTTTCCCCGCGTTTAAAAGGCATGATTTTGACCTTTCTCTGTTTATGGCGCAGGACGGTAAGGTTGGCAAGAGCCCACCCCAGCCGACATGACTAGCCACAGTGCGACCTTGATATCATGCCGACCGCCTTCCTTACTGCTCCATTTTGACGCGGTTTACCATAACAATATAGTTGACCAAATGAGATCCCAGGAAAGGGAAATAATCGAAAATAATCGTAAAAAACTGATTCCCATTATAAAGACAGTGATATTTTGTGGTAGGCAAAAAAATACCTTTGAGAGGTCACAGAGATGACGGCGAATTAGACTTGCAAAGCTCTTCTAAACATGGGGAAGGGAACTTTAGAGCTTTGACCAAATTTCGAATCGATGCTGGGGATGAAATACTTAAGGAACATATAAGACATAGCGCTAAAAATGCTTCGTATATAAGTAAGTCAACACAAAATGACTTAGTTGAATGCTGTGGCGAGTTATCAGCAATAAAATAGTGACCAAAATTAAAAAATCCAAATATTTTACCATTATGGCTGATGAGACCACAGATGTTTCCGTTTGTGAACAGTTATCAATTAGTATTCGCTATTTCGATGTGGATGAAATCGAAATAAAGGAAGATTTTCTTATGTTCATTGAAGTTGTCGAAACCACTGGTGAAAGCATTGCACAAACTATTCTGAATGCATTAGAAAAGCATGATCTTGACATTAAAATGTGCCGTGGTCAAGTTTATGATGGAGGAGCAAACATGAGCAGCAAACTAAAAGGTGTTCAGGCACGTATATGAAATGTTCAGCCCTTAGCCTTTTTTACCCACTGCGCAAGCCGCCGGCTTAACTTGGCTATTAGCTCAGCCTGCACCGTACCCAGTGTAAGAAATGCAGTAGGGGTTATAGCAAGTACTGCCTCTTTCTTCCGTGAATCGGCCAAACGAATACATCTTCTTAGAGAAGAAATACAATCTAATCTGCCACAAGACAAACAAAATATGTTAAAAAAAATGTGTGAGACAAGATGGGTTGAAAGGCATGAAGCGGTTTTGACCTTTATGGACGTGTTGCCATGTCTCCCTCCAATATTACAAAAAATGGCTGATCAGCAATATGGGAGCAGAACAAATTCTGTACTGCCATTTTCTTTGCTGCAATCCATAACTTCGTCAGAATTCCTAATAAGCTTGCTGATCCTATCAGATATTTTAGGAATAACCCTGTCCTTATCTCGATCGCTTCAAGCCAAAGATATTGACATACTTTCTGCAGTTCAGCTTATTACTACGACCATAGCAAGTTTGCAGAGGCAGAGTGAATCTAGCAATGACACATATAAAAAACTGTTCGACCAGGCTGAGGCCATTGCAAATGAACTTGGTACAGAAATCACAGTCCGTAGAACCACCGGTCGTCAAATCAATCGATCAAACATTCAGACTGAATCAGTTGAAGAATATTACCGACTTTCAGTTTATATTCCATTTCTAAACTTCAGCGCTCCTCTACAAAGAATCGGACAGTTGCAAAAGTTGCTGTCGCATAACTTTAACGACGAAGATTTAGATAATGTTTTGCAAGGTGCTGAAGTTTATAAAGAAGACCTTCCTTGTTTTTTAGCTTTAAAGGGAGAGCTAAAAATTTGGCAACAGATGACTGAAAATATACCAGAAACTCCAGCAGATGCCTACAAACGAGCCACGATGCTGCCAAATATTAGAACCCTTTGTCAATTGCTGTGCACGTTTCCAGTGACAACCAGCACTGCCGAGCGATCTTTTTCTACCTTACGCCGATTAAAATCATATCTTCGAAACAGCACGACAGAAAAGCGTTTGAATGGATTGGCTTTAATGCATATCCATGGAGATATTGCGGCACAAATGGAGGCTGATGAAGTTTTGGCGTTTTCACCAGGAAACACAGAAGAAAACTGTCTTTATTAAACATGTAATCATGGATGGAATATAATAAAACTGCTATTACTAAACAGAAATGCTGTTTTTTATTATTTTGACTTTGATGTAAGTTCTTAATATCCGTGTACTTGTGAAGATAAAATAAGCATATTTCAGTTGTTGATTTTTTTGCATGTTGGGCGTTTGTGCGCCCCCCCCATAAAAAAATCCTGGATCCGCCCTTGGCTGTGCGCATACATTTTTTATATAGTTTGCATATTTCTTTTGTAAAAAACCAAACGCTCTTTTCTTTTATAAAATAAATAAGCTTTCGCCAAATAAAGAGCCTATATACATACATATATAGTAAATTACTATACAGTGCTAGTGTGCTAACTCAGTGGATTTAACCAGTTACGAAGCAGGCACCAGCCCGCCGTCCAGCGTTTTATTGCCAGATATCCATCATTGGTGCTCGGACCAGAAGATTTGCCGATCTCCAAGGTTCTCCAGATCTGTTCCCGTAAACGTGAGTACTGAAGTTACATGCTAATCCCCACCAGCCTATCTATTGGTCCTTCGACGCCAACGAAGAACTAGCGCCTAAACATAAAAACCAGTTAACACCCCAAATAAAATTGGCTTTTCCCTCAAAATTAGGGTATTTCAAGTTTAAAAGTAACTAGCCCCTCAATGTACATATAACGATCCCCTTAAAAGTTGTATAAAAGTTATTGAAAATCCCTGGCTTAATATATTCATTCCCGCCAAAAATAAATTTTCCCGCAAAATCATAAGCGAGCTAATAAAAGCAAATCCCTTGCAGTAAAATTCCATAATTTCATAAAGTTATTGACCTAGACATAAGCACTGTTTTCCCTTACTGTATAGTTAAATACATATCTACATAGATTTATACCAGTTGCGACAACCCAGCAGTAAATTGTCTTCTGCATTCCAAAGTTTTGATACCCAGTAGTAAATTTTCCACGTTCGGTCCCAGACTATTCCACTTAGGGCCAAAATAAAAAGTTTTACTTTTTCGGGATTTCCCATAAGTAAAAACAGTCTCCTCTATATAATTAAGCAGAATTGCGGCAATAAAGCAAAGTTTCTCGTTCATAGCCATGTCGAATGTGCCTGATAAAAAATTTATCTCCGAAACGGATAACTGCACTGATTACTGCACCCGGTTGCGCTCAACTCCAATTCAGGATATTAGCGAATCAGCCCTGACAGTGAAAAATAAAAACTTCGAGGTCTTTTGGGAGCGTGTTCAGAACGCCTACGATGGGATAGTCGAACTCGACGACGAGGACCTTCCCGAGAAATTCAAGTCCTCCGCGTTCGGTAAATACCGTACATGCTTAATGGCTTATGAGGACACAAAGGCTCAAATAGGGGACGAAATCGTGCTTAAGCAATTGAGTAAACCCCCAAAAATCCAAGATCAGAATCAACCATCCCAGAGTTCCCCCAATATGAACCTGAAAGTACCCCCATGTGATACTGAAATATTCTACGGAGGTTATGATCAATGGTCGTCCTTCCGTGACATGTTCACGGCGGTGTATATCAACCATACGAAACTCTCCAATGCCCAAAAATTATATCGCTTCAGGTACAAGACAAAGGGTAAAGCACTGCAGATCGTTGAACAATTTCCCTTAACCGACGACAATTTCCCACTGGCTTGGGAAGCCCTTAAGTCGTGATACGAAAATAAGAGAGTTTTAGTTGACAACCAAATCCGAATCCTCATGAACCTTAAGCCCATTCAATCGGAAAATAGTGAGGATATCCAAAATTTACAATCAGCCGTAAATAACTGCCTGCAAATCCTATCCACCCAACAAGTCCCAACAGCGAATTGGGATCCCATTTTAATTTATCTAGTCACCTCAAAGCTGGCGGAGACCACAGTTGCATTATGGGAGCAATCCTTAATGTCCAGAAGAGACCTCCCGAACTGGCCCAAATGAACCAGTTTTTGACTACTCGATATGAGAGAGCGGAAAGGGTGGACCAATGGCGACCAGCCAAACCCCGTTACAATCCAACCCCAACAAATTTCTCTAGAACCCCTAATAGTCAAAACAAACCCCAGTTCAGACCAGGTCAGTCCCAATATAACTATAGCAACAGCTCGGCAATACAAACAAATGCTCATGCGACGGAACATGAAAAAAAATTCCTTATTCCACTGCAATAGATTTAAGAGATTGTCAATTCCAGAGCGTTGGAAGTTTGTAAGAGAAAGCAATCTATGCGAAAATTGTTTATCCCAGACCCATGTCTTAAAAGAGTGCAAAAGCACAAGAACGTGCATGTTCTGCCAAGGCCAGCACAATAGCGCGCTTCATGACACAGTGCCTATTACCAGCGCCGGAGTGCAAAGGACGACAGCCCAGCTAGCCACCACAGCAACGGATCAGTACACCTCTCAGACGATACCCCAAGAAGGGAATCCCTCAACGGCCAGTGCATCCCAAGTTCAATCGTTCCACGCCGAGAATGATAGTAAAATCATACTTCCCACAGCAATTGTCTCGGTGGAACATAATGGGGACCTGTTTAAGCTCAGAGCTTTGGTGGACCAAGGCTCTGAACGAAGTTTCATCTCCGCTAAAGCTCAGATAAAACTGGGCCTTCCCTATACCCACGTCCTGTTTGAAATATCGGGCATTGGAAGCGGAGTGGTTCAGACTTCCGACAAGCTGTGCTCACTAACCTTGGTCTCAAATGATAACGAATTAAAGATAAAGGCCCAAGCTATAGTGCTACCCCGTCTCACGAGGCAACTTCCAACGCTCAAGTTAAATAACGACCAAATGCGTAAATGGTCCCACCTCAAGCTAGCAGACCAGAACTCTCAAAACCCTTTTCAAATCGATATGGTATTAGGTAGTGATATCATCCCACAAATAATGCGAAATGGCATCGAAAATAGCTCCACGACCCTGCTAGCACAGAACACCATATTCGGGTGGATAATAAGTGGCCAAACCCCTGAATAAGTTGGCGCACACTCCACACAAACTTTGGAGATCACGAATATCCAGCTAAATGAACAGCTGAAACAGTTCTGGGAAATCGAAGAGATACCCAGGACCCGAGTGGAAACCCCTGAAGATGGAATGTGCGAAGACTTCTATAAAAGCACAAACACGCGAATGGAAAACGGTCGATATATGGTTCGGCTCCCCTTCAAACCGACCTTCTCGAACAATATCGACCTAGGACAATCTCGAAGTTCAGCCCTTCGACAGTTCCATGGCATGGAACGTAGTCTACAAAAAAAGGCGATCTCAAAGAGCAATACGACAAGGTACTAGAAGAGTGTCTATCTCTTGGCCATATGGAAGAATGCAGCCCCAATGAGGTGGAATCCCAGGGTAAATACTACTCCTTCTATCTCCCTCACCATGCGGTCGTAAAGCCAGAAAAAAAGACAACAAAGATCAGAGTCGTATTCAATGCCTCTAAAAAATCAGGGTCCGGACAATCCCTTAATGATGTTCTATGTACCGGACCAACCCTCCAACCCGATCTCCGACTCATGTTGCTAAAATGGCGCACGTACAAATATGTATTCAATGGCGATGTTGAAAAAATGTACCGCCAGATTCTGGTACACCCCGAGGACCGAGACTATCAACGGATCATATTCCGAACCCCTGAGAATGGTCCAGCTAAAAACTTCAAATTAAAAACGGTCACCTTTGGGTTAAACTGTGCGCCTTTCTTGGCTATACGTACTCTACACGAGCTTGCAAAAGATATAGCCGACTCCTATCCCAGCGCAGCCCCAATATTAAAGTCCGAAACATATGTTGACGACATTCTCTCTGGCAGTCATGATCTGAAATCAGCCGAGCAATCCCTAAAGCAGACTATAGATGCTCTTGCTTCAGCCGGCTTTCCCCTGAAAAAGATCACTGCAAACCATTCAGATATTTTTATTTATTTATTTAGTCTATGAACAAAAGTTTCCTACAGACTAATAAGAAGATAAATAAAAATGAAAACTAAGACTAAAAACCTAGAAAAAAGAATTTAGGATCTCAGAAAGAGCACTCTTCGAAATTGAAAAATCAAATTCTATCAAGGCTCGAACAAGAGGAGCATTACGCGAGTAAAAAGTTCTACAATTAACAAAATAGAAGGGCAAATAACTACGAAGATTACGCTGAGGTATGTTAAAATTAATCCTTTCCAAAAGACAAGAGCAGTCAATGTCACCACTGATTATATTGTAAACAAAAGAAAGCGAGAGAACTGTTCTTCTGGCTTCCAAAGTTTTTAAATTTATTAAAAGCAGGCGAGATTCATAAGATGGAATTGGATCATCAAAGCTCAAAGAGCGTAAAGCATATCTAAGAAAACCCTTTTGGATCCGCTCAATCCTATTAACATAGATATTGTGACTTGGCCTCCATATGAATGCAGCATATTTCAAATTAGAACGAACAAAGGCGGTATATAACAACTTGAGGGTGTAAGGGTCAGGAAAATTAGCACTATTCCGCCTCACAAATCCAAGTACTGAGTAGGCTTTCGATATAATGTGACTTATATGACTATTGAAAGAGAAATTACTAGAAAAAATTACACCAAGATCTTTTATTTCATCCAAACTTTGTAATACCGAATGAGAAATGTAATAGGAAGTGTTCAATATATTACGAGTTTTCGCATATGTTACTTTGAAACACTTTTTTGTGTTTAAAGAAAGCCGCGAGTTAATGCACCAATCTTCTAAGCTATCAATGTCTTTTTGAAGCTTAAGAGCATCTTCGATATTCCCAATTTTAGAAAATACCTTTAAATCATCAGCATAGAGTAAGAACTCCGCAAAGTGAAAGCAGCTACTTATATCATTTATAAACAAAACGAACAGCAACGGACCCAGAATACTCCCTTGGGGAACCCCAGAACAGGCGAAGAAAGGTTCCGAGGAGGTTCCATCAACTGATACCACACAATTTCTGTCACATAAATAAGACTGAATCCATCTCAGAAAAACAGAATGAAACCCTAGACGAGCTAACTTATAAATCAATAAAGAATGTGAAACCTTATCGAAAGCTTTTGAGAAATCAGTATAAACGCAGTCAACTTGAAAACCCGTAGAAAAAGATGAAACGCAATACTCACTGAATAATGCAAGATTCGAAACTGTGGATCGATTTGAGACAAAACCATGCTGGTTTAGCGAAATCAGGCCTTTACATGCAAAGTACATTTTATCCTTAACGATAGTTTCAAAAAGTTTCGTAACAGTAGAGAGCTTTGAAATGGGTCTATAATTACAGACATCACTCTTACTGCCACCCTTATGAATAGGACTAATAGAAGTAAGTTTCCAATCATCAATGAAAACTCCAGTTGACAATGACAAATTGAAAATTAGTAATAAAGGCACAACTAAAGCTGGACAATTCTTCAATAATAGAACTGAAAATCCATCAGAGTCAGTTTTCGCAGATGGTTTAAGTTTATTAATGCCAGTAATAACATCATCAGAAGAGAGACTAATAGAACCAAAGCTCAAAGTAGAATTGCAGTTAAAGTTCAAACTAGGCGGGAGGCTGCCAACATCAGCAACAAAATTTGAACTAAAAAAATCTGCAAACAAATTGGCCACATTATATGGGGTGCTAGCAAACTGCTCAGCATAAAATACAGCCCGGTATAGAAGAGTTCGACTTTTTAGACTTAATAAACTGCCAGAAGGCCTTTGGATTGGATTTAATATTCGCCTACATACCCAACATATAATTTCTGTAAAGAAATTTATCTAAACAGTTGAAATCTTTCGAGTACTGCTGATATTTAACATAATAGATTTGATTACCAGTTAATTTAAATTTCTTGAAGAATTTATTTCTCAGGTTCTTTAACTTTTTCAAGTTAATGTTATACCACGGAAGTTTGTAAGGCCTTTTCTTAATAACTGGAATATTTTTTAAACAAAAATCAGACATCAAAGTTTTAAAAGTACAATAGCAACTTGAAGCATCAGGGCAGGAAGATAGAATACCCCAGTTGTAACTCAATAAAATAGAATTGATCATTTCAAAGTTGCAAGCGGCAAAATTAAAAGATATTTTTTCATCAGGGGCAAATGACGAAAACTCATAGAACTTAAAAGTCAAGATCAAAGGCACGTGATGCTTATCACAAGATGCAATTGGAGAAATGCATTCAGCTAAATCGAAAATCACATTATAACTAATAAAAATTAAATCATGTATTTTATCCAACTTGTTAACAAAACTATTGACTTGTACCAAATTAAAGCTTAAAAGAGTATCTATAAAATAAGATTCATGAGCAAAATTAACATTCAATGGTGTAAGACCTGATCTCGAAAAACTACTAGACCAATTAACATTACTAAGGTTAAAGTCACCCAAAATACATATTTGGTTATCACTTAACTTATTTACAACTATAGACGAAATGTTGTCAGCATGTAGTCGATAGAGGAACTCCTCATTAGTTGGCGGAATAAAAGAAACCGCAAAGAACAAAGATCCATGTGTACTTTTTACACAAACACACAGTTGATCAATTATAGAGTCATCAATCGCAAGTGAAACTAAATAAGCTTGGTATTTCCGTTGCACCGCGATGAGGACCCCACCGCCTCTTGCTAAACCAGTTTTGGTCATATCTCTATCTTTTCGGTAAACATTATAGAGATTTGAATCAAAATATTCTTCATCAAAAAAGTTAGAATTAAGCCACGTCTCAACAAATATAAAAACATCAAAGTCTAGTTGTGAGCTGGCAGCGCGAATATTTAAAGACTTCGTCCGCATACCAGACATATTTTGAAAGTAGACATTTAAACCATTACAGTTGCCAGTTGTTGTTTTTCAATGCGATCCTTTTGCTTCTCCTCTTTTCGAAAAAAACGAAAAGGGCGTATGATCACATGGGCAGGCCAGAGATCAGCTGAAAGCAACTTATCATGAAAGGCAACAGAAACACCTAGCTTAAAATTGACTTTTCTTAAGCTGTTAGGCGGCGAACCTTGCTTAAGTAAAGCAAAACACAATAAATGTTTTTTATCAACAGCTGCATGCGAAACAATATAATCGAGAATATTGTCGGCAGTGACAGAAGGCGAAAACGACGATAAGTGTAGCCATTTCATGCGACCAACCACCTCCAAATCTGTGTTTGCGCTTGCACCAATTATATTTATTTCACTCAATTGCTTGCGATTAGATGGTGTTTGTTTATTTATTGGCGATTTCTTACTCTTCGAATTCGATACCTTCATCCACTCGCCATTTGTTCCCGACGGCATTTGATCAGCAGTAGATGCATGTAAAAAATTTCCAGCATTATCACGAATTGAGGGCAAAGCAACATCAAAAAGAACATTCGCATTATTGCTAACCTCAGTGTTAACAACAATAGCATCAGGCATAGTTTTGTTATTATCAACAGCTTCAGCAGGTTCAATAGGCACAACAATAAAATTTCCAGTTTTCGTAGCAGAGCGAGAGGGCGGCAACACAGCAGCAGCAGCAATGGGAGAACGCATTCCACTAGCAGCATCAGTACCCACAGTGAGAGCGTTGCAATTCTCATTAACAGCCAAATTACCAACAATTGCTTTTGAATTTGTTGTTGTTTTCCCTACATTCTCAGCATTGACAATTAACTTTGAGAATAGGGCTTTTAGGTCATTAACCTCCTTCGTCAAACATATAATTGATGTCACCAAATTTGACGAGTTGTTTAGACAATGATCGCAATTAAATACAATATTCGAATTATTAGCAAGCAAGTCCCAAACTTCTTTGCTATCCACCTTTGCACAAATTTTATGAAATTTGTTTTTACAAACATGGCATGATAATTCATAGCCAACACGAAGAGGTTTAAAGCACTTAGCACAGGTTAAATTATCCATAGCGAGAGAGAACAAAAAACACGTCCGTTCACTGTGACAGTCTTGTCGAATATGTATATTTTCAAACAAATCCCCAAGGCGGACTTGCTGGAGACCAACTTTCTCGAATTTGAGAAAAGCAGTACCGCCAAGACTCTGGGAATTCAGTGGAACGCATTATCGGACACGTTTTCGGCAGCGAAACTTTTCGACCCCGCAGGGTGGCTGACGCCAATCATGATACAGGCAAAAATCCTGATGCAGGATTTGTTGTTGGACGGAACCAATTGGGACGAACGGGTCAACCCGATCCGTCTCGTAAAATGGACACAATTTGCCAAAAGTCTGCAGGCCATCTCGACCATTCAAATACCCCGATGGGTTAATTTCGCCCCTGATCAACAGGTCGAGCTCCATGGGTTCTGCGACGCCTCTGAAAAGGCTTATTGTGCCAATCTCTACATACGAACCAAACGCAGCAGCCTCTTAGTACTGAACCCCTTCTTGGACAAAAGTGGGGTTCTCCGGGTAAACGGTCGCTTAGCACATGCCACACTTACGTATAATGAGCGTCACCCCATTATTATCCCCGAAAAGTCTCGATTCTGTCGTTTGTACATCCGTTTCCTCCATGAATTCCTAGCACACGCAGAAGCTCGTCTCATGCAACAGGCAATAAGGCAAGAATTTTACATTGCCCGGTTGAGACCTCTAATAAAAGGGTGTATTTTCAATGTAAGGTCTGCACAACAAACAAACAAGAAACGCGGTCGCAAATAATGGCAGCTTTACCCCCCGAACGATGCAGATTCGCTCCCCCCTTCACCACAACCGGTGTAGACTTTGCCGGCCCTTTCCAAATAAAAGCGTCTGTTCTCCGATCCCCAACGCGAGTGAAAGGTTATGTGGCCGTCTTCGTCTGTTTTACGACCAAGGCCGTCCAACTGGAATTATGTTCAGACCTCACTAGCAAGGCCTTTCTTGCGGCTTTCGCCCGATTCGTAGGACGCCGAGGATATCCGAACCAGATAATGAGCGACAACGGCACAACATTCGTCGGCGCCAAGCGTGCCACCGAGTTGGAATTCGTATCGTTCCTCAACGAAGTGTCAGCAGATATAGTCCAGAAGTATGCCCCCCAAGGAATCAATTGGAAGTTTATACCTCACATGGGCGGATTATGGGAATCCGCGGTGAAAAGCTTTAAAACCCACTTTAAAAAGGTCGCCGGAACTCACAGCTTTACCTTCGAAGAATTCTCTACCTTATTGATACGGATAGAGGCCGTCCTTAATTCCCGTCCTAACTCCCAACTTTCTCAGGATCCAAATGACCGCACCTATGCTCTCTCCTCCCGAACCCGATCACGAAAACCTCTCACTGATAAACCGGTGGGAGCGGTTGAAGGTGTTACATCACCAATTTAGCAAACGCTGGAAAACGGACTATCTTGAGGATTTACAAAAGCGTTATCGATGGAAAAACGCCGAGATCCCCGCTAAAATTGGCGATCTGGTCATCATCAAGGAAGACAATTTACCCCCTACGGAGTGGCGCCTGGGTCGAGTACAAGGCGTTCATCCCTGACGAGACGGTCACATTCGAGTGGCAGACGTCCGCACCCAAAACGGTTTACTTACGAGACCCGTAACTAAGTTGTGTTTTCTGAAGGGGACATGGACCCCCGGCGCGCAACCCCGCGTAACGGAATACCTAAAGTCCACTAATGTATCGTAAATTTTAGGCATCAAGTTAGGCCACCCCCCAAGTTGCACCTCTTCTCCCACGCATAACTAATCACCATCTATGTACTCTCTTTGACAGATGGATCGTCAGGGCCCTCCGGTTCCAGCACCCCGTCGCTCCTTATCATCGCAGTACCAGATTACCGGAAGTGCCGATTGTGCATGCGGCACCACGCACTCCTAGCGTGCCCCGTCTACACGGCTATGCAGCCACAACAACGCGCGTTGATTGCTAGGGCACATCAATACTGTGCCAACTGTTTGGCGCTGTCGCACCGCACCAACGAGTGAACCTCCTCGGAGCGCTGTCGGGTCTGCGGGCAACACCACCATACACGTCTACATCGTGAAACCGGAGGTCGCCAGCCGTCGTACGCCGTTCAACCGGCACAGGAGGTTCGTCAGCAACCACGCCGCCAGCAGTCGCGTCGTAGAGAAGCTGTTCCTCGTCGCCGTCCGCAATCGCAGCCTACGCTAGCTAATGGTCGTATTCCACGGGAATACCACGTAATCCAACCACGCCGCATCGGTGACCGCAGCATCCGATGCACCGCAACAGGTTTACGCACAGCCACATACGAAAACCAGGTGGGACGGATACTGATCCAGGAAGCAGTTCGGGCCTTAACGGAATTGCAGCATACCTTAAGCGCTTAGTGCGCCTAGGCGGGGCAGGATGTTTACGCGGTATCGCACGTCCAAATCCAGTATATTCCATTTATTGTATATGTATTAAATCCAGTATATTCCATTTATTGTATATCTATTATTCCATCTTGTAAATACTCATATTAAGCCTTGTATATAGTAATTAATCATCATTTGGAATTTAGGTTCGTCATTCATGACTTATAAAACAAGCTCTACTGATCATCACGGTTTTGGACGTGCGGTAACCCCCAACGCGTAAATCCACCAAATTGAATTCGCCACAATCCCAAAGCGGCGATCTGGCCTGATCGCCGTCTGTCAAACCAGCTGTTTACTTTTTTATTTTTACTATTCGTTTTTGATATAGCTGTGCGCATACATTTTTTATATAGTTTGCATATTTATTTTGTAAAAAACCAAACGCTCTTTTCTTTTATAAAATAAATAAGTTTTCGTCAAATAAAGAGCCTATATACATATATAGCAAATTACTATACAGTGCTAGTGTGCTAACTCAGTGGATTTAACCAGTTACGAAGCAGGCACCAGCCCGTCGTCCAGCGTTTTTTTGCCAGATATCCATCATTGGTGCTTTGACCAGAAGATTTGCCGATCTCCAGGGTGCTCCAGATCTGTTCCCGTAAACGTGAGTACTGAAGTTACATGCTAATCCCCACCAGCCTATCTAGTAAGGTTGTTCAGAAATCTTTAGGGACCGGATGCTGTCGACGACACTAACAGGCGCCTGGAGGACCTGCAGCTCGTCGACCAAGAGCCAGGACCCCAATAATAATAATGGGTCTTAGGGTTGTCCAGTTAAACCTACAGCACTCGCGGCTGGCATCGCACAACCTTTCCGTTTTCCTGGTGGAGGAGAACGTGGACATCGCCCTTATTCAGGAACCCTGGGTGTGGAACACCACTATTAAGGGGCTCTCCATAAAGGGATATAAAAAAAAATTTATATACAATGTTTTTCTTGTTTGTTCCCACAGCTGTGCAGATTTGACCACCATTTCGCTGAAGGCGGCTGACGGAGTCAGCATGGTGATTGCCTCATCATATATTCCGCATGATGAGGAGGCTCCACCGGAGGAGATCCGCAGGCTAATGCAGGAAAACAAAGAAAGCGACATAATTGTTGGATGCGACTTCAACTCCAGACACTCCCTATGGGGGAGTACGGAGATCAATACCAGGGGTGAGTCACTTTTCGATTTTATTTTGAGTAATAACTTAGTAGTTTGTAACCTGGGTAGTACCTCTACCTTCATCTTCCCAAGCACTGATACTTTTAGTGGGTGGGAGGAGGTGCTGGACATTACGCCTCTAAGCGGTAACAGCAATATTCGTATAGAAAATTGGAGGGTATCAGACAGGCAGTCCTTTTCTGACCACAGGATGATCCTTTTCGATATCATTTTAAAATTAGAAAACCCTATCCCTCACTTAAGTCCAAGGAGGACAAACTGGCGAAGGTTCGTCAGGGTGGTGAGCAATAAGTCAACCTTTGCAGGAATTACTGTCAGTGGAGGAACTTGATGTAAAAAGTAGTAAGCTAGAGAAGGCCATGGGGTCAGCTCTACGGGTAGCTTGTCCGACTAGTTTTAGCAAAAAGGCATATCCTCCCTGGTGGAATTCAGACCTTTTCGAACTCAGGAGAGAGTCTAGGAGACTATTCAACATGAGCCGTTCTACTGGCAACTGGTTGCCATACAAGAATAGTCTAAGATGCTATAGAAAAGCGATTCGGAAGGCAAAAGAAGGATCCTGGAAGGACTTTTGCTCGTCTATTGAATCAACAAAGGAATCTTCGAGACTTGGAAAAATTCTCTCAAAAGAAAAAGCTTGCCCGTCGTTTTTACGGAAGGACGACGGATCATGGACATGCAGCTCGGCGGAAACCGTGGATCTTCTTGTAGGAACACATTTTCCAGGGCTGTGGGCCTAGTCAAATGGAAGGTAAAGAGTACACTGGTGTACTACCCTCTGTTCGGCTAATAAATGAGCTTATAACAGCTAAAAAGATTGAATGGGCAATCAACAGTTTCTCACCGTACAAATCCGCTGGGCCGGATGGTATTTTCCCAGCCATGTTACAAAAAACCAGCTTACTGGTAATACCCTGGCTGGCGTGTATCTTCAAGGCATGCATTCGGCTAAATCATGTGCCTGTAAACTGGAGAAGGGCGAGGGTAGTTTTCATCCCAAAGGTGGGCAAGAGAGGCCATGAGAACCCCTAGGACTTCAGACCAATCAGTCTTTCGTCGTTTGTTTTGAAAACCTTCGAACGGCTTTTGGACGTCCATATTAGAAAGACATTAGATAATTCAGGGCTGTCTACAGCTCAACGGAGACTGCCCTGCACGAGGTGGTGCACAAGGTAGAAGTGTCCCTCGAGAGTAAACAGTTCACCCTGGCCGCATTCCTTGATATTGAAGGCGCCTTCAACAAAGATAGAGGTTTCGCTATCGGGCCTTGGTATCGAGGACCCTATTCTAAACTGGATATTGATGGCACTGCGGTCTAGAGTCATAAGCGCCAAGGTCGGAGCAAGTGAAGTAACGGCACACTTGTCGAGAGGAACTCCTCCTAACCAAATAGATGATTCGACGTTCTGCACGGTAAATGGGTTGCCCCGACTAGAGTGGCGGTAAACTGCTCTAGCTGCGTTGATTGGCGACCGATGCTGACGCTTGCTTCAGACTGTTGTATTGTCTGTCTGCACAATATCGAATGTTCTTTATTTCAATTCATATTCAGGTTGCCTTATGTACAAAGTCTTACAATGTAATATATGTATATATATATATAAATATTACATTATTGTTTCATATTTTATGTTTTATATAGTTGTAGCATTTTTTATGCGTACAAGTATAAATATTTTATGTACAAACCGAAATAATAGCCAAATTTGTATTTGGGCTATTTTTGTTTAACATGTCGACCTGACCTTAATGTCATGGCGCAAGTTAGGCCAGTAAATGAGACCTCTGGCTCGACTTGTGCATTTTTCTATACCAAAATGGCCATCATGTAGATATTCAAGTATTTTTTGTTGTAACTTTTTAGGAAAAAAAATAGCTCCACTTTTAAAAACAATATCATTTATTTCGTGGAAATCATATCGAAAGTTCCAGAATATGTGCATATCATCAGGTAGCTGCCTTCTATGCTCAGGCCAGCCGTCCTTAATGAATTTGTTGATTGTTTTTATCTGTGTATCAAGCTTCGACTCGGTTTTAATTAAGGTAAGAAGTGATTCAGACATTGCTAGATTACATTCAAACATACCGACGTGTATTTGAATCTTTTTGTCCATTAAATCTTCTTCTGCTTTATCTAAGGGTGCCTTGGATAAGGCGTCCGCAACCACTAATTCTTTGCCGGGCTTATAGACTGCACTCAAATTATATGCTTGAAGAGAAAGAAGCATTCTCTGCAACCGAGGAGGGACTAATCTTATTGGCTTTTTAAACAGTGGAATAAGGGGTTTATGGTCGCTTTCGACAACGCCATCTTGGCCATACACGAACTTATGAAATTTCGACACTGCGAATACAATTGCATAAAGTTCCTTTTCTATCTGCGCATAGTTCTGTTGCGTTTCAGTTAAAGTTTTTGAAGCAAACGCTATTGGCTTATTTTCTTGCATCAAAACAGCTCCCACGGCGAACTGTGACGAATCACATGAAATTGTTATGCTCTTTTTCTGATCGAAAAATGCCAGACAAGGTGGACTGACTACTGAGATTTTTAAATTTTGGAACGCTTTCTCATAAGTGTCATTCCATTCGAAAACGACGTTTTTCTTTAGAAGCTGTTGTAGGGCCATTGAATTTCAGATAAGTTTGGAATAAAGGATCGAAAGTAATTTACTAAACCTAAAAACCGTTGGACGTCTTTCACGCATTTTGGTGTTGGCATGTTCATAATTGCATCTAATTTAGTTGAGTCTGGCTTTACGCCTTCTGCACTAAAAATATGACCGAAAAATTGGATTTGCCCTAAACCAATGTGACATTTCCTTTCATTCAACTTTATGTTTGCCCGCTTACACCTCTCCAAAACCCTTTTTAACTTGCTGTTATGCTCCTCAACCGTTTTACCATACACGAGTATGTCGTCTATATAGGTAATGACGTCGCAGTCGGAAAAAATTTCAGACATTTCCCGGTGGAAAATTTCAGGGGCCACATTAACACCGTATGGCATTCTTTTAAATCGATATCTTCCAAATGGTGTTTGGAATGTACACAAGTAAGAGCTTGGTTCATCCAGTTTCAACATCCAAAAGCCGTTACTTGCATCTAAGGTAGAGAAGTACTTCGCACCCATTAATTTGGATTTGATATACTCCAAATCAGGTAGTGGATAGTGTTCCCTTTTTAGCGCTTTATTGAGATTTCTTGGGTCAAGACACACGCGTAAAGATTTGTTTGGTTTTTCCACCACAACTATAGAATTTACCCAGTCTGTTGGTTCTGTGACCTGCTCAATGACTTCAGATGTCTCCATTTTGGATAACTCTATTTTTAATCTGTCTAGTAACGCGTACGGAACTCTACGAGGGGCATTTACAACCGGCGTAATATTTTCGTCTACTTTCAAATGTATTGGTTTTCTATTGATGTGTCCGAGTCCATCAAATAAACTTTCAAATTCCTTGTCTATTCTTGTTTTCAGCCTATGATCGCAATTTATTTTTGCTTGTTTTATTTGTATAAGACCATGTTTCATAAGGTCTTCTTTGCCTATAATGGACCTCACATTCTTTTTTATTATAATAAACTCAAGGGAAACGAAATCGTTGCCTAGTGTAGTATCAATTTTACATTTTCCTATAATAGGGACTTTTGAACCTCCGAAAGCAGTAAGAAACCCGTTCGCCTTACTCAATTTCATACTATAGTTTCGATTAATTTGATTGAATATATTAAGAGACATTACATTAGCTTCCGCACCTGTATCCATTTCACATTGAATTTTAGTATTATTCACAGTTATGTCTTTCAAAAAATTTGAGTTACAAGCTTTAACGCAATTAATAGGAACATTTACACTCACAGTACCAATAAAAAAGTTATCGACAGATTCTGAACTGCCATGATCATTTAAGCTGTTTTTAGTTTTTTCTAAAGTGATAGAATTTATCTTTTTCTTTTTGCAAAACTTAGCGAAGTGATTTGAACCTTGACAATTATAGCATGTTTTACCTAGGGCTGGGCATTTCGACCGATGTTGTTGACCGCACCTTTGGCATGTACTTTTCTGAATGGATGTTGTTGTTGGCTTCGGTGCACTCCGACTTTGGTATTGCTGCTTTGATTTTCCATTATTTCTCCTTATAATATTCACTGAATTCTCGTTGACTACTTCGTTTTGGCTAGACATCTCCTTGGCTTGACTTTGGTTGAGAATGTATGACTTGGCAGTAATTTCAGCTTTCGCTAGAGTTAACTTTTCAATGTCCAAAAGCTTCATGCGTAATTTGTCATCACACAATCCGATTATAAACACATCACGGACCATTTCAGACTCGTCCGTTGTATATTCACATGCTTTAACATTTTCTTTTAGGTTTGTTAGAAAGCAGTCGATTGTTTCAGCTGGCTTTTGACGTGAAGATAGGAACTTGTAGCGCTGGTAAATCAAATTCTTTTTTGGCTCAAAGTGCTGGTTGAAATGTTCAAGCACTTGGTCATAAGTTAAAGATGAAGTGAATGTATTAAAAAATTGTATGCCCTCGTCACCCAATAGGTGCAATAAAATTGCAATTTTTCGAGAATCTTCTTCCGCATCCAAATTGCAGGCAGTTACGTAATTCTTAAATTTTTGCGACCATGCTTTCCACGCATGACTAAGGTTAGGGACGGCAAATTTCATTTGCTCCGGCGGGCGAAAAAAGTTCTCCATGGCGGCGGCTTGTGGTTTTTTAATTGGTTGTTGCGAAATATTTCCAATTGACTGTGGAGAACTATTTTCACTAGAAATATTAACCGACTCTGGTTCTATTTTGGGCGTCGACATTAATTTATTTTATATTAAATTAATTACCCCGACCTGACACCATGTTGTATTGTCTGTCTGCACAATATCGAATGTTCTTTATTTCAATTCATATTCAGGTTGCCTTATGTACAAAGTCTTACAATGTAAAGTAAGGTTGCCAGATGGTCACATATTACTTATAAATACTATAAGTAATAAGGTGACCAGATGGTTATACTTATGAGTACATATTGAATACTTAGGATTACTTACAACACAGACCACCTACCTATAGTGCTCTCTATCGATCGCCCCACCGACTTTGTCACCGCTGAGAAACGCACTTACACTAACTTCAATAAAGCCGACTGGGAGGGTTTTCTCAACACCACAGAGAGCGCCTTCGCTGCTCTTCCTACCCCGTCTGACGTACGAGAAGGGGAAAGGCGTTTCGTATGGCCCTAATTTCAGCCTCCCATCAACACATTCCATCAGGTAGAATAAAGGAAGTGCGTCCATTCTTCCCCGCAGAGGCAGCGGTCCTGGCAAATGAACGTGACCATATTAGACGCCTTGACCCTACGGATCCTCAAATAAGGGATCTCAATGCGGAAATCAGACGCTTAGTAGACCAACACAAACGCGCTAAGTGGGAAGAGCACCTAAGGTCTTGCAACCTCTGGGCTGGAGTTGGCAAATTATGGTCGACGGTGAAATCTTTGTCCAACCCGACTAAACCTAACGACAAAATATCCATCGCCTTCGGTGATAAGGTTCATTCCAAGCCAAAAAGATGCGCGAGCGCCTTCTGCCGACAATTTGTAATGCATTCTACGTTGAACAAAGATATTCGCCGAGCCACCAGGGTAGCGCACAAACACAAAACAAAAACAGCGATGCGCCCATTACCATCTCCACAACAGAAGTTCATGAGGCTATTCGGAGATCTAAGAACACCAAATATATCGGCCCCGATGGCATTTCCATGCTGATGCTGAAACACCTCGGCGACGAAGGCATAAGATACCTTACACAAATTTTCAACCTTTCCCTTTCCACCTTTGTTATTCCTGAAAGATGGAGACAAGCAAAGGTGGTCCCACTACTAAAGCCTGGCAAGCCAGCTGCCGTAGGGGAGTCATATCGCCCGATATCTATCCTCTCGCCAGTAGTGAAAGTGTTGGAATCCATCTTGTTGCCGTACTTCACCGCAACCCTGCGGCTCGCCGAACGTCAGCATGGATTTCGCAAAAATCACAGCACCACCACAGCGCTGAACGCCATAACCACTCAGATAGGGGACGGACTAAACCAAAAGCGTCCAAACCACAGGACAGTGCTAGTTGCGCTTGACTTGGCCAAAGCTTTTGACACGGTCAACCATGCGCAACTAATGAAAGACCTTGAAGATTCGTCCCTTCCTCCCTGTCTTAAACGTTGGACTGCCAACTATTTGAGTGGTCGTCAATCGTCAGTTGAGTTCAGAGGCGCAAGATTAAAACCCAGAATAGTCAAACAAGGGGTGCCACAGGGTGGTGTCCTAACTTAACAAACTTAACGTATGTTCCTGTTTAACTATTATATATCGAAACTTCCCCCCCCCCCCACCAGAGGGTGTCTCGATCGTCTCTTACGCCGACGATTGTACGATTCTGGCAACAGACCCCTCCGTAGAAGAACTCTGCTCTCGAATTAACTCATACCTCCCAGCCGTGTCCGAATTCTTCGCCGGGAGAAACCTGGCATTGTCACCGAATAAGTCCTCGGCCACCCTATTCACGACGTGGACAACGCAAGGAGCCATCTACGCAAACACTACGATGAGATCCGGCACCTGATTTCCACGCCGTTTGCTCCTAAGGTGCACCGGCAGGCCCTCACCCTCATCCACACGAATTCGGTAAATTCCTATATTGGCTCTCTCCCGGTGAACGCCGTTCTTCAGGCAACAACACCACCCGTTGCCGAAGAGGAGCGCGAGCTGCCTAGGGAGACTAGGGTGATGCTGGCCCAACTCCGGTCTGGATATTGTAATAGGTTAAACTCTTACCTATCCAGACTGAACCCCGACTTGCCTAATGTTTGTCCGGCATGCGGCTTGTCCCCCCATACTACTAACCATATTTTTGTCTGCTCATCCGAGCCTACTCTTCTAACACCCATAGCCCTCTGGTCCTCCCCTGTTGAAGCCGCTAGGTTTCTAGGACTTCCGTTAGAAGAGTTCGATGACAATATTGGGTAAGGTTGATACTGACTACCTAGGCAGGGCAACGTAGTGTTACAACAACAACAACAGAGGAACTCCTCAGGGTGGAGTGCTGTCTCCACTGCTTTGGCTTTGTGTTATAGACGGCATACTTCGTCAACTTAATATGAACGGAGTAAAAGTGGTTGCCTACGCGGACGACGTAGTAATACTAGTATCGGGTCTGTGCCCTAACGTGATTAGCGATATCATGCAGGTAGCACTAAGGAAGCTGAGTGGATGGGCAGAGGCTGCGGGGCTTAATGTCAATCCCTCAAAGACCGAGCTATTGCTATTCACAAATAGGAAAAAAATACCAAGTTTCAATCTACCTTCTCTTTGTGGTCAAGAGTTGCAACTTTCTGATAAGGCGAAATACCTAGGCGTCCTCTTGACACCTAAGTTAAACTGGAAACTTAACATAGAAAACAGGGTCAAACGGGCATATGGAGCTATGTACGCCTGTAAACGTATGTTAGGCAGACAGTGGGGCCTGAGCCCGGAAATCACAGCATGGATGTACAAAGCAGTTATTCGACCGATCTTAGCCTACGGAGCAATAGTGTGGTGGAGGGCAGCCGAGGTGGGCTACATTATGAACATGCTAAGCAAAGTTCAGCGGGCTGCCTGTGGCGCAATCACAGGGGCGATTAGATCATGCCCCACAGAGGCTCTGAATGTGATATGCAATATACCACCGATCGATCTCTTTATCAAGGAAACAGCATCTAATAGTGCACTCAAGCTTCGGGAGTTGGGACTCTGGAAAGAGCGTGGATACGGTGACAGCCGTGTTCTGTTAAATATAACCGACCCCTATATTAAAACCAAAACGGACTACATTTGTCCCAGGACAGTTTTCGACACAAACTTTAAGGTTATTTTCCCATCCAGAAAGGACTGGAGAAAAGGGGAACTACCACAGAAGTTCGACATCTCAATTTTCACGGATGGATCTAAAATGGAGTGTGGAGTGGGAGCTGGAGTTTTCGCAATTATCCCAGACGTGTCCTTGTCAATGCGTCTTCCAGACTCTGCGAGTGTATTTCAGTCAGAAATTTACGCTATCCAGGAGGCATGCAGGGCATTACTGGATACAAACATCACAGGTAATCGGATAGCAATCTTCTCGGACAGCCAGGCGGCTCTTCTGGTTCTCGGATCAGCGACGATCACTTCGAGCCTTGTGGGTCAGTGCAGGGAGTGGACCATGAACCTGGCAAGTCGACATGCCGTTTCTTTAATATGGGTGCCGGATCATCGCAACATACAGGGAAACGAGACTGCCGATGAGTTGGCACGGCGTGGGTCGGCCCTTGACGTCTCAGAAGCGAAGGAGGTCCTTGCACCGCTGGGACTGCTCAAGGGTCGGGTCTCTCAGCACTGGCTTGGGGAGGCTACGGATAGATGGAAGCGTCTGCAGTCCTGCAGAGTGTCAAAGAGTTTATGGCCTTCGTACAATGAAGCACGATATTCGACCCTTCTCAGGAATAACAGAAGGGACATTTTTAGATTAGTTTCGGCCCTCACTGGGCATTGGAATATCGGGGCGCACGCCGCACGGATGGGCATGGAGCACAATACCACGTGCCGCAGTTGCAACCTTCCGGGAACGGAAGAGACTGTGGAGCACCTGCTGTGCGGCTGTCCGGCGCACTGCAGGAGCAGAACAAAATTTCTGGGAAAACCCTTGTTTGGGAGTCTCTCCGAGCTAAGCGAGATGAAGATTGGGGAACTTCTAAAATTATTGGACTGAACGGCATTGATATAGATAGGATCTATAGGGGTGTAAGAGTCCCACCACGCTAACTTTCTGTAATAATCTTCATTGGTTAGTTCACGAGCTGTGGTATCAAAACGGCGCGCTAGCGCTAATTGGAGTCACTGGGACCCGCCACTCCAACCAACCAACCAACCGCCCTCCTAATTTCAGCTCCACATCTTTCTCTCCGTCCATCCTCTTCATATTGCTTTTTAATTGTCATCCATATACCTATCCCTTTCTCAATCCCAATCCCAAAAGGACTTAAAATTACTCCATTTTAAAACTCTCATGCAGACCTTTCATTTTAGACCCATTTGTTCACAAAAACCTTCTAGCTCCAATTTTGGTCCACGTTTTGGTTAATATCTAAAAACCTTCGTTTTATATGGGAAAATAGCTAAAACATGTTAAATCATTTGTCAACACCTTTCATTTGATTGAGTGCCCCTCCTGGTTGACATTTTGACCAATATCTCGAAAACGGGCTCATATTGAAAGAACACTTTATAAGGTTACCCTAGTCAACATTTTTAGGGACATCTCCAAAACCATTCCAAATGCCTTTATTTTTTTAGCGTATAACCATCTCGAGCGGATACAAAATCTACCTTCCAAATTTAGATATGTGTATTAGGTCCAGCCTTTCTCAAAATAGATGTTTCCATAAATGAAGCAAAGTCCAAATGAAACCTGTGGCCTTCCCCTTTCTTTTTATACCAATTTTGTGCGAATATTAATATATCGAAATCAACTAAAGTCCGAATGAAAGCTGTCGTCTTTCCCTTTCGTTTGATATCAATTGTGTGCGGATATTCCAAAGTTTACCACATTTTGACCGATAACTCTGTTATCGATAAATATATCGAAATATAATTATGCGTGTTTATATTATGTACTCCAAAGAATTAGTGTGCAAAATTTCGTAAAGTTCGAGGCATTAGTTTAGACGTGAAAGAGTCACAAAAATTCAGTCACTCACATATTAGTAAGATATGTATGTATATCAATGGACCAATGCGCATTAAATTTCGCATGTTCGATTGCAACACGAAGAGTAACATCAAAGCAAAACTTCAATTGACAATGGAAAATTCCAAAAAATTCGCATTTTTTGCCGTGAAAAGCTTTGAAATAAAGAATTTTTCGTTCAATTAACTTTGTACTAATTCATGACTAATACCGCCATCTGGTGGTGAGTATATAATTTGGTTCAGCCCATTTCGAGTTTTAGCGTTACAACTGAACACCATTTCATTTTTATATACATATATAGGATAGATATAGATTACTGTACTAATCTAAACAGCAACAAAGGCAATTATGTACCGCGTGTGTGTGTGTTGGTGTGCACCATCTGACGTTCTGGCCATCTACAGTGAAGATAAACATAGACGACAACAACCAATATTCGCATAAATAGATCCAATTTTATCATACATAGCAATTGTATCATACATAGCCACAAAATATAACAGCCAAATTAATAAAATTGTATGGGAGGTACCACGCCCCCCTAATATTTTGTTTTGATTTTAATACATGACTTGAGCGAGGTAATAACAAAGAAACCCTCCAAAGGAAGCATATAATTTGGTTCAGCCTTTTTCGAGTTTTAGCGTGACAACAGAACACCATTTAATTTTTATATATATAGACTAGCTGACCCGGCAAACTTCGTTCTGCCCAAAATAGACTTTACTATTAAGTTCATTTAAAAAAAAGATATCCAACTGAATGATAAACTATGTATCTATTCCAATCTAAGTTAATATTCGCCGACACACTAAATCATTTGCACCAAATCACTCAGATATTGATAATCTACACATTCGCAACTGTTCATTTCGTAAATGTAAACTATTTACCACTATAATCACTAAATTAGAAATAATATTGTAAGCTGTCAAATGAAATGACCGCCTTCTACCCACAAATTTATTTTCATTGAGTATGAAAGGCCAAAATCGCCTAGGCGGTTAGATGGCTATTTTAAGAAAGTAAGTGAGAGATTGGTCTAGTATATAGGCGAAATGGTACCAAAAGCGACAGCGTAGTACTTCGGTACTTTCTTGAGCCAAATTGTGTCGAAAAAGTACAATTGTATGGAAAAACCCAACCCTGACTTTGATTATTACTTCACCGACTAACATAGCTGCTCAACGTTAGAAGCAGTACCAAACAATAACATTTTTTCTTGCTATAACATTGTTATGTAAGCTTGCATTATGCTAAATCCTATACACTGGTATTCTGCTATGCTTACTTCAGTTTCGTAGCATAACTGCCTTTATCTTCTAGTCAGCCATGTGGTTTTTATAATTTCATAAAATTAAAAAGTGAAATAGTGAGAATTTAACATTTTTCGAAATAATGTCTACCTTTAGAGCCGTTTTACATAGAACACTCATCAATACCTTTCATTTGAAACCCATATCGTAGTAACACATTCTGGGGGCACCCTGGTCCACATTCGGACCAATATCTCGGAAACAGGACCCCCTAGGTGAAACAAAACCACTCCATGTTAGAACACACATCAATTCCGTTAATTTGAAACCCATATCGTACAAACACTTTCTGGAGTGACCCCTGGTCCACATTTGGGCCAATATCTCGGGAACGAGACCCCCTAGGGGAAAGAAAACCACTCCACGTTACAACACTCATCAGTACCTTTCATTTGATACCCATAACCCCGGTCCACATTTTGCCGGATATCTCGAAAACCCGGAAAATTTTAGAATGTTTTTTAGCCTATAACCATGTCGAGCACACAGAGATCTTCCGTTCAAAATTTCATCAAAATCGGTTCGGCCGTTCTTGAGTTTTGCGAACAGAAAAAAAACGGCTTTCAAAATATAAATAGTATAGATAATAGATATACAGTAGACCGGGTTGGTGCCCATACAAAAAAAAAAGTTTGCAATTACCCCCCCTAGGATGAAAGATGACCCTGCGGCGAATTAGGGATGATAAAAATTTTCATCCTGCGACAGTCCTGCAAACAGCCAAAATCGATTTTTATTCACAACTTTTTTATTTATAATCCGATTGCAAAGTTTGAAGTTTGTTGTTTATAAATGACATTTCTACAGTAATAGAATTTTCTAAAATGTTAATGTATGCCGACGATGTAAAGCTTTTCATGTCTTTCGCATCATCCGAAGATAGCAATAAGCTTCAATCAGATCTAAATACACTAGTTACTTGGTGCGATTTAAATTATATGCCGCTTAATCCAAAGAAATGTAAATACATGCGTTTTTCGAGAGGAATTTCACAGCCAGCTTCCTATACAATTAACAATTATAGTCTTGAGCAAATGTATGATTTTGTTGACCTTGGGGTTACTATGGACTACAAACTCAGTTTTAACTGCCACATTAACGTAACAGTCAATAAAGCTAGAGGCGTTCTAGCATTTGTTAAACGATGGTCTAAAGAATTTAGCGACCCTTATGTAACTAAAATTCTCTTTACTACATTAGTCAGATCGATACTTGAATACGGTTCTATAATTTGGAGCCCGCGTTACCAGGTCCACGTGGACCGTTTAGAATCAGTTCAAAAACAATTTTTACTATTTGCCTTAAGAGATCTTCACTGGGATCCGTTGTATAATTTGCCATCCTATACGAGTCGCTTAAAACTTATTAATCTTCACAGCCTTTCTAGTCGGAGGGAAATGCTTGGAATTGTTTTCATGATTAAATTACTAAATGGTTCAATCACAAGCCCGTTTCTTTTGAGCGAAGTGAACTTCAATGTACCTTCTCGTCCATCAAGACATTTTAAACCCCTTATCTTGAAACAGTGCCGAACTAATTTTGAATTAAATGAGCCTTTTCGTTGTTTGTGTCAAGATTATAACTCTCATTCTGGTACGTTTGATATTTCAGACTCACTATGCAGCATAAAAAAGTCAATTCTTTCTATCCTAAATACATAGCAACATTTTGCTCCTTTGATTCTTATCTTTATTCTTTACAATAACTATTCGCTGTCAACTATTTATTAATTGTGTCATCTATTTTTTATCTACCTTACTTAGCTGATGAGGTTTTCTCTGTAGCTGAGCAGTTTTAGATCTCGACGATTAACAAACCAAAGCCTTTCAAAGACTCGGCACGAAAGAACAATCCGATGCGCCCCTCGCGCCGGTCGGGCGGGATATGGTGGGTAATCCGTTGGGCATTATTATTATTATTATCGTTGAATAGGTATTTTTCAGTACTACACATCTCCTGAATGCCCTTTTACTCAAAACAGACCCCAAACCGAGTTAGACCGCGTAACTCGATTTCTACCCCCCTATATAAAACTTTTTTACAGCATACACTACAAGTACATTTAAATGGATAAATTCATAAACTATCATCTTCATCGAAACTAGTGGTATCATCTGAGCTGTCAATTGTTATATTGAACACTCCATCTGCTTCGGTCTCATCGTCGTCTGTAAAAGTAAAGAGAAAGATATACTGTTAATATAAATTTTTCCAAATTAGGAATGTTATTTATACCTTCAGGATTATTGTCAAGGTTGGCAATGCTGGTGATGGATGGCTTCAATTGATCACCCACAAACCATTTAAACAAATATTTGCCATCTTTTTCCTCCCATCCATACTCAGTGGGCAATAACGTGGTAGGCTCGGGTAGATGAGCATGACTTCAAAGATGAGCTATGTACATATGCCGTACGTAAAAAATGTTGTCGCAGCTCGGCTCTACAAGGCGGAAATAATGAGTCAACCATTTTTTTTCCAAGTCAAGTGGATTGCAGCCAACGTCATTGCCATATGTTTTAGTGAATGACTCAACACGAGCGGCATTTTTAAAGTATTTTTACATTTCTGCAATGTATCAGCAGTAAACATGTTCAAATTTTGTTTTTTTACTTTGCAAAAAACACAAATTCTTTTCACTGGCGCCATGATATTTTTAAAATATTTCTTTCACTATGTTATTATATCGCTTTTTAACTGACTATGGGAAACGAGAAAACTCTTTTATATATCGCCGTTCTTCTGTAAATTTTGCGACAGGTCAATTTTGTGTTTTTAAATATATTCAATATTTCACTATTCACGCTTGTCAATCTAACTAAATGCTTGCGGTTACATGTGTGCAAACAATGTGTGGCGTTTGCATAAAGTGATAATTGCTACCTAACTACTTAAAGGGCGTGCATTCTTTGTAGTTTCCATAGAGGTTACTGTATGACCGCCACCGCATACCTGCACATTGACACACAGGCACCCGCTAGGCAAGGACACGCTTTCGCAAAATCGATGGTATAAAACCGCAAATTTTAAAGTGGGCATTAGGTACTTCTTTTTTCCCACGAAAAGAATCATTGGGATTTTCCAGCGATTAAATAGACGCGATCTATGTGACCTTGGGCATAAAGATAATAACTATGCCGTTAAGCCCATGTTTGAATGTGTACTAAAGCATTGCAAAATAAAAGACGTGCATTGAGCAAATCGAACCATTAAAAACACATTGCTCGACAAGGTCCACTGTTCATAAAACAAGAATGCTAAATATTAACAAAAGCAAAGGGCTACCAATGTACCAAATTTCAAGCAAATCGCATATAAGATTTTATACATATATGTACATTAGGGTGGCCCTTATTTTCCAAAGAATTCCGATTCTCGATTGCACCCCCTACAAATATGAGAATAGCCAAAAAACTAGTATATACAAAGTTTTGGGTCATTCAAAAAAGATTTAGAGGTTGCGCAAGGAGCTTGAAATCATGAAAAATTACGAATTTTTACCATTTTCTTAAATTTAGTCTACCCTATTTCATTTGTTGGAATCTAAGTATTCTGTGCCCAATCCAAAAGAAAGGCGATCCTGCAAACTGCACCAACTACCGCGGAATCAGCCTTTTGAATATCGCATATAAGGTCTTGTCAAGCGTATTGTGCTAACGATTGAATCCTGACGTGAACAGACTGATTGGACCTTATCAGTGTGGCTTCAGAACTGGAAAATCTACCATCGACCAGATTTGTACAATACGTCAAATCCTGGAGAACACCCGTGAGAAAAGAATCGACACACACCACCTCTTTCGATATCACTGAAAGGAGCTGTCTATATGCCTCTATTTCTTAATTTGGTTTCCCCGCAAAACTTATACGGCTTTGCAAAATGACATTGAGCAACACCACCAGCTCAGTCAGAATTGGGAAGGACTTCTCCGAGCCGTTTGAAACTAAACGAGGTTTCAGACAAGGTGACCCCCTATCATGCGATTTCTTTAATGTGATGTTGGAGAAAAAAACACAATCTGCAGAGCTTAACCGCGCTGGAACAATACTCTATAAAAGCGTGAAACTGTTAGCATATCAACTGTTAGAAGCGGACAAATTTTGTTTGGGGGTGAACGAAGGCAAAACGAAGTACATGCTGTCATCAAGCAAAGAGTCAGCGAATTCCCGCCTTGGCACGCACGCCACTGCTGGCAGCAAAAAGTTCGAAATAGTGAAGGACTTCGTTTACCTTGGATCCAGCATAAACTCCAACAATAATGCCAGCCTAGAAATCCAACGAAGAACTGCTCTTGCAAATAAATTCTACTTTGGACTGAGTAGGCAATTGAAAAGTAAAGTCCTCTCTCGACGCACGAAAATCACACTCTACAATATAGGTCTATAGCTCGTACCGAACCAGGATACTTCAAATATAAAGACCAGAAACACAAGTTTGTTGTTTGTGTAAAATCTCAATAATTTAATTTAATTTAAGCGCATAAACCCAAAAACAGCGATTCGCCCATTGCCATCTCCACAACAGGAGTTCAAGAGGCAATTCGGAGATCAAAAAACACCAAATATATAGGCCCGATGGCATTTCCATGCTGATGCTGAAACACTTCGGCGGCGAAGGTATAAGATAACTCACACACATTTTCAACCTTTCCCTGTCCACCTTTGTCATTCCTGAAAGATGGAGACAGGCAAAGATGGTCCACCACTAAATTGGTCAGCCGAGCTAAGTCACGCCAATATGGTCGCCGGGGCTTGCTGACACCCACTGGACGAGGCTTCAGGTCTGCAAGAACATTGCCTTTAGAACCGCAACTGGGTGCCTTCTTATGTCTCCTGAGCATCATCTCCACAACGAAGCGAAAATGTTCGGCGTTAAAGAGCACAGTGAGATGTTGACCGGGCAATTCCTGTTCAACTGCTGTAAACCACAGCATACGAACAGATGCCTGGTCAACGAGAATCCGCTCCCTAGGAGAATAAGAAGCCATCTACGCAAACATTTCGATGAGATCCGGCACCTGATTTCCACGCCGTTTTATCCTAAGGTGCACCGGCAGGCCCTCACCCTCGTCCACACCGATTCGGTAAATTGCTATGTCGGGTCTCTCTAAGCGAACGCCGTCCTTCAGGCAACAACACCATCCTTTGCCGAAGAGGAGCGCGAACTGCCTAGGGAGACAAGGGTGATGCTTGCCCAACTCCGGTCTGGATACTGTAATAGATTAAACTCTTACTCGAATGTTTTTCCGGCATGCGGCTTGTCCCCATAATACTAACCATCTTTTTGTGTGCTCAACCGAGCCTACTCTTCTAACACCCATATCCCTCTGGTCCACCCCTGTCGAAGCCGCTAGGTTTCTAGGACTTCCTTTAGAAGAGTTTGATGATACTACTGGATAAGATACTGACTGCCTAGGTAGGGTTAACAACAAAAATGTGTGTCTGCGTGTCTGGGTACCACCCCACATTTAATCTTAATAAATGCACCTCACTTGTTTTGTTTGCAAGTTATACATATTCGAAGTATTAAAGAATTTTCATAAAATCATAATAGTACTGTTAAGTGATCAGTATGTACAGAAATGTTTAAGGACAGTCTACATAGAATAGGATAGAACTAAATAAATACTAACTATACATCTGCTATGACCTGCATTTTGTTTTGTAAAAATCGAAAGACAAACAAAAAATATATACCAATGAAATTTTTTTTTTTAATTTATATGAATCAAAATTCACTTAGTTTATCAAAAAAAAAACAAGTAAGGAAAGGGCTGTCTTCGGCTGTGCCGAAGGCTTTATACCTTTCATGAATACGCACAATTTTTCTAAGTGTCCGATCCTTACTTACAATTACTTACAAACTCTCCAAAACTGTTAATTTAAAAATACATAGCCAAACCACATATATCGGAGCAATCGGTAATATGGGAGCTATATGTTATGTAAGCCCGATCTGTATGATTTTCACTACACACATCACATATATAATAAGTACCAACCCTGCAAAATTTTACGTTTCTAGCTTTCTATTTGCAACATTTATAGACCAAAACCCATTTATCGAAACTATCGATTATATGGGAGCTATATGTTTTGTGTGCCCGATCTGAGTGATTTTCACTACACAAGTTACAAATATAATATGTACTAAACCTGCAAAATTTCGCTCTCATAGCTTTTTGATTGCACGAGTTATAGGCCAAAACCCATTTATCGGAACTATCGATTATATGGGAGCTATGCGTTATGTAAGTCCGATCTGTATGATTTTCACTACACACATCACATATATAATAAGTACCAAACCTGCAAAATTTTACGTTTCTAGGTTTCTATTTGCAACATTTATAGCCCAAAACCCGTTTATCGGAACAATCGATTGTATGGGAGCTATACCTTGTATCGGTCCGATCTTGCTGGTTCCGACAAATGATTAATCCTATGCAAAATGGCGCCTGCTTGCAAAATTTCATCAAGATATCTCTAAAACTGAGGGACTAGTTTGCGTTCAAACAGACGGACGGACAGACGGACAGACGGACATGGCTAAATCAACTCATCTCGTCGCCCTGATCATTTCGGTATACTTAATGGTGGGTCTATCTCTTCTTCTTCTCACACTTACAAACATCGGACCAAAGTTATAATACCATTTCATGTTCATGAAAGGTATAAAAACTAAGCGTACCTCTCTAAAATTGTGGGTTACCTTTTTTTCAATTTCAGCTAAATCAAAAATCATTTGCATAGGTACACTGCCGTCCTATGTGAGTATCAGCATATCTATTATTATTTATTATTATTACGGCTGTTTAGGCCTAAAACTTAAAAACTAATTACAATTTTTGTAAACTTTACAATTATATACTTAATTCCATTTTGGCTGTCGGAATGCAAAGGATTCCGATCAGCACTTTAACTGGCATAAACACGATCGGGTCAGGGAGTCATTTCTTAGGAGGTTGGTGTTTCCAATCCTCCCGTGATCGCATCACCAATACAAAAAGTGTAGGTAATCGTTTACGTGGGGTAGCGAGCGCTAATATGCGTCCAAAAATGTCGGGAGAGGTATCAAAAGACGCGTTTCCGTTCCAGGATCATGAATATCTATAACTCCGCTCAACAAATATTTTCATTATTTTGGAAAATATTTGCGAAAAACCGAAAAATGACCCGGGTTTAGGGGCCCGATCCCTGTTTTTTATGTGCAGAAAACCTTACCGCGTAGGCGGCCTTCGGCCGCGCTTCAAAAAATAACCCTGGGCTACGCCATTCCAACTCCGGGTGGTTGCCATAGCCGTGGCTACCGCCACGGTGATGTCCGTCCGCGTGCCATTCTTTTCTCACAGGGTAATGTGATTACAACAACCACATGAAAATGACAGAAAATTCTGAACTTTAACTGCAAATATCTCGCAAACTACTAAAAATATTGGTTCAGCGGAGTTATATTCATGCTCCTGGGACCAAAGCGCGTCTCCTAATACATTTCTCAACATTTTGGGTTGTGTATTAGCGCTCGGTACCCCACGTAAACGATTACCAAAGTGTAATACTATGATGTATATAATGAAATGTTTTATTGTGCTGTCGGAAGGGGCGAGACTCCGATCAACACTATTTAACTTATTTTGGAAGGTTGGAAAGGACGTGTTTCCAATCCTCCCATGATCTCATAACTAGTACAATAAGTATAACGACGTAGGTACTGAAAAGATTTATTGTGCTGTTGAAAATGATGACATTCGGATCAACACTGATTAACATATTTTGGAAGGTTGGAAAGAACGAGTTTCCAATCCTCTCCCGTTCCAGTTTCCATGCTTCGCTTTTTAGCGCCCACTGATAAAGTGGTTGATAGTATCTGGTGCTGACTGTGCGTATAACCTGAAATCCCATACTGGCCCATTTTGTCCTCTAATGGTTTTAACATGAAATATAAATGGAAAGTATTTTATCTTAGTGGGAGGGTTTTACAGTACTCCAATAAACTTCTTTTGAATGTATTGAAGTTGTTACTATCTTTAATGTGATTTAGAAGTTCATTAAAACATTTAAAGCCTTTGTAAAATATATTTTGCTTGTCCATTTCTGTTTAGAAGAGAGGTAGCCTGAAATTATTATTTTCCGTGATTGCGTATGAGTGGGTTTCATTTACATATACAAGTTTTTCTCTCAAGTAGTCTGGTAACATACCATGCTTTATATTTGTTTAGGCCCGATGCCTAAAGTATTAAAAATGTGCCACCCTAATGAACCCACACCAAGCCACCCACCTGTATGTGCATGCATGAATATTCGTGTTTTGTCAGCACACACATACATGCAAGTGGGTGCGCATATGTAGGTTCAACTCCCCTAAAACCGGAGGATGTTTTCGCGGTTCAACGGTTGTCAACGTTTTGACAACTGCTTATTCTTTCAGCAATCAAGCACGGAATCAGATCAGCGCAGCCCCAGGATTTTTATACCGCCAAATTCAAGGTAACCTCAATTTGTAATTTAACCAAAATTCCCGCTAATAAACGGCCATCCAATATAATGAGAATTCTCGTCTCCTTCTTTTTATTTCATTGGCAAATATATTCGACCGCGGTGTTCTAAGCCACCGCCGCTAAGCGAGAACCCCGTCGTCAAATATTCATGGTCCATCTTACCGTAGAGAACCAGCACCAACCAACAACAACACCGCCACTTTAAAATATAGCTGATCACCACATCAAAGCAACGTAAGTTGGTCATATTTCTTGCCAATTATTTGTTAGTGTGAAACATATTCATTTTTTAAAAGTGCCGCGAGTTCGCCCAAACGTAAGTGCGAAGAAAGTGTTCCCGGTTTAAGTGAAAGTGAAATTAGTAACTTAGTGGTCACACAATTGTTTAAATTTCAGTTTTGCAAGGTAACATAACCTCACGTTTCACTGAGCCTTTCGATTGTTATTGTTTTTGTTGTGACTTCCATAATTTTTTTTGTTAAAACGCGCACAAAATAGTACAATCGAAGGCTAGACGTTCACTTTGAGATTTAAATCTCCTGACTTTCTCTTATAATTTAATTTTGCGAAAATCACATTTTTCCATAACCAATATATACGCGTATGGGTGGCGAGTAAGACAGTGTTGTTGTCGGTATATATATTTTTTAAACAAAGGGTCAGACAATACGGCAACGTCTGCAAAAATAAAGTACGTGAAATATTAAAAGTAATCATAAAGAATCATTTAACTCTACGTTTTTTTATTGAAGTTGTGTCATAATATTAATTTGGGGGTGAAAGTTTCCCGGAGCAGTTTTATTGTCTGCAGTCTCCCCCATTCAGCCTTCATTTCTCTGCCTCTTTCGAGCCCCTGCCTAAATCCATCACTCAGTTGATAGAAAACATGGAGACTTTCATGAGATTAGCTGATAATATCACTGAGTTCGAATGCGACTATAACGGAGCCGATATAGATACGCATACTAAACACACATTAAGTCTGCAACAAGATGACTTAAAGTCTTACTGGAGAAAAGCGAAAGTGGCGTATGAGGAGCTACTGTCCTCAGATAAGGCAACTGTCGACGAAATGGCTTCCGTTAGAAAGAAGTACAAAAGCACATATGCAATTTATTTACGTTGCATGTCAAATATGGCTACACGCCAAGAAACGGTCACGAAGTCAGAGAAAACCCCCGTAGAACCATCTGAACGTGAGCATAGTATACGCCTGCCTCCATGCGATACTGAAGTGTTCAAGGGCGATTACCTTTCATGGCCCACATTTAGGGATATGTGCACGGCCATATATATTGTGAACAGACGCCTAACGCCAGTTCAGAAACTGTTTCATCTCGTCAACAAGACGAAAGGGGAGGCGAGGGATATAGTGGAAAAAAGTCCACTCACGAATGAGGGATTTGACATAGCCTGGAAAAATTTATGCGAGAGATACGAAAACAAACGTATCCTAGTAAACTCGCAATTGCAAATTTTGTTCAATTTAGAAAAGGTAGAGAGTAAATGTGGTAGCGCGATAAAAACCCTGCAACGGCAAATAAATAATTGCCTTGCGTCTTTAAAAAGTCATAAAATTTACACTTCAAACTGGGATGCGATAATCACTTATCTGTGCTCGACTAAGTTGCCAGAGAGTACGCTTGGTCTATGGGAACAAAGCATAGACAATAAGGTTTTTTTTTTTTTTCAGAGGAGGAAGCATCGAAAGCCTCACAGTCAGTGTATGACTTTAACACACTAAACCTCCTACCGTCATGTACCGATCCCCCCGGTACTACCGTCAAGTATTCCGTCGGGAGGTGGTTTGAGCACAAGTCTCAACGTCAGTTGGTCAGCGTTACTGTACTAATTCAGTTCTTAGCTGGGGATCTTTTGTTAGATTTTTCATTCATCTAGTCTGAAGTATTGATCATATTGATCAAAGAAAGTCGTTCTTGTCCAACTACCAAAGATATGTATATAGATATAGCTATATAGGCATGTACTTACACTACATCTACTTGCTTATTCTGTCTCACTAGCTCTTCTGCATCTAGCCGGTTGGAGTGGCCGTGTTTCCGGCCCGCATCTATAATATTTCGATATGTTTATAATAATAATGCCCAACGGATTACCCACCATATCCCGCCCGACCGGCGCGAGGGGCGCATCCGCATGACGCGCGGATTGTTCTCTCGTGCCGAGTCTTTGAAAGGCTTTGGTTTGTTAATCGTCGAGATCTAAAACTGCTCAGCTACAGAGAAAACCTCATCAGCTAAGTAAAAAATATTACACAATTAAGAAATAATTAGTTGACAACGAAAAGTTATTGTTAAGAATAAAGATAAGAATCAAAGGATATGAAAAAAAAATTTGTTGCTATGTATTTAGGATAGAAAGAATCGACTTTTTTATGCTGTATAGTGAGTCTGAGATATCGAACGTACCAGAATGAGAATTATAATCTTGACACAAACAACGAAAAGGCTCATTTAATTCAAAATTAGTCCGGCACTGCTTCAAGATAAGTGGTTTAAAATGTCTTGATATGCGAGAAGGTACATTGAAGTTCACTTCGCTCAAAAGAAACGGGCTTACGATTGAACCATTTAGTAATTTAATCATGAAGACAATTCCAAGCATTTCTCTCCGACTAGAAAGGCTGTGAAGATTAATTAGTTTTAAGCGACTCGTATACGATGGCAAATTATACAAGGGATCCCAGTGAAGATCTCTTAAGGCAAATAGTAAAAATTGTTTTTGAACTGATTCTAAGCGATACACGTGGACCTGGTAACGCGGGTTCCAAACAATAGAACCGTATTCAAGTATCGGTCTGACTAATGTAGTAAAGAGAGTTTTAGTTATATAAGGGTCGCTAAATTCTTTAGACCATCGTTTAACAAATGCTAGAACGCCTCTAGCTTTATTGACTGTTACGTTAATGTGGCAGTTGAAACTGAGTTTGTAATCCATAGTAACCCCAAGGTCAACAAAATCATATATTTGCTCAAGATTGTAATTGTTAATTGTATATGAAGCTGGCTGTGAAATTCCTCTCGAAAAACGCATGTATTTACATTTCTTTAGATTAAGCGGCATATAATTTAAATCGCACCAAGTAACTAGTGTATTTAGATCTGATTGAAGCTTATTGCTATCTTCGTGTAATGCGAATGACAAGAAAAGCTTTACATCGTCGGCATACATTAACATTTTCGAAAATTCTATTACTGTAGAAATATCATTTATAAACAACAAGAACAGAATCGGGCCCAGATGGCTTCCTTGAGGAACTCCAGAGGAGACATAAATAACATCGGATTCACAATTTTTAAACACTCCTTTTTGTATTCTGTCGCTAAGGTAAGAAGAGATCCAGCGATTGAGACCCGGCTGGAAACCCAACTGATCTAGTTTATGAATAAGTAACGAGTGACACACTTTATCGAAAGCTTTGCTGAAATCAGTATAAATAACGTCGGTGTGCAGATTTTTTCTAAAGCCATGTGAGACATGATTTGTAAATTCAAGTAAATTTGTAACGGTGGACTTTCCCTTACAGAACCCGTGTTGACAGTCAGAAATCAAAGTAGAGATAGGATTCGTAAGCTGATTGGTAACAATAGCTTCAAACATTTTTGGGATGGCAGACAGCTTCGCTATGCCACGATAGTTCTCTATAGAAGCCCTGCTTCCGCTTTTATGAAGCGGTAGAAGAAACGACTCTTTCCATGCTGTTGGAAAAACACCACACTTTAGTGACAGATTGAACAAATTGGTAAGGGGTTTGTAAATATTGTTAGCGCACTTCTTCAAGAAGCATGTAGGAATCCTATCAGGACCACATTTAAAAGATTCTTTCAAGGTTTTCAGATAAACAAGAACATCATTGGCGCATATAGTTGGACAATTAATTAAATTGTTCCCATGTAGCTCATAGGGATAATTTACAAAGTCAGAATTGGTGACGGCAGAATAGTTAGAAGTGAAAAATTGCGCAAAGAAATTTGCGATATCTTGATTATTGCTAGATAAAATGTCTTTATATTTCATGGCTGAGGGAAATCCCACTACTTTTCGTTTAGAATTTACGAAATCATAAAATGACTTCGGATTGCGAATAATGTCTCTTTTTGTTTTAGAGATATAGGCTTTATAGCACTTTTTATGCAAGTCGATGTACCTCTTACGTAGAACAGAATACAACAAGTAATGTTTGCTTAGCCCCGATTTCTTAAATAATTTGAAAGAACGCGTTTTTCTATTTTTCAACATCATAAGCTCTTTAGTAAACCAAGCTTGCGTTGGATGATCATATGTTATTTTACGTTTAGGAACAAACTTCTCAAATAAGTAGTAAATAGTTTGATTAAAGTGTAAAACATTTGAATCGATATCGCCACAAAGCTCAGGCCAAGTTAATTTAGACAGTTCTCTATTTAATTTCTTATAGTTGGCTTTTGAGAAGTTAAAATCAAAGTTACTAAATGAGCAGCATTGTGTACATTGGCCATTACTTAAGGTTTCGTGCAATATTTCCATAGAAGGGTGGTAGACGTCTTCGGGTAAAGCCAACGGATCACAACGATTTACAGAAAATTTGTTTTTATCATCAACATAAATTAAATCTAAGATTTTACCAAACTTGTTAGAGTTAACATTTATTTGACTAAGGCAGAGATCGGAAATTCCATCCAAAAAGTCATTGAAGCCCAGTTTGGATGGATTTGGAATAATGTTTCCATCAGATATGTTCCACGATATATGCGGTAGGTTGAAATCACCTAAAACAATCATCGAGTCGAGTTTTGAGCAGAGAGACATGCTGCATGTAGATTGAAAGATCAGATGCTGGAGGGATGTAGCAAACAGATAAGTACATATACACGTTCTCTAGCTGGATGCGGACGCATTTAAACTCAATGGAATCCGTGTTAGGTACATTAACCTCCTCTGAAGGAATGGAGGAATGAACGGCAATTAGAACACCACCTCCGACCTTGTTCAAGCGATCATGTCTATAAACTTGATATTCGTTACAAAAAAACTCGGAATTGAAAACATGCGGTTTTAGCCAAGTTTCGGTAAAAGCAATAACGTTATAACTGCAATGGAAAGATTTCAAATACAGATCATTTAATTTGGTATTTAAACCTCTGACATTTTGGTAGAAGATATTCACGGACTTAGAACTCAGTTTTTTGACTCAACATTACGAGAGATTTTAGCTACGTTGTCAACATTTCTGTTCGGCCTGTACTCAAATTCCCGCACAAGAGCCCCGGGAGGCCAAAAAGAACTGTCCAAAAGAGAGTCAAAATCTTTTCCGGATACGTCAATTTTAAACGAAGACATATTCCGTTGGTAACCGAAATTAAATTTTCTAACAGTGAAGGTTTTATCTTTAATCTTTGAAGAAATATGGTACCTCAAATCATCTTCAGTAGTGTCTGGATGGAACCGAGACACAAAAATCGATTTTTTTTGAGGGACCACAACCAGCTTTCTAACAATCGGTTCGGACTCTATCGCAATAGTTGGACGTTCCAGGGTTTTTTTATTTGTTGAGCTTGGGGGGCGTTTTTGGACGTTGCCCGAACAACCGTACTAGGTACTGGAGATGCCAAATCTATAAGTTCAATGGCTGGAGGCAAGTTCAGCGCCGTTGATTTAGTAGGCAGATCAACCGTACGTCTGCTCGTGTTTTCGCGATTGGCTTCGCGATTTTCAGGGCATTCCAAATCTAAAACTACAGGCTTTAAAGTCTTGAAAATATTTTCATACTTCTTGAACTTTTCAGTCAGCAGTGAAAAATCTTTGGCGATTTCAGAAAACCCGTTTCTAATGTGCCTAAAGGTTTTACATAGCTCAACTTCCGACGATCGACATTTAACACAGGACCAGCGCAGGCCTTTGCCGTCGTTAATTAAGTCAGCTATCCTACCAGTTAACCCGGCGCATTTTGCGTGGACAAGTCCATCGCACAGCCAGCACGCTACAAAGCGTTCGGACTCGCTTTTAATCTGACAATTTTCAAACAAACACGACATTTTTTTTTAAAAAGTTAATTAAAAGAAATATAAAAAATTAAGAGATAAAAAATTTAGTTTTATGAAAATGAAAGTGAAAATTAATGTTATCAAATCACAAGAAAAAGCAACCCTGACAGTTTGAAGGGCACAGAACTGAGCGAGCAGTTTTAGACACACTGTAATTGACGTTTAATAAACCACGCAAACAGCTGTAACAAAAGAGAGATTAAAAAAGCAAAACAGCACACAACAACAATTGCAATGTAAAGTACGAGCCTTTCAAATGCAACAAATAAAATATGCAAAAAAAGAAACTCGGCACACACAAAATCAGTGTAATGAATTTAGATAATTTATCACTATTCAAAGCTTTAAGTAAACTTTTTCACACCAAGTTGTGAAGCACATTAAATATTTAACTCTTTTTTAACTTTAAATGTAACTTTTGATTTTTAGAATATCAAGAAATTATTTAATTGTTAAAGAAAATCACAGAGAAAATAAAAACACAACTACACAGCTTGACGTTTGCGTTCATAAATAATCAGTTATACTCACAACATATTCAGTTACAAGGTAATGCAGTGGGGAGGCCGCGTCCCCAATCTGCTCCTTCTGGTTTGTGTGACGTGGACCAGGCGGTTGAAAGGCCGTGTTTCCACCCGCATCTGAGATACTTACGTACTCTTAAAATTTTGTTTGCAGGTCAATACAGTGGAGAGGCTGAATCTCCAATCTGCAATCTGCACTTCTGGTATATGTTTGTTAAACTAGGTGGTTGAAAGGCCGTGTTTCCACCTACGTTTGAGATACTTACGTACTCTTAAAATTTTGTTTGCAGGTCAATACAGTGAAGAGGCTGAATCTCCAATCTGCAATCTCCACCTCTGGTACATGTTTGTTAAACTAGGTGGTTGAAAGGCCGTGTTTCCACCTACGTTTGAGATACTTACGTACTCTTAAAATTTTGTTTGCAGGTCAATACAGTGGAGAGGCTGAATCTCCAATCTGCAATCTGCACCTCTGATATAGGTTTGTTAAACTAGGCGGTTGGAAGGCCGTGTTTCCAACCCTCCTCTTGTTTTTTTTTCGTGTTCGTTTGCTTTTTCTTCAGTCTTCCCTGCTGCGGCGCAGCCGTTCCAGACTTCTAAGCCACTTCATGGCTTCTGCGATTACCTCGCACGCTGCCATCCACTTTTGTTTACTTCGTAGCATGTGACCAACCAGCGACTCGGGAGTGTAGTCCTCATCGGCTATGCTGCGTAGTTTACTTCTAACGCTGTACGATCTGGGGCATTCGAAGAACACGTGGTAGACATCTTCCACTGCCTCGCCTCCACAGTGATCGCATACGTTGTTGCTTTCGTGCTTAAACCGATAAAGGTATTCTTGAAAGCATCCGTGGCCGCTCAAGAACTGAGTCAGATAAAAATCTACCTCCCCGTGTGTTCTCGTTACCCATGTTTTAATATCTGGTATACAGCGGTATGTCCAGCGCCCCTTATTCTGTCCAGCGCCCCTTATTCGATATGTTCCATCTGTTTTGCCAATTTCGAATACTAATCTCGCGTGCTTCGGACCGCGAGTTTCTATCCTCAAACGTTGTGGCTGCTTCTTTTGCCAATATGTCAATTGGGCACAAGCCTGAGATTACCAGTGCGGCATCGTCTGATACCGTTCTAAAAGCGCTACAAACTCGAAGAGCACACAAGCGATAGGTCGACTTTACCCCACGTAGGTACGACTGATACTCCATGGCGTGCTGCCATACCGGTGCCCCGTAGAGTAGCTGGCTTTTCACTACGCCTGCCAGTAGCTGACGCCGCCCTTGCTTTGGACCTCGTGCGTTTAGCATTATCCTCGATAACGATGATATGGTTTTCGCTGCTTTCTCGTTAGCGTATTCTAGATGTGTTTTGAAAGACAGCCTCCTGTCTATCATGATTCCCAGATACTTAACTGCCGGCATTGTTTCAATGTCGTGGTCTCCGATTCTTATCGTGACCTTCTCTACCTTCTTCCTGCTTGATACTAGTACTGCCTCTGTTTTGTGCTCCGCAAGCTGTAGTCCATGTTGCATGAGCCATGATTGAACGCTGGCTATGCTTACGTTGGTTTTTCCACCTATATCACTTAGGTGTTTGGCAGTAACAATCAATACGATATCATCCGCGAATCCGATAATCTTAACTCCATTAGGTACTTTAAGTCGCAGCACTCCGTCGTACATAATGTTCCATAGTAATGGGCCGAGCACCGACCCCTGAGGAACCCCGCCTGTGACATGGAGCTTTTCCGTGCCATCTGCAGTTTCGTATTGCAGCAGACGTCCGTCAAAATAGCTGCGTGCTGTCTAGGGTATCCAGGATTTTCGCCCAGTTAGCGCAATTGAATGCGTTCTTTACATCTAAGGTCACGATAAGGCAGTATTCCTTAGATCCATCCATACAGTGAATAAATTCGCGAATGTAGACGTCTTATAATTAACCGCCATCTTCAGTGCTTTGTTGGGCACGCAGTCCGGACCAGGAGACTTGTTGTCGTCTAGTCTCTTAACCGCCAGGAGCACTTCCTCCACCGTCACTTCATTAAATGCATGTAATGGAGTATTTGACGTAGGGGAAACTAGTTTTCTTTGCGTGTGAAAGAGAGTATCGACCACTTTTTTGAGGAATGACGGGCATGTTGGTATGGCTTCGCGTTTGGTTTTCAACTTTTTCAAGACCAATTTGTAAGCCGTACCCCATGGGTCATTTTCAGCCTCATCGCAGAGGTTGAGAAAGCATTGTCGCTTACTATTCGCTATTGCCGCCTTCAAAGCATGACGTGCAGCTTTATAGGCAGCTCTGTACTCTAAAAAGGTTGGCCTATCTCGTGATCTTTGAGAGCGCCGCCTCGCCCAGATACACTCTCTCCTTAGCGTTTGTATGCTGTCGTTCCACCAATACGCCGAGCTTTGCTGTTTTCGTATGGTCTTTCTGGTCATCGACGCGTCGCATGCTCCTTTGATATCGGCCATTACTTTAGTGGCTATAAGATTCGCGCTGCCTGTATACTCAGTTGCTGGTAGCATTGCCTTGAACACATCGGGGTCGAAGGTGTTGACCTTCCAACCCCGCCTCCTCCCCGATGTTTGGTTGGTGGGAGTCCTTCCACCGTCTACTTCGATGTCCAATATTATTGCAGAGTGATCGCTTTGAGTATAGCACTCACTAATCTTCCACTCGCACATCCTGAACATATTTTCACTTACGAACGTAATGACGATTATGGAACCGAAGCCATTTCTGGAAAATGTATGTTGCTTACCTGTATTAAGTAGCGCTACATCCAACCAAGCGAATGCTTCGAGAAGAACTCTCCCTCTCGGAGAAGTTCGCTGTGAGCCCCATTCGACAGCCCATGCGTTAAAGTCGCCAGCTATGACGAATCGCTGCCTCGTAGTCGCATCTGTGGCTATTTTACCAACTACTTCTTCAAAAGCTTCTAGCGAGGTGCTAGGTGGTATGTAGCAGCTATATACGAAGATATCTCCTATCCTGCCGCACACAAAACCTCTTTCTTTAAGAATGGGCTCTATGTAAAGCGGGTTCTCTCCGCAGGACCACATTGCTGCCTTGCCACATGAATCGGGTAGCCAATTTACAGACTTGTCCCTGTAGGGCTCGCTTATCAATGCTACGTCGACATTTAGCTCCCTTATAGTTTGCGACAATAGGTCTTGCGCAGCTTCGTAGTGGTTGAGATTGAGTTGGACCAATCTCATAACGGTCTGAGTTTCTGGACCGCCGCTCTGTATACCGGGCAGTTGTTTCCCCCGGTAGGATGATCGGTGCGATTGGCTTCCCTTTCAGTGCATAGAATGCACTTTGGTGAGTTCGTGCACGTTTTGGCGATTTGTCCCTCGCCTCCGCATTTGAAGCATTTTCCCTTTGCATCCTTTTCGATGGTGCAGTTCCTCGAGATATGCCCGAAGTCCATACACTTGTAGCAGCGTTTTGGCTCAATTTTCGCACGAATACGGCATACAACCCAGCCTATTCTAACTTTGCTACTGGCTAGTAGCTTTCTGGCCGCTTCTCCACTGATCGAAATTGTCGCCGTCCGTGTTCCGCCGTAAGCTTTTCGAATGGATCGGATGTTGGACAGCTGCATTTCCAGACCTGAAAACTGCGAGTTCAGTGCCTCGCAGACTTCCGTTGGCGTGGTCACCTCATCCATATCACGGATCTCGCAAAGGGTCTCTTCCGTAAGGGATTTGACATCGGCTTTGCCAGACAAAGCCTGCCCTACTGCCGCTTGCAGCTTAGCGGTGTTGCCCTCTGCCTGCTTGGTGAGCTGAAGCAGTAACTCACCTTTCGCAGTCTTGCGGATCTTCCGTAACATAGTACTCATTTCTTTCAGAGTCTCCTCGGTTTTTACAGCCTTTAGGATATCGGCATACGAGCACTCTCCCGTTGTTTTAATGTCGATGGCGCCGGGTCGGGCAGCCTTGGGCTTCGGGCGTTTCCTCTGGACCGTTCGCCATGCCACTCCTTGGCCTGGTGGTTCCGTTGTTTTAGGGACCTTGGCTGCTGCTACGTCAGAGTACTTAGGTGCTGTTTTTTGCGCATCCTTTTGCTTCTTCGGCTCCTTTTGTGGCGAAGGTGTGCCACCAGGAGCGCGTTCTCGCCCCCGTTTAGCGCGTTGTTGCTGTGGCTGATGGCTCAGTGACGGTGACATCTGAGACTGCTTGGAGTCCACTCCCCTTTTCTCTCCTAGCAAAGTTTCTGCTGCCTCATCGTACGACACTGAGATCGCTTTTACTAGGTCTTTCAGGTTTTGGTTAATGGAACGTTTTCCACTACCAATAACCTCCTTAAGCTATCCGATGAGCCTTCCAAGCGAGTGAAATGCCTGGTCGTCGGCTTCTCTAACTGCGAGCGCCAGCGTAGACTCCATCCGCGCTGACATAGGCCTGTCCCAGATTGGAAGAGCCGAACGAGGAGGCGACTGCGCTAGTCTCGACCGCCTCGTGAAGGGGTTACCTACGTCCCCTTCATTCCCCGACTAGCCGTACTGGCACTCCTTCCATTTCGGTGACCGCCGCGGTGTCCGCTACTACCTTGGCGAATACCGCAACGACCGCCTTCCTGGTAGCAGACACTCTAAGTTTTTTATTTATATTATTTTTTATTTATTTATTTATTTCAGTCCTCGAAACAAAATTTCTTACAGACTATGAACATGATTAGATGGTTAATTAAATAGTGCAAATAGGCTTAACTTAAAAGAATAAAGACTATCGTTAAAATTGACTTGCGGAGCGAATTTGTTACAGAGACGAATGATTCTGGCTATCGGCTCATTATAAGAGTAAAGCGACTTATGTGAACCCTCAATAAACTTTCTGGGATTACGGAGATTTATATCGGATTCCTGTGTTCGAAAAAGAACAAATATTTCTGGGCAAACAATATTACCGGATAGAATATTGTAAGCAAACAACAGCGACAGATATGACCTTCTATCAGCTAGAGATTGTAAGCCAAGGAGTTCCTCCTTGACACGTAGCTTGGAATATCATTTTCAGTAAATACTCTTCTCATAGCAAATCTGGTAAACTTTCTTTGAATCATTTCCAATTTGTCAGAGTATTTTGCGTAGTATGGGTTCCATATGATCGCCCCATATATTAAAATACTCCTAACCAAGGCAATATAAAGTGTTTTCAGAGTCATAGGGTCTTTAAAATCTTTGGTGTTCCTAATTATGAAACCAACCATTGAGTACGCTTTAGATGAGACTAGATCAATATGTTTTGAAAAAGTTAATTTGGTGTCAAAGATAATTCCTAAATCCTTAATTTCGGATTTACGCAACAAATTAACGCCGTCTAGAGAATAATTGAGGGTGTAGATATGTGCACGGCGGCTATAAGAAACAACGCAACACTTGCTAATGTTTAGACTTAGGTTATTTATGGAACACCAATTTAGGAAGATGTTTAAGTCTTGTTGGAGTTTTTGACAATCAAGAAGGCTGTTGATATTGAGGAATATTTTGGCATCATCTGCGAACATTAAGCACTTTGACGATTTATTATTTATTTTATAGTGTTTTTATTATTGTTGGAATAGTTAATTTTAGTTATTTTTATGTTGTTTCCTTTAAAATTATTTATTTTATTATGTTGTTTGAAGTTAGTATTATATTATTATTACTTTTATTATTATTATTATTATTTGGTTATATTTACCTTTTTTATTGCTTATTTTATTTAGCTTTGTTTATTTATTTATTTTATTTTATTATTATCATTATAATTTTTTAATTTTTTAATTTTTTATTTTTTTTTATTTTATTCTTACCCCTAGTGGCTGAAAGACAAAGGGTTGTGTATTCCCACCCCTAGTGGCCGAAAGGGGGTTGTGTCTTGGCTACCTTGGCAGCACTGCCAAACGTCAGTTTTCCTCGCCGATCTGGCCCCACTTTTGGGTGACAAGATCAGCTGTATTTGACACTTTGTAAAATATTAAGTTAATATTTACCGTCTCGCTTGTGTAATCCTTCCAATATGCGAAGGCAAAAACTATAGGAAAATTTGTATTTTATACAAATTTGCTACAATGTTCGCAAACACAGCTTTTCAAAATTAACAAAGCGCTACGGAAACAAGTGAACTTACGTAACAATAATTGGGTTTACGCTCTTTTGTGTATTTTTCTTTCCTTTTTACTTTTACGAGGAGCCTCACTTTTAGCTTATTGTACACTTCACTTCACTTCACCTGACAATAAGGTGGAAATATCCAAATGGGAGGATATGGACAAATTCTTGTCGAATCGTTTCCAGACACTCGAAACAGTGTCTGGGTTTGTGGGAACTACAAGTCCGCAGGGCCAAAAAACACAAACGGCGAAAAAAGCGAACGAACCACCTGCAAAAAAGCTTGGGACGTACCAAGCAAAGGTCACAAAATTAATGTGTACTAAATGCAAATCAACTCGCCATAAATTACGAGCATGCACCCGTTTTTTGAGATTAACTCCGGAAGAGAGAGTTAATTTTATAAAAAGCAACCTGGGGTGTTTGAACTGCCTGTACCCAGGACATACCGTGACGAAGTGCCCAAGCGCATATGACTGCAGCAAGTGAAACTCTGGACACAACATGCTCCTACACATAGAAACACGTCAGAACCAGGAAACAAATAACACCACCCAGTATAATATGGATAATGGTGCTTCCACTTCTACGCGATCACAAGGGAGACGTGAGGCGAACGATCGAAACGTAAAATCCTGCCATGTAAATTCAAGCGCAGGTGTGCTGCTAGGGACAGCGAGAGTAACCATTCGTCATAATGGTGAAGACTTTCCCAGCACGAGAACTGATAGATTCTGGGTCAGAATGTTCCTTTATGACAGAACGTCTGAAGCGCAGAATCCACTTACCGGCAAAGAAAATAAATGCCCGCGTATCGGGTATAACGAATGCTGTGTCAGCCCAAGTCAAGGAGGCATCCAACATCGAACTGCGTTCAACAGTGGACCCTGACTTCAGCCTAACCACATCCGTGTTAATTCTGACCAAACTAACTGGAAATCTGCCATCCTGCCATGTCGACGCTATGACTATTCAGGCCTTTTCAGACTTAGTCTTGGCAGATAATCGATTTTACGTCAACGAGTAAGTTGACATCATACTCGGCGGAGATGTATACCCGCAAATTATAGTAGGTGGACTGAAGAAGAATGCCCTGAATACGCTTCTGGCGCAAGAAACAGTATTCGGTTGGATACTCACCGGCCACGTAGAGCCACCGAATCCAACAACAAATATCGTGTCCTTTTACAGCGAAGCCGCTTTGGACAAAGAACTCACACAGTTCTGGGGGCTGGAAAAACTGCCTAAACAAAAGAGTCCAAACGCAGACGATAAATACTGTGAAAAACTATATAAGGAAACTACGCATAGGAACGAAGATGGAAAATATGTAGTTTCGCTACCATTCAGACAGGAGTACCCTGACCAACTGAAGTTAGGAGGGTCTCTTAAGAGGGCGTGCTCACAGTTCTTTAGAAATGAGACACGGTTAGAAAAGGACCCAGATTTATTGAAAGAGTATAAGAGGGTCCTGTCTGAATACGAGACATTAGGCCATGTGGGAAAAATTACTGCCATGATATCAGCTGAGTCGTCTGATAACTATTTCTTGCCCCATCACGCCGTAGTAAAGGCGGAATCTACCACCACAAAGGTGCGGGTCGTTTTTAATGCCTCAAGCCCAACGGCAAACGGCACAAGCCTCAACGACATTCTCCTGCTAGGCCAGTGCTTCAAGCAGATCTCCCAGTCCTAATACTGCGTTGGAGATTATATAGGTATGTTTTCAATAGTGACATCGAAAAAATGTACAGACAAATTTGGATGAACGAAAATCATTCCAAATTTCAACGAATTATCTACCGTACATCGCCACAAGAACCAATCGGACTTTATGAGTTAAAGACAGTCACGTTCGGGGTTAATTGCGCACCGTATCTTGCAATACGAACCCTTTTGCAACTAGCTGATCACGTAGAAACATAATTCCCAACAGCATCGAATATACTAAGGGAGGGGATGTACGTGGATGATGTATTAGCGGGAGGGCATACACTCGCATCGGCCATTCATGCGAGAGATGAAATTCGACAGGTCTTACACTCCGCTGGCATCCCATTCCGGAAATGGACATCGAACTCCGAGGAGATTCTCCACGACATCCCAAAAGCGGATCGGCTTCACGAGGACTTCCTGGCGTTCGAAGACACCAGCACCGTTAAGGCTTTGGGCATTAGATGGAATGCTCATTCCGACCTCTTCTATTTTAAAGCAGGACCACTGGACGATCGTGAACAGCTCACGAAACGAGCAATATTATCCGCCATCGCCAAGCTCTTCGACCCTTTAGGATGGCTTGCACCAATGTCCATTGTGGCCAAAATACTGATGCAGAATATCTGGCTGGAGGGCACCGATTGGGATGAACCAGTCTCGTCCATCACATTGGAACGATGGGGGAACTTTAAAAGGGACTACAACGAAATCGACAAAATCAGGATACCCCGATGGGTAAATTTTTCAACAGAAGAGGAGGTCGAAATCCATGGATTTTGTGATGCGCGTCAAAAGGGATGACCAAATCTTCGTCAATCTTCTTCTAGCCAAAACTAGAGTAGCGCCGGTGAAAACAATTTCACTGCCGCGCTTGGAACTCTGCGGAGCTGCACTCTTGGCGGAGATACTGGAGTCTATTTTCCGAAACATAAAACTAGGACAGGCAAAACAACATTTTTGGACGGATTCCACCATTGTATTGTATTGTATTTATTTATTACGACTCTTCGAGCCTAGATCAACACTTAAAGAATATTATTACATTATTTATAATAAATATATAGATATATGTAAAATATGTAAAAAAGAAAAAAGTTACATTGCAATATTTTTAGATATAAATATGTTAAATTATAACAGAAAATTTTAGATTACATTATTTTTAATTGAATAGAAATATGTACCATAAATCCATGCAATCATAGAATCTATCTAATGCTTAAAGATTTGGCGTACTCATATAGCCTTTTTTTAAATAGGTTAATATCACAATTTTTCACACTTTCTGGCAATTCATTAAAGCATTTTAGCCCCTTGTAAAAAAGACTATTTTTTTCCGACTCGGTTTTATAGTTCGGTAACTTAAAATCATTTCGCTGCCTTGTATCCCGGTTATGAACCTCATAGTTAAATTTGATACTTGCTCGCAGATAATCGGGTAAATTTCCGTTTTTTATGTTGTAAATAAATTTCATAGTATGAAAAAATATTTGTTGTTTTACACTCATCCAATTCAAACTTATAAGCATATCTTTTATTGGGGTATCATACCGTTTGCATAATATAAAGCGCGTAGCTTTATTCTGCATTTTTTGCAGCTTTTCAATTTGAGAATCTTTCATTATAAAGAAAATTGTAGGGCAATAGATAAAATGAGACTCAACTATTGATCTGTATACTTTTACTTTATAGTGGCTACTCAAATTTTTACAAGTTCTCTGCATGTACCACAGTTTTGTTGATATTTTACTAATTGTATAATCAATATGCGAATCAAATTTTAATATGCTGTCTATTCGGATGCCCAGGTATGTAATTGTATTAACGTTTTCAATTTCGGTATTATTTATTTTAATGGGTTCAAGATCCGCAATATTTTTTCTTGTAATTACCATATATTTTGTTTTCTCGATATAGTTTTTCTCTTATATCCTTCTCGTTTTTTCCATTCATTGATAGTTTGATAGAACTAAATTTCAAAACAGAATTGATATCATTAACGTAGATATTAAATAAAATAGGGGCAAGAACGGAGCCTTGGGGTAGGCCAATCTTGACGTCCACTTTCTCTGATAACATAGAACCAATGACGGTTCTTTGCGTTCGATTTGTTAAAAAAATGTTTAACCAATCTAATTCCACATTTCGAATGCCAATATCTAATAATTTATCGAGTAATATTCTTTGATCAACAGTTTCGAAAGCACTTTTAAGGTCGATGAATACAGATATGATCGACTTTTTATTATTAGGTTCTTCTTTCCATTCAGCTAAAACCATGTGTTTAAGCAACATACATACATAAGCTACGGTTATTTCATTCGTTTATTTTATTTGCATTGCATGCTATTGTAATTCGCAATCAGCTTATAAAATATTTCGAAGATATAGTTTATGTTTTGGAAAGCCAAAGTGTGGTTTTTCACAACGAAAATGAGGAAGCCAATCGCGCCATGCCTCAGAGCCAACAGTGCTCGCCACCAATAAATACATACAGGGTGTCGCAGGTGTCCCGCACCTCCCGTTCTCTAAAGAACAAAATGTTTTTAACATTTGCGCAACACGGTTATCAGAACCTGAGCCAAATGAATACATACAATTTGAGCAAGACGGTCACATAGCACCTGAGCCAAAAGGTGGTTTTTCATAGCGCAAATGAGGAAGCCAATCGCGCCATGCCTCAGAGCCAACAGCGCTCGCCACCAATAAATACATATAGGGTGTCACAGGTGTCCCGCACCTTCCGTTCTCTAAAGCTTAGGCACCATGTTTAAGGCTGTTTCACACGAGTGCTTTTGTCTAAATCCCGATTGCTGTGGTAAGAGTATATCATTGGTTTCTAAATATTGCACCAGTTTTAGCATGGATACGGAAACCACCCTGTTCCTGGTCAGCATTCGTCGCACATAGGATATGGTTATCCTCATCATCGACTTGGTCGGAAGTAAGAACTGGCATCATGTCAACTCGGAATCGAATCCCGCAGATTTAGGAAGCAGAGGAATACCGGCAACGGATTTGGTCAACAATTCTTGTTGGTGGCAAGGTTACAAGAAGACAAGTCAGGGTGGCCAGCACAAGAAACCGAGTTTCACACATCCGTGGAGGAAAAGAGAGCGCAAACCTACGCAATATCGAAGCGAAAAGAAATCGAGACTCTAGATCGGTTTTCGGATTTACCTAGGGCTTTGAGGGTACTATCATATGTATCAGAAGCAAAAGCGAGATATTGCCACATAACCCGTTCCTTGATAAGGACGATATTATCAGGGCCGGGGGTCGTCTTGGGGCGTCGGAAGATCTCGCTTACAACGAGCGTCATCCAATCATACTCCCATATAATTGTAGGTTAACGCGGCTAGTTGTGCAAATGATACACAAAATCTCCATGGGGAAAACAAAGTAATGCTCCGTCGCATCCGCAGCCAATACTGGATTCCGAATGTCAAAAACATGATTAGGGCCATCATCTACAATTGTAAGACTTGCAAGAAACGGGCGCAAACCCAACTTGTGGGCACTCTACCCCGCGAGCGGACAACTTTTTCGCGCGCTTTTACTAATACCGGAGTAGATTTTGCAGGTCCATTCGACATTAAAAGCTTCCGATGGAGAGTGTGTCGACTGTCAAAAGGCTACGTCTGCCTCTTCGTCTGTTTTACCACCAAAGCGATCCATCTGGAAGCGACCAGTGATCTTAGTACCCCATCCTTTCTAGCAGCACTTTCGCGTTTCATAGCAAGAAGAGGATGTCCGAAAAACATTTACTCCGACAGTGGTACTAATTTTGTCGGAGTCTCACGATCTTTACGATCCGAATTCAAGATTTTTTTCTCGGACGCCCGCGATGGAATGATTTCCAAATACAGCCATCAATTAATGACATGGCATTTCATTCCCGCAGGGGCTCCACACATGAGGGGACTCTGGGAGGCGGGAGTTAAAAGCTTCAAAAGCCACTTCAAGAAAGTAGTCTCACCTCACAGATTCACGCATGAAGAGTTCCAATCGTTACTATGTAGGATTGAAGCATGCCTCAATTCGCGTCAATTAAGTCCCGCGTCCAATGACCCCTCAGACTTAGAGCCACTGACCCCTGGGCACTTCCCCACTGGAAGTCATCTTGTGGCTCCACCAGAACCAAACGTAAATGAAAGCTCTGCATCCATGATTAACAGATGGCAAAAGCTCAAGGCCCTTTATCATACCTTCTGTAATCGATGCAAAGTTGAATACTTGACCGAACTTCAAAAACGAGTGAAGTGGAAGCAGTCAAAACAGAACATTAAGGTAGGGGATCTCGTTGTCATCAAAGAAGACAACTTATCTCCAAACGAATGGAGGCTCGGTCGAGTCACCAACGTACACCCCGGCGAAGATAACCGAGTACGTGTCGTCGACCTCATGACCTAGAAGGGTCAGATCAGAAGACCGTTGGTCAAACTGATTCTGCTCCCGACAGATGGAATGGATTGTGAGAGGCCCGATGCCTCCTCCTAATCCTCTGATCCGTTAAACCATGCCTTTCAAATCCATCACCCAAAATTTCCCCACTCGCCGTCACCCATCACGAGGACACCATAAAGCCTAACGGAGAAGGTCGAGCCATTCTGCCAAAGAAAACCTAACTGCACTCGCGAACGAGGCCACCGAAAAAAGTAACGCAGAAAGGCGAACCTTTCTGCTACTGAAAATTAACCCATCTGCCACGACAAGTTGGCAGCAGATGGACCCACCCTCGCATGCATACCCCAAAATTCTAATACATATACATACATGTTTATACAAATTACCAGTGTCACTCGCCCTGGAGGACACCTATCCCGCCATACCGCACTTCAGCCAATTTAATTATACCTGAAAATGTGGAAAATTAGTATCGTTCAATTCAAAACAAAAGCTATAGACAACCCTCCAATTAGTTCTTCGGATTTTTGCAAATATTTTTCAAAATAACAACAATATTTATTCTCCGGAGACCGATTTTCATTTGAACCGAAAAGTGACTTTGGTACTCCTCCCAACATTTTTTAGAATTTGATGATAGCCGTAAACAGTGACCCAAATCGCTGCTATATTAATATATAAATATGTACGCTTGTTCTTTGCGGTCAAGGTCTTTAAAGAGGTAGACTCCAAAGTAGCACTTGATGGCAAAAGTGAGCTTATTAGATAGTTTATGAATATCTATAATAATAATATTTGCAAATGCGGTTTAACTTCTTAATACAAAAATTGTATGGGGCCCAAATATTGTACGTGGGCCAGTAAGGGTAAATTCGTTGGTTTATACTTTTTTGAAGTGAGAATTCCTACAAAAACAAAATATTTCAGTTGTCAATTCTACCTTGTTTAATTTGCCGTGACCAAACCCAAACAATTCGAAACAATTACAACGAAAATTGACATTTTGCCGATGCATGCGATTCACCCTTTAAGGGCGCATGATTCGCTTCAAGCTCCTGTCTCATTGCATTCATGCTTCGATTGAAAAGCCTCTGGATTTCTGTATTGCCGCGTACGCCATTTCGTTCTATGATATCAACAATAGTGAACAGTTTAGAATTAGTGTTTTGATTTTTATAATATTTACGTGGCCAGAGCAGCACTAAACTTTGATATAGCGCCAACTCCGTTTCAGTTCAGCTATCGATTTAGCCGTTTGAAATACTCGCGATACAAGACGCATTTCGTCTGAATCGGATGTGTAGAATGCTTCCTGCAGCAGCATAACGTCACTATAAAGTACCGCATTCTGTGAGAGATCGATCAATCGTGACATACGCACGATAGCCAATTCGAATGATCCAGTTTTCAAAGCACAATCTGTGGAAAAAAGGTGGAATCATTATTTTAATTAAAACATTAGTAAAAGGTAAACTTTGAGTGCAATGAACATTGTCGGTGACTATGAGTACAGTTCAAAGGATATGCTTGGCCACGGAGCTTTTGCAGTGGTATATAAGGGACGTCACCGCAAGAAACATTTTCCTGTTGCCATAAAATGCATTACAAAAAAAGGGTTGATAAAAACCCAAAATTTGCTTGGAAAAGAGATAAAAATTTTAAAAGAGCTTACAGAGCTTCATCATGAAAATGTTGTAGCGCTGCTTGATTGCAAAGAGTCACAAAAATGCGTTAATTTAGTTATGGAGTACTGCAATGGCGGGGACTTGGCGGATGATCTCACTGTGAAAGGCACTTTAAGTGAAGACACTGTCAGACTATTTCTAATTCAACTCGCTGGCGCCATGAAAGCACTGTACACCAAGGGAATTGTTCACCGTGATCTCAAACCACAGAATATTTTACTGTCACACAGTTATGGTAAAATTTGCCGGCTCCATCGAAGATCACATTGAAAATAGCGGATTTTGGCTTTGCTCGTTTCTTAAATGATGGCGTTATGGCGGCTACACTCTGCGGATCTCCAATGTATATGGCGCCTGAAGTTATCATGTCCTTACAATATGATGCGAAAGCTGATCTCTGGTCTTTGGGTACCATTGTGTATCAGTGTCTGACTGGAAAGGCACCATTCTTTGCTCAAACTCCAAACGAAGTTGAAGGCTATATCCCTTTGGCATCCCTTGCGGGAAAAGACTTGGCAGAGTTCGATTGTGTAAAATTTTGCTGGCCAATAAATAAAATTCCATTTTAGGAAAAATTGTAAATAAGAATATAAAAAGACATTGAAAAATTGATTTTCCAAGATATATGCAATAAAACGAATAACGAAAAATCGTGATTGAAGACTACGTACAACGAAGGAAACCTTCAGCAAAGCTTGTATTGTTGAACCTGCAAGGAAAAGAACTACATATATAATCTTGTTTATATACATATGTTTACTAAATACAAACTCAACACCTTATTTATAATAGTAATTTGCTTAGAGCATGTGCGCTTTACAATTCTGATAATGAAGAAGATGTGTTGTCCAAAAGTAATCAAAGTAAAAACAAAACATTGACATTGTAGCTAAGAGAAACTAAAGAATGACAGGAGAGTAGAAACATGCAAATATTTTAGCGTTGCCATCATGACTCTTTTTACAGCGATCAGTTTCTAACATTTCCGCCCACCTCGTCCAATGGGGACGAAAGAGTACATCCTACGGCCGCCCACCATGCGAGCCAGTATTGTCAGGTTCGATTGGGAGTACCACCAGTTTTGAGACGGCTCGTTTAATGAACGATGATTTAGTGCGAATCGTGGCCACGCGGACATTTCCATCATCTCCAGTGTGCACGTCTTGAATTCGGCCTAAGAGCCAATGTGTAGGTGGGGCGCGTTCATCTCGAATGAGGACAAGATCCCCGATTTTTAGATTCGATTTAGTAATCTGCCATTTATGACGGATCCGTAGTCTCTGGCGGACACATTTAATACAACAAACAGGGTATGGTTCGGTTCTTTAGTGGGGCCACCTTCGTCTTGGCCATAAGGATTGACACTTTGATTTCACCATTCGTTTGCTTAACCCGTAGATATGCGACCGCTGCAAAAGCCGTTGTCGAAGCGTCGCAGAATACGTGGAGCTGAGCTTCTTGCGTTTTTCCTTGTGTGAAGAGCCATCTAGGAATCTTGAGGTTCTCAATCAGCGGCATTTCGTGGCGGAATTTTTTCCATTCGCTCTGGTGAGGTTCGGGTATTGTATTATCCCAGATACTACACCCTGTATGCCAAAGATCTTAGCATATGCGCTTGCCCGTTATGATGACAGGAGCCAGCAAACATGCAGGATCATAGATCCTTGCAACATCGGAAAGCTGCTGTCTTTTAGTGATTTCTGAAGAAACTGGACTCACCTTTACCTTGTAGGCAATAAGGTCGTCTTGGCAAGACCAGAAGATTCCCAATGCTTTGGTATCTTTATCCAAGTTTAGTTCACAAGTTTGGTTCGAATTAGTTTTTTGTGTTTTATGAAGAAATTCAGCGGAATTTGAATTCCATTTGTTGTTGTAATTCAACAGCCTTCTCGATAGAGTCAGCGCCGCACAAGCAGTCGTCTACGTAAAAGCATTCCTTCAGGGAATACTGCTCCCTCATCTTTTGCCAAGGTATGGAGCACCTTTATGGTTAGGTACGGTGAACAGTTGAGGCCGTAGGTGACCGTAAGTAAACGATATGTGCATGGCTGACCTTGTTCATCTTTCCAAAAAATTCGTTGCATGTCTGCATCTTCGCGATCAACCAAGATTTGTCTAAACATTTCTCAATATCTGCCATGAAGGCAACTTTGTGCCACCTCCATCTTAAAATAATTGCAGACAGATCATTTTGGAGTTTCGGTCCTATAAGCAAACAATCATTGAGTGAAACACCGTGTTTCATTTTACGTGCTGCGTTGAAGACGGTTCTTAATTTTGTGGTTGAGCTTGACTCTTTGTATACACCATGGTGTGGAATGTAGCATACAGGCTGTAGGTCACGGTCTTCGTTAATAGGTTCCATATGGCCAAGTTGAAGATACTCAGACATGTACTCGTCATAAAGCGTTTTGAGGTAACCATCATTGCGAAGGCGTATGTTTTGATAGTTGTAAAGCTTTAAAGCGTCATATTTAGTGTCTGCAAGCACAGACAGATCAGATGGTGGCTTAAATGGATAGCGTACAACATAGCGGCCGGATCCGGTCCGGCGTACTGTACGTTCGAAATATTCTTTACAATAAATTTCATCAAGGGTTAGCTTGGGTGACGATTCAATGTCTTCGCATACATTAAAAGTCCAAAGGGCCTTAACTAACTCGTTGAGCTCAATTGCCGCTTTTGCACAGAAGCTTGTGCGTAGTGGAGCCCTAGATTCAGAACAGCGTCCATATATGACCCAACCTAAGTGCGTATTCTGCGCCACAGGGGAGCTTGTAGACGACTGCTTCAGTTCTTTACGCAGTAACTGCCCATAAAGATCAGCACCTAAGATTACATCTACTGGGCCAGGTTCATAGAACTTAGGATCTGCAAGATTCAAATCGCAAAGATCAGTAAACAGTGTAGGATCCAAGGAAGTGCTTGGGAGCTGTTGACTTAAACGTGGTAAGATTAAGGCGGTACATCTGATAACGATATCTGGTTCTTTGATGGAACATACGTCGAACTCCACAAACCCTGAGGAGATGGCAGCATTTTTGCATCCTATTCCGGTTACTGGAACCTGCAATCGTTGTCGCTTAAGGTGCAGTTGCTGTGCTGCGTACTCCTTAATAAATGACGCTTGGGACCCGCTATCCAAAAGAGCTCGAAGTTGAAGGCTATATCCCTTTTCTGAGCGTGCGTTAATCTTAGAAGTAGAGAGCACTACCTGGCTCAGTGCTGTTGTTGGTGTAGGGCTTTCATCATAGGTACGGGCATGGTGAGTTGCAATGCGGCTAGGATTTAGGCTGTCGTGTAACAAAGTATGATGCTTTTGCTTGCATGTTAGGCAAGTATATGGAGATTTACATTCGCTGTACTCGTGGCCGGTTTTCAAGCAATTTTGGCAAGCTTTAGTTTTTTGAACGAGGTTAAGCTTAAGCGCCGGCGATAGTTTGCGGAATTCTGGACGAAACATGAGTATATGCTTACCTGCACAGCCAATACATCGACCAACACCACCAAAGTTGCTACGGACTGGTAATGTTGACGTTATTTTAAGTCCGGTATCCTTCTGTTTTGACTTTGGAATAGCCCCCATCGATTCGAGACCTTGTACGCGGCTTTCCAAGAACTTTACTAGCTCTACATAAGTCGGGATATGATTCGGTGATTCCAGGGAGATTTCCCAATCTCTAACCGTGATAGGATCCAGTTTCTCAGTCACCAAAAATACAAGCCAGTCATCCCATTTTGTGGTCGGACATTTCAAGTGTTCAAGTGCCCTAACCGCTTCGAAAACGCTGTTTAATATTTCACGGATCGATGCAGCAGACTCGGTTTGTGAGCAAGGCAGGTTGACTATTTCCTTTAAATACATCTTCACTAATCGTCTTTTACTATCGTACCGCTGACATAGAGTATCCCATGCAACCTGAAAATTGCTTTCAATTACAGTGATATTTTTCATCAGAGCTTCTGCTTCCACACGTACTGCTTTTGAGGTAATGCAGACGCTGTACATCTGACAAGGATTTATCCCCAATTACAATAGCTGTGAACATGTCTTTATATTGCAGCCAACCCTGAAGCGTGCCGTCGAATATGGGCAGTTGAATTTTTGGCAAAATTGATATTGCGCATGCCGAAGAGTGCGGTTGTCGAACATTTGTCGGATCAGGTCTAAACGTAGAAAGCTGTTCTATTGAGTCATTCAATTCACCAACCGCTTCGCAATAAGCAGCTTCGATTGCGTTGAAGTGACTGTCGGCTAATACATCTGCCAGCTGTGGTCCACTCTCTTCAGTAGGTTCGATATTTATTACTTCATCATATGTCGCATTATATTTTGTCCAGTAGTCTTCTAATAACTGCTTCCTCGCAACGAAATAGCCTCTTGTCTGCTTAGTTTTATACACCTTATTGGTGTTGATAGAGAAATTCTGGATATATTTCGCCAGGGCTTCTTTCCTTTTAAGCGCCATGTCTAATGTGAGGTTATGTACTTGCAAAATAGTGATGTTGCAGAAGTTTGCATTTATAAAGTATATACGCCGTATTCCCCGCAAGGGATGCCAATTAATGTTAGAGAAGATAGCTTGATACACTCAGCGTAATCAAATTAAAGAATACGATGTAACTTTACTAAATACAAACTCAACACTTTATTTATAATAGTAATTTGCTTAGAGCATGTGCGCTTTACAATTCTGATAATGAAGAAGAAGTGTTGTCCAAAAGCAATCAAAGTAAAAACAAAACATTGACATTGTCGCTAAGAGAAACTAAAGAATAACAGGAGAGTAGAAACATGCAAATATGTTAGCGTTGCCATCATGACTCTTTTTACAGCGATCAGTTTCTAACAAATTGTTTGATTTTTATTATATTTACCTGGCCAGAGCAGCACTAAACTTTGATATAGCGCCAACTCCGTTTCAGTTCAGCTATCGATTTAGCCGTTTGAAATACTCGCGATACAAGACGCATTTCGTCTGAATCGGATGTGTAGAATGCTTCCTGCAGCAGCATAACGTCACCATAAAGTACCGCATTCTGTGAGAGATCGAGCAATCGTGACATACGCACGATAGCCAATTCGAATGATCCAGTTTTCAAAGCAGAATCTGTGGAAAAAAGGTGGAATCATTATTTCGTCAATGACTGGGAGTAAAGAACAAAAAAGAAATATTGCATGTTTAATATGGAAACTATTCGTACAGAGCTATTGATATGGGAAGTGACCTCACATCACTAGATATCGTAGAGTATCACATCACTGCCAATTACAAGATATCATATCTCAGCACTCCATATCGCTCATTTGCTGCAACGTCGTCATAACTCAAAAATTGTGATTTTACAGAAAACGCATTTTAAGTTTTTGACTTGATGTATATTTATTAAATTAGTATACGAAAATAAGATCAGGGTCCAATTTCGGCACTATTCTAAAGAACTTAAAGATATTGGCCACACAAAAGCCGACTCACAACTGAGATAACACGTTGTTACAAATAAGACGCAATAGGATACGTAATTAGTGGAAAAGGCTTCTATCGCGATTCTGCGTGAAATCTTCAAATCTCGGATATAACACTTTGTCAGTTGATCAAACATCTTATTTCCGATATGTTAGTGATGTTAACTCAAAGTTTTTTGAGTTATGACGACGTTGCAGCAAATGAGCGATATCACCTTCAACACATCATCATATACAATATTACAACAAACAGAAACACATCATGTCAATTCAATTGCACATCATATCAAGTCCAATAAACGTATATCACATGATATATAAGCATTTTAAATCATAGGTACATACCACATCATATGAAATGAGACATTTCGGTGGCGCGAGCTAACGTCAGTGGAATTAAGATTTTTCATATTCCGAACAATGCTTGAGCACAAAGTAAACTTTTAAAAGTATTTTATAATATTCGATTAATTATTAATCGTCTTTATTAGAATTTAATAAAATCAGAAAAAGAATAAAACACAATAATTTTCCAAATTGCGTTTATTATTAAATTAAACTGTTTCAACAGGTGTGTCTTACTAAACTAAAACTTAAGAGCTAATCATACAGTTGGGTAAGCTAATATGTACATACATATGTATTTAAAACAAAGGTGGGCAAATGAAGTGTAAGCATGTATTGGTAACCGCGAGCGTAAAGTGGCTACCACCCTGCCAACCATGATCGGATAAAAATCTGGATAATCATCGAGTCGCGCTTACCAAAAAAGAGGATAAAAAAGTGGGTAATTTTGTTCGGAGAGGTTCACTTTTTACCCATGTTGAAAATATTTTTGCGTGTAAGTGTGAAGCATACTTTTAGGCACTTGTCGTTTTCCATACAAATTCTAAAAATATGCGTTGGTGTTAGTAAAAATTTGTGAATTTTTGGAATCAGAGTTTCACCATGGTTAGCCATGGTTGGTAGGGCATGGGACAAAGAACATTTGCAGTCAGTTGATTTAAAACAGTGCTGTCCAAAATGAAAAATGTGAGTGTATGAGTGAGAACGAGGGAATGGGAGCAGACCAGTGGGAAATTTAAACCAAAATAACAACATATGGAATTGGGATAGAAAATTTGGAATGTGTTAGACTTTCAGATAAAATATTCAAGGATGTTACTTGTTAAGCCTACACATTTTTAAATAAGGGCGGTATTTTAGAGATGTTGAATTTGATAAAATTCTTGTACTACCCATATTAATGATCTGCAAATTAATATATGTATGTTGTGGGAAAAAGTGATAGGCTCTGAAAAGATATTCCTTTCAATATTGGATACGATGTTCCTTCTAAAATTTTTCAGAATTCAACATTATTGTAACATAGAAAGCATTGAAAGTAGCCAAAGGCATTTTCTAGCATAAAAAAGTTCTCACAGGGAATTGCAATGCATACACTAAGCGTCCCGGACAAGCTTGGTGTTTATTCGTTGCTGGTTCGCTAACGACTGAACGATAGAGAGTAAGAATACGTGTGATCTATTGATCTATGGGATGGACACCACTGATTTAAAACAACAGCGAAGCAACATCGTGCGCCGCTTGATTGTTTTATGATACTATTTATGCGCGTACCTACATATGTATTTGTTGAATGACAAATATTGCTTTATGATTTCCGATGCCTTTGGCAATATGCAATGTCTATTGTGTAATATGTGTGAAAAGGGGACCCGGGAATATAATTTTAGGAGGCACTATAATACCGTCCATAAAGACTTTGAGAAATATAAGGGTATTGAGAGAGATAATATGTTTTTCGAAAAAAAAATACCCTTTTGCAGAAGTATAAGGATTGGGTTTTCCAAGTTGAAAACGATGGTCAAAAAAATTATACAGCTACGGAAACCACACTAAAAAAAGATATCTCGAGCATAATTAGTTCAAGGATTGCTATGCATGGAAGACCTTTTTCAGACGGTACATTTATCAAAGAAGTGGTTGTAAAAGTTTTACAAATACTCAGCAGCCCATTAGCAGCTTTTTTTGAAAAAGTTCCTCTATCGCGTAGAACTATAACACGAAATGTGGACGAAAAAGGGACGTTTGTTGAAAAAGCTGTATAAGCAAAATGTTCAATAAAGAAAGAAAGAGAAAGAAAGCACGGATATAAATGACATATGTGAAATGGTAATTTGTGTTCGATGCGTAGATTCGAACTTTGAAGTTTTTGAATCAATGCTCTCGTTAGAAAGCTTCCACGGAAATGTAACAGGTAACTTAATTTTCGAAACCATTCACCAAAAATTACTTTCTGAGGTGGACTTAAAGAAATTTGCTGGGGTTTGTACGGATGGGGCCAACGTAATGATTGGTCATCAATGAATTATACCATTTTATTTATGTTATACATTTTAAAGCGGAAGCTTTCTTATACATATGAATGTGTCTGAACTTATGAGCTAACGATTAACATTATGATATGCTAACATACATATAAATGAGGATGAGAGTTTAACATTTATGAACTAATATGTATATCGTTGGGGTTAACATTCCGGAACTCTTGCAAAGTCACCGGATATGTACAGTTATGTACATTTGATTATTACTGGACATACTCTTAGGAGTAAGAGAGTATGTAACTCTTCCTCCCCTTGATTTCAAAATACTCCCGGATTTTATTTGTACATTGGCGTTGTATTACATTTAGTCTTTTAACTTCTCTGTGTTTTTTATTTTTTTGCATTTATGTATATATGTATGTACATATATAAATGTGTATGCACTTAGTATATAACGATTTGTGTGCAAATAAGACAAATATGAGTTACTTAAAATAATATAAAAAAGTAGCAATTCAATATTTATACCAGCAGTATGTTTACGGGAAAATTTATTTGATGAATAGAGAGAAAGAAAAAGAAAAAACAAAAGAAAATACTTTTCGTTTATCGGCTTGCCTTTCGCTTAAAGACCCGTTTGATATTTGATTCGTGAACATTCGTTAATTTCATTTTTCTAAATTTTGGTTATTCTTTGTGACGAACATTTAAATAATTTTTGACAAACCCCTCACTTCTATTCTCTACATACTCCTCTCTTTTTTCGTTTGCTTTGGATATTTTCTTAAATTTTTTGAGTTCAGTTTTCTCCTTAATTTTATTCGCGTCCACTTTGTTGTTGTGGACATTATTGGGTGTATTTTCAATCGTTGAATGGAAAGTGTTGTTGTAAAGCTCTATTGCTTTACTGACTTGGTCTTTTATTGGCATCTTTTTTTCTAGATTTAAAGATCTGATTCTTTCAGTTAATGTGTTGTTAAGCCTTTCCACATCTGAATTACCTGTATGGCTGTTTGGCTTTGATAAATGCAATTCTATATTTTCTTCTTTACAAAATTGTTTTACGTTAATTGAGTTAAATTCGTTATCGCAAACGATTTTTTTCATTTTGCCGAAAGCCGAAATGTACAATCTTATTTTTTCTACAAGAGTAAGACTATTTGGAATTAACGTAGGTGTCTATGTGAACTATTTCTCTTTTATCAGAAGGCGTTTCCGTGATATGAAACTTTTTCCTTATGGGATTTCGATCATATTTTGATGCTGAACAAACATCGCAATTATTTATTACTTTGCTGATAATATTCTTTAAATTTGGGTAATAAATTTTTCGTTTTAAACTTTCGTAATTAGGGATTATGCCCGAATGGCCAGACTCTTTAGTATGAAAAATAGATATATGCTTAAGGGCTTCTTCTTCAGTTTTTACATCCTTGGCCATGTATGAACATTTAACAAATTTTGCACTTTTACTGTTTTCAAATAATTCTATTAGCTTTAACTGGACTGTATTGTAAACTGAATCACTGAGCTCGGAGTATATTCCAACTTTACCCGATAGCATGCTTCGCCTAACTATGTCAGATATAAAATCAAGGATATCACTTTCTTGAATATATATTCGCTTATTTCCGAGTATGTACTCCTTTTCGATTGATTTTTCTTTCAACAAAATAATTTGTGTTTTAAAGCGGTTCACAGCCGTGTCTAATATCGGAAAGTGGTCATTATGGTCTTGCTCTTGGGAATGTATGGTTGCCATGGTTGAAAAATTGTCATTTTCTTCATTAAGCATATTAATTTCGTTGGTGGTGGAGTTTATTCGACTGAGAAAATCGGCAATTTTATTATCTTTTCCCTGAATATATTCGATTTTCGCGTCGTATTCTCCTATTTGGACTAGCCACCTTTGAAGACGTGGATTAATATCCTCACCCCTATACTTAACTTGTAACCACTTGAGTGGTTGATGATCCGTTTGCAAATCGAATTCTTTGCCGAAAACATATGGCCTGAAATACTGAACCGCCCAAACTATACTAAGTAACTCTTTCTCGACCGTCGAATAATTTTTTTCATGGTCATTGAGTGTCCTTGACGCAAAGCACACAGGGTGACCATCTTGCGATAAAACCGCCCCGATAGCAAAGTTACTTGCGTGAGTAGTTACTTTGAACCTTTTGTTAAAATTGGGGTACCGCAAAATAGGATGGTCTGTTATTAAAATTTTCAATTTCTCAAACGCTGAGACGTAATTTGGATCATTAGGGTTAATTTTCTTTCCTTTCTTTAGATAGTAAATCATCGGATACGCTACTTTCGCGTAATCCTTTACAAATTTACGATAGTAACCAGTAAAACCTAAGAATGACCTAATCTGCTTTTCAGTAGTGGGTAATTTTAGGTTTCGAATTACATCAATTTTGTTGCCATTAGGTTTCACTCCTTCAGGAGTTAGGACATGGCCTAAATACTCTGTCTCTTTAGATAAAAAATTACATTTATTGACCTGTATCTTAAGACCGGCTTTCCTTAATGATTCAAATATTAATTTCAAGTTTGTTAAATGTTCTTCCAAAGAGGTGCTAAAAATCAAAATATCGTCTAAAGTACTTAGTTGAAGAAATTGATTTTGCACTCGTTCCTGTTGCATGTGCAAATCTATTTGTTGTTGTTGTTGCGTTATTATAGTTTGTTGTTGGTTCATAGCTAATTCCATTGCTGCTAGCTTTTGACGAGTTGCGGTTCAAAAAAGTATAATCCACAGGCAGGAAAGTAGTATATGTAATTGGTCTTTTTAAATTTATAAAATTGTTCGGTGCAGAAATATTCTAGATTGCTGAACTTTAATAAAATTTTCAATAAAAAATAAGTAGTATTTTCGATAAAAAGTCAAGTGAGTTCGATAAAGAACAAATTAAATTATACTATAAATACTTTAAATTAATCATTTGGTTAGTTTTTGACCTTTAAATTCGCAGACGCAGATGTATAAGTACGGAAACGAATCTGCATTTTTCGACTCATACCCGAAACTTGGTTATTCTATACGACCGCACCACCTGCTAATAACGAAAAATATCAGAAAAGGTATCAAGAGATGCGTTTTTAACTGGGTATAAATAATCCAAAGGCGAAAAACAAATATTTTGTTTCAGTAAAAAATTATTTAGGAAATAAATATGCAATCGAATTTTCGAGTACGGATTATAGATGCAGAGATCAAAACGCGTCTTCTGATAAAATTCCCGATATTTATGAACATGTATTACCTTACCTATGGTCAAATGGATTTAACCAAATTCTTAACATTAGATTCACATCAAATCCGGCTACTTTTAAAGATCTTTTGGCTTACCCATATCGAAGTTAAAAGTTGCGTCACTATTATTTATTGTGGACGGACTTCCCAAATCTAGAAATTGGAATTGGAGCTGCTATTTAAACCATTTAAAACTACAGAAGTGGAGAAAAACGGCAAGTATTTTTATAAATATTGTATTCTGTGAAATAAATTGTATTGTGTGTGCAAAAATAATAATTAACTTCCAAACTATAATGTAAATAATATTGTTTTATACTAATGCACCTATGTACATTTATTTATTTTTCTCGTAATAGTTTAATATAATGGATAATTGTTATGTATAGAGATAAAAAGAAAATGTATACCAAATTAAAAGATTTTTTTCAATAAAATTCAGTTTTTTACGGATTTTTTAATTTAACTGTTTTGTATTTTATTAAATATGCATTGGGAATATGCGGTAAGTATATCAGCTATATAATATGTTATTTATGCCATAGCGAAAACGCATAGTTGTACCGGATTTTTTTACGCTATATAACATGTTATTTATGCCATAGCGATAACGCATAGTTGTACCGGATTTTGTTTCGCTATATAACATGTTATTTATGCCATAGCGATAACGCATAGCTTTACGTGGTTTTTTCCCGTTATATAACATGTTATATATTCCATATTAATAGCAGATTGAAAAGAGAAAGCTATGTGAAAACCTTATGGCAAATCATACTGCGAATAAAAGAGAAGGCTTGTGCACACGTATAGTAAAGTATATGTGAGGATTTGTCACTCGGCTTGTACAAACTGATGGAAAGTTTTTGAATTCCTCACGCATACTTTTTGTAGTACTACGGGTGGTTTAATGCATTATATAACAGATAGTGTTCTAGCTGGGTTAACATTATGATATGCTAACATACATATAAATGAGGATGAGAGTTTAACATTTATGAACTAACTAGCAGACCCGGCAGACGTTGTTCTGCCTGACCAGTGACTTCCCTCGAAATACATTTTCAAGTATTTTTCTATTAATTTTTAACATTCCATTTCTTGCAGAGCTTTAGGATATACAATGTTTCTGGCTTTAAAGTCTTTGGTATAAACAAATAAATTTTTTGGATGTCCAACTCAAAAAACGGATCTTTTGAACTCAATGGGTATGACAAAAAACCATTATGCGCTGCTGAGCAGATGTATAGTTAGTACTTATTTAATTATATCCTATATCTACCTATAATACTCTGGATATGTATGAACGGCAATAACAAACAAAAAAATTAAGTGCTTTGATTAAGATTTAAGAACGTTAAAATGTCACTAAAGCAAATACATTCAGGGATATAATGAATTGAAATATTACTTAGCTTGTGGAACTGCCCACTTTTCCAAAGAATGTACAAATGTAGCCTATGTATGTCGTACCCAACGAAGATTTTAAAGTTATGGGAAAGTTTAAAACAGATCAACCATAAACTTTGAACTTATTGAAGTACAAACAAAACACAAAAAACTTGGGCGTGGGACCGCCCACTTTTCCCAAATTATTCCATCTTGACTAAAGGACACACATATCCAAAAATCTTTAATTTAGACCTAATATGTTCAGAGTTATGAACAATTTAAATTTTATATAGCCTGGGGGCGTGGCACTGGCCACTTTTCCAAAAATTGATATAGCCTAAATCGTACACAACAATCTTCTGAACCAATCTTGAAAGTTTAAAAGAGATCGACCATACACTTTGGACATTATTGAAGTACAACAAAACACAAAAAATGTGGGCGTGGCACCGCCCACTTTTCCAAAATTACATAAATCTTGATCAAAGGATACACATATCCAAAAATCATTAATTTAGACCAAATATATTCAGAGTTATGAAGAATTGTAGTTTTATATAGCCTGGGGGCGTGGCACCGCCCACTTTTCCAAAAATTAATATAGCCTATGCTTTAACCCATGATCCCAAGAATATACTGTGAAAATTTCATAAAAATCGGTTGAGTACTTTGGACGCCCATAAAGGACACACAGACACACATTCATTTTTATTTATAAGATACTAGCAGACCCGGCAGACGTTGTTCTGCCTGACCAGTGACTTCCCTAGAAATACATTTTCAAATATTTTTCTTTAACTTTTAACATTGCAGTGCTTTAGGATATACAATGTTTCTGGCTTTAAAGTCTTTGGTATAAACAAATAAATTTTTTGGATGTCCAACTCAAAAAACGGATCTTTTGAACTCAATGGGTATGACAAAAACCATTATGCGCTGCTGAGCAGATGTATAGTTAGTACTTATTTAATTATATCCTATATCTACCTATAATACTCTGGATATGTATGAACGGCAATAACAAACAAAAAAATTAAGTGCGTTGATTATGATTTAAGAACTTTAAAATGTCACTAAAGCAAATACATTCAGGGATATAACGAATTGAAATATTACTTAGCTTGTGGTCTTGGAACTGCCCACTTTTCCAAAGAATTTACAAATGTAGCCTATGTACATATGTCGTACCCAACGAAGATTTTAACGTATTGGAAAAGTTTAAAACAGATCAACAGGTGCCACGCCCACATTTCCCAAATTGTATAATTCTTGACCAAGGGACACACATATAAAAAATTATTAGTTTAGACCAAAAATATTCAAAGTTATAATGATTTAAATTTTATATAGCCTGGGGGCGTGGCACAACAATCTTCTGAACCAATCTGGAAATTTAGAGAAGATCGACCATAAACTTTGAACTTATTGAAGTACAAACAAAACACAAAACATGTGGGCGTGGCACCGCCCACTTTTCCAAAATTATATACATCTTGACTAAAGGATACACATATCCAAAAATCTTTAATTTAGACCCAATATGTTCAGAGTTATGAAGAAATGATTATGAAAAAAATATAGCCTAAATCGTACACAACAATCTTCTGAACCAATCTTGAAAGTTTAAAAGAGATCGACCATAAACTTTGGACATTATTGAAGTACAAAAAAATTACATAAATCTTGACTGAAGGACACACATATCCAGAAATCATTAATTTAGACACACAAAAAAGGACACACAGACACACAGACACACAGACACACATTCATTTTTATTTATAAGATGTATATCGTTGTGGTTAACATTCCGGAACTCTTGCAAAGTCACCGGATATGTACAGTTATGTACATTTGATTATTACTGGACATACTCTTAGGAGTAAGAGAGTATGTAACTCAGGCGAAAATTTGTCTTAGGTCAGATCCCCAATTCGGGGCGTGATCCATGGTATTTATGTGCAGAACTCCTTTCCGCATTGGCGGCCTTCGGCTTCGCTTCAAAAAATAACCCTGGGCTACGCCATTCCAACTACGGGTGTGTGCCATAGCCGTGGCTACCGCCACGGTGATGTCCTTCCGCGTGCCACGTTTCCCACTTTTTCACTTTTTTGGCTCAGCCTAATGTGCCATTACAACAACCACATGCAAATGACAGAAAATTTTTAACTTTAACTGCAAATAGCTTTTGAACGGTTGAAAGAAATCTCATTTCAGATTCTAAATTTAGACGTGGGTAATCGTTTACGTGGGGTACCGAGCGCTAATACACAACCAAAAATGTTGAGATATGTATCAGGAGACGCGCTTTGGTCCCAGGAGCATGAATATAGCTCCGCTGAACCAAGATTTTTAGTAGTTTCCGAGATATTTGCAGTTAAAGTTCAGAATTTTCTGTAATTTTCATGTGGTTGTTGTAATCACATTACCCTGTGAGAAAAGAGTGGCACGCGGAAGGACATCACCGTGGCGGTAGCCACGGCTATGGCAATCACCCGGAGTTGGAATGGCGTAGCCCAGGGTTATTTTTTGAAGCGCGGCCGAAGGCCGCCAATGCGGAAAGGAATTCTGCACATAAATACCATGGATCACACCCCGAATTGGGGATCTGACCTAAGTCAATCCCAGATAAATTTTTTAAATCCCAAATTCATGATATAATGATCATAAGTCGAAGGTGATAATGAAAAATGAAAATTTGGAATATAAAAAAATGTACTGACTTTAGTTCGCTTTCTTAATGCGAATTAATGTCAATTACGTTAGTTCGCTAAAAATATTGACCTTAGTTCGCTTTTGGCATGCGTCTTAATGACACTGACATTAATTCGCTTTTGGGGTGCGAATTAACGTCACTGACGTTAATTCCACTGACTTTAGTTCGCGCCACCGACATTTCACATCATATCAAATCAAACAAATGAAATTATTTATTTATTTATTTGAATTTGTACAAGTAAGACTTAGTCTTTTAGATAGTACATCAATGGAATTATATTATCAATAATAGAAGTAAGATAGTATAAAATAATGTAATTTATAAATACAAAACTTAAAAAGATAACAAATTTTACTTTAAAAATTAAACATCCTCCGTTAAAGTTTTGGCGACAAAGATAATAATAATAAAGATGCAAAGTAAAAGGAAAGTTATGAGTTGAGAAAAGATAGTACTGCTTGCTTAAAACACCCTGGCTTTCTAATAGCTTTAGTAGCATATGGGAGTGAATTCCATAGACGTATTGTACGTACAAAGAACATCCTAGATGACGTAGTGTATTTAAAATTAGGGACTAAAATCAGGGCCGTGCGCAGGAATTGGCCTTGGGGGGGTTTTAATTTAGATTTGCATTCGCATACATTTTTCACTATGTTAAACATATTTGCTGAAACAGATACCTAGACCCATATATCACAAATTTAAATGTTCTTTAACTTTCCTGAAACTGCATACTCTGATGCCTAAAACTACTATTTTTTTGGTTGTATACATTTTTCTGTATTTGATAGAGAATTGGTGATATGATGGCATATCCCAGCTAACTAAAAGTGCAAAAAAAGACTCCTTTCGGAGCCATAAAACACTCATTTCTCAGAACTTTACTCTCCAAAATGAGCTTCTTTCGGAGCCCAAATGGAGCGAAAAATCGCTCTACGCGGGCACTCCAACGAAGTCATAAAAAAGAGTCCGAAATGAGTCCGATTTCGATGAATTTAAAGCGTTTTTTGACTCTTTCTAAATGAACTGCGGAGCCTTTTATTGGTGCTTTTCTGAACCTTTTTCGGAGCCTTTTATTCCTCCATTCTGAGGGTTTCTGGAGCCTTCTCAGACGCCTTTCGGAGCCCTTTAATTGGTGCTTTTCTTTCATTCATCCATTCAGAGGGTTTTTGGACACTTTTCGGAGCCTTTTATTGGTGTTTTTCTGAAGCTTATTTGGGGTCGTTTTTTATTTCTTTTGGGTCATAATTTCTTTGCGCAATTTTTCACTCCTAACTATTCTGTCCAACTATATGCGCCAATGATGTTCTTATTTATCTGAAAACCTTGAAGGAACCTTTTAAATGCGGACCTGATAGGATTCCTACATGCTTCTTGAAGAAGTGTGCTAACAATATTTACCAACCCCTTACCAATTTGTTCAATCTGTCACTAAAGTGTGATGTTTTTCCAAAAGCATGGAAAGAGTCGTTTCTTCTACGGCTTCATAAAAGCAGAAGCAAGGCTTCTATAGAGAACTATCGTGGCATAGCAAAGCTTTCTGCCATCCCAAAAGTGTGTGAAGCTATTGTTACCAATCAGCTTACGAATCCTATCTCTACCTTGATTTCTGACTGTCAACACGGGTTCTGTAAGGGAAAGTCCACCGTTACAAACTTACTTGAATTTACTTTGATTTCAGCAAAGCTTTCGATAAAGTGTGTCACTCTTTACTTATTCATAAACTGGATCAGTTGGGTTTCCAGCCGGGTCTCAATCGCTAGATCTCTTCTTACCTTAGCGACAGAGCACAAAAAGTAGTGTTTAAAAAGTGTGAATCCGATGTTATTTATGTCTCCTCAGGAGTTCCTCAAGGAAGCCATCTTGGCCCGATTCTGTTCTTGTTGTTTATAAATGATATTTCTACAGTAATATAATTTTCGAAAATTTTAATGTATGCCGACGATGTAAAGCTTTGTCATTCGAAGAAGCTTCAATCAGATCTAAATACACTTGTTATTATATGCCGCTTAATCTAAAGAAATGTAAATACATGCGTTTTTCGAGAGGAAAATCACAGCCAGCTTCCTATACAATTAACAGTTATAGTCTTGAGCAAATGTATGATTTTGTTGACCTTGGGGTTACTATGGACTAAAAACTCAGTTTTAACTGCCATATTAACGTAACAGTCAATAAAGCTGGAGGCGTTCTAGCATTTGTTAAACGATGGTCTAAAGAATTTAGCGACCCTTATGTAACTAAAACTCTTTACTACATTAGTCAGACTGATACTTGAATACGGTTCTATAATTTAGAATCCATGTTGCCAGTTCCACGTGGATCGCTTAGAATCAGTTCAAAAACAATTTTTAATATTTGCCTTAAGAGATCTTCACTGGGATCCCTTGTATAATTTGCCATCGTATACGAGTCGCTTAAAACTAATTAATCTTCACAGCCTTTCTAGTCGGAGGGAAATGCGTGGAATTGTTTTCATGATTAAATTACTAAATGGTTCAATCACAAGCCCGTTTCTTTTGAGCGAAGTGAACTTCAATGTACCTTCTCGTCCATCAGGACATTTTAAACCACTTACCTGCTCTGCTCTCCAACGTTCATTTTCTCACAATTCTCTTTACGCCTACAACAAAAAGGGTCAGAAAACACTCGAAATCTTTCATATAATTGAGCCTTGCAGTTCATTCGCTCTGTTAATTGAAACTGCTCACTGTTTTCATCGGTAAAATTTAAGAAGAAAAAATGCCCATACGCTACACAACTTTGTAATTTCGGAAAGCTCCAAGTGCAATTCAAAGTGCCGGACTTATGTATTGGCCAACCTTATTCTTTGCAACTTTCACCAATTTCTTCTTCCGTAAAATTATTTTAACTAATTTAGTCAAAAATTATTAGTCAAGATTCAATACAAGATTTATAAACTGTATTTTGAAAATTTTTGTAAAATCATTGCAACTTAGATTTGGCCATGGGGGGGGGGGGGGTTTAACCCCCAAAACCCCCCGTGCGTACGGGCTTGACTAAAATATTCAGAGTCCTTGTAGACTGACAGAAAATTAGATTATTAAATAAGTACGGTGGCGTTTGAGAATGTATTAGCTTATGTAAAAAACACAGATTTCGCATTTTTAGAAAGTTATAAATATCGCATCCGAGAATCTGCAAGGCATATGAAGATATGTGATCAAATTTCCTTTTAGAAAAAACGAATAGGGCAACATTGTTAAAAGCCAGCTGTAACTTGTAGAGAGAAACTGAGTCCAGATTACCGTATATTAGTTCACCGTAAGAGATTTGAGGTATTATTACAGCTTTGGCCAGTTTCATCTTAGCGTCTCGTGGCTACAAATAGGCAGTTCTATATAGATTACGTAGGGTATTATATATCTTGCTTACCAAAAAGTTGATGTGGTCAATACAAGTCAATCTAGAGTTGATTTTATAACCTACATTCTTTACGACATCGTGAAAACTTATTTTATCTCCATTTAACATAATGATAGGAAGGTTGTTTACGTCATTTGATGCATTTGTTATCGCTATCGCCTTAGATTTAGCCGCATTAAGTGATAGTTTATTTAATCTAGCCCAGTTTGCTATGCGACTTAAATCCTCATTCAGCCTAACAAATAAGTCTTCAGAAAGACCGATAGGTCGAGACATGTATATTTGGGTATCGTCTGCATATAAATGTATGGAAGCATTGTGGCAACAAGTAACTATGTCATTGATGAAGAGCGTAAACAATATTGGGCCTAGGATAGATCCCTGTGGAACACCAGACGTAATTGGTTTTAAACCAGAGACTTGGTTATCACATTGTACTTGCTCAAATCGCTCGGAGAGATAACTTCGCATTAATTTAATTGCAAAAGGACTGAAGTTATAGCTGGTTTCAAGCTTGAAAAGAAGTATTTTAAGATCAACCGTATCAAAAGCTTTGGAGAAATCCAGAAGCACTAACACAGTGAGTTCATTGTTGTCGTAGGCTGGACGTATGTCTTCAATAATCTTTAACATGGATGAAGCACATCTGTGCGCACGTCTGAAACCCGACTGAACGTCCGATAGCAAATGATTCGTATTTATGTGGTCAATTATCTGGGTTGATAATAGCTTCTCATATACTTTTGATAAAGATGACAACAAGCTTATCGGTCTAAACTCATTGTAGGAACTCGGAGTTTTAGTTTTGGGGACCGGGACTACATTGGCCATTTTCCATTGACTGGGAAAACTACTGCTAGTTATAGAAAAATTAAAAATATGAGTAAGCGGAGATGTAAAGAAAGGAATAATAATTTTGATAAATCGTAGGCTAATTCCATCAATTCCTACAGCATTCGACTTAATAGCAAATATCGCATTTAGCACTTCAGTCTCTGAAACCACTGAGAAATCAAAACCACTGACATTAGGTCTACTTCCTACCCGGAAAATCATATCATCAGTATTAGCATCGGAGCTATTACTCAGAAAATGAAGGTTCATTTCGTTTGGATCAAGATTGCATTGAGTCTTATCGATCCTAGATACTCCCAAAGAGCGAAGATTTTTCCAAAGCATTTTAGGAGGCAAATTTTTATTAAATTTTGTATTCAAGTAAGCTATCTTGGCATCACGAATGCACAGAGTGGCTTGGTTACGCAAAAGACGGTAAGATTCCCAGTGGCTTTTACTTTGAGATTTCTTCCATTCCCTGTATGCTCTTCCCCGTTTTTTTATTAGGCTTAAAATGTTTTTTGTACACCAAGGTTTTCTATTACCTTGGACTTTGATGGTTTTAAGGGGTACAAAACTATTAAAGAGGTATTGGACAAGATTATTAAAATACCTTAATTTTTCATCTAACTGAGGCAGGAAAAAGCACCCATTCCAGTCCAGACGAGAGGCCTCTACACTTAGTGCTTCCATGCATATGCCATTGTAGTCTCTGTATGTCAATTCTAAGTCGTGCTCTATTGTATTAAATTTTAAACCATAAGATAGGAAGATCATTTCATGGTCAGAGATACCCTCCATAGGAATTTGATCAACATGGTTTATATATTTAGTATTGTTAACGCAAATAATGTCTAGCAAGCTAGGTTAACTGTTTGGCGCAAAGCGTGTCGCGAATTGATTAACAATGTTCATATCATAAGTCTGAAAATTACCTTTAATACTTCTACAACGGGAATCGTTAATTAAAAGATCAACATTGAAATCTCCGCAGATTACAACGTGTTCATATTTAACCGTAAATTCAGAAAATTTATTAAATAAGTCAGCCAAATCGTTAGTTCTACTGGGGTTATAAGCACACGCCACGAAGCATTTTGTTCTTACATCGCCAATTTCAACAAAAATATACTCTACCACACTAGCATCTTCTGAACAATAAACTATCTTTGGGTTTAGTCCATCTCTGCAATAAATTGCAACTCCACCACCACGAATATTACCTTTTCTATCATTTCGCAGTAACACATAGTCATTAATTGCGTACGAATAATCATCAACGCTGGATCTAAACCAAGTCTCTGTGATACAAATTAGGTCAATATTTTGTTTAGTAAATTCATATGAAAGATAATCTAATTTTTCAGACGTAAGACTACGAACATTTAAGTGACACATATTAAATGAATTTTCTTTTGAAATTTTAGTCAATATAAACTTTACATGCCCACTGTCAGTACAATCAGTAGCCACGTTAACCATAATCAAAACAAACAAGCTGGATGATGTTAAGAAAGCAGTAGAAATCACTAAGTAGTGTTGAAAATATGAAGAATAGAGTTAGAAAAATAAATACAAGAAAGGATGAAGTAATAAAATTTGAAAATAAACAAAAAAGCAAAACTAAGTCAATCATATTTGTAGCTTTGTAATAATTTATGTGCTGATTGCTGCAATTTGATCAACGCTCTCTTTGTCATTGGTTTTCTGCGCTTCACTTTGTTGACTAGCGAGCACATATACACACCCACGAATAGAGAAAACAGCAGTGAGTCGCTTTTGCTTTTTCAGTTGGAGTGCATGCTGTAATATTTCGCGGTTATTCTTAGTTAAGCACTCATGTACAAATAATTTGCCATTCCCACTATGCCCAATATCATTGAGTGTCATTGGCCTTTTGTTGGTTTTGCAGAAATTGGCTAGTGCTCTTAAAAGTGAAGAGCGCTCAGTAGGCGAGTTTAGCTTAACTATCACAGGTGCATTGCCGTTTTTGCTCTTTCGAATACGAAAAGCTGTACCAATTGAAGGCGCGCTTATTTGAACCGTGCGACATATGGCATTAAAGACTTCGGTCAGATCCTCATTTGGCATTTGGGGAACCCCACTTACCAATAAGTCAGACAGCACGGCATTGTTTTGACATTCGCTGAGCTGTTTTTTAACACATAAGGACATCACATATAAAAATGTTCACAAAAGTCAAACGCATCCCACATCATATCTAACTATATATATGTATTAGTTCATATCATACGTCTCCATCATTACTCATCTCAAAGCACTTCCCTTCCTAGACCTTTACATCATTACACGCTCTTTATTTTCTCACCTGATCATCCTGGTTGGATCATGACTCAAACCGGGTTCACCGCTAACCATTGTCTTTATCACCAAATGACGTAGTGTTGCCCAAAGTCGTTTTGTATTTAGTGTCCATTTATGGCCTTGGCACGCATTGAAATCTTCATTTTTCGAATAGTTTTGTGAGAATTTATTGATGCTATAATTTGTTAGATGCATACACCGACCATCGAGACTAGTAAGTTCTGAGCTGTATTTAACTGAAGCAAAAAGTGCCAAACCATCTTTGTACATGTATATATGCAAAGGATTTAAAGATGCCATAACCACATAGATGCGCATATCAAATTTACTATCGTTGATCAGCAGTGGACGCTCAATATACTTCTGCACTACCAGCGGGCGATCTTTTGGAAATTGACTCCATTTATTTACAATACGTATACCACTACCGCGTGCGCTTGTCGGAGGTTTTGACAACCCATTTTGTCAATCTCGAAGCATTTTTTGGGCCACACTTGGCGCAGGCTTTCTTAATAATCAGGCACAACATAGGATTTTTTGCATGAAACCAAATTCCTTTGTGCCAAATTTATTCATATTATTATGTATACCGCGCCACACACTATCTTTACGACCGATTCTAAATGAACCCGGCATATGATTGTACTTTTGATGTGACCGTATAGTACGAAAGCCAGGACTTTTCATATGTTTCTCCCATACTGCCATCCAGTCTTACGGGTTAAGTGGTAACGTTATGAAGTCTTCCACAAATGGACACAACTGGGAGATGTTGATGACGTTACTATTTGTATCTGAAAAGGAAAAAATTACGGCACCTGGTTGTACAATAAAAGAAAATATTACTTACCATCAATCGGGTGCTGCTGCCATGTGTTGCCGGAAATGAATGAAAAGTTGGTTCTTCTCTACACTTGTAAAGAAAAATGAACAAAGGAATTGTTTTTGTGCTCCCACTATTCCGTTTCATTCATTTGCAAACCTGTTGGCGATGTTGTAAAAAACCACATGATGCATTAGTGGCATTGGTAGTGATGCAATAGTGGCATCACAAACGGATACCAAAAACTCGATGTACCAAAGGTGGTGCAGGGAAATAACTCCCAAATGAAATAACTCCCATGAAATAACTCCCATGAAATAAGTCCCAATAAAAATGAAATAATTCCCATCTTTAATAAATGAAATAACTCCCAAAGAAGGAAATGAAATAACTCCCAATATTTGGCAGTTATTTCACAATGAAACCACAAGTCCCCAAAAAAATGAAATAACTCCCAAATGAAATAAGTCCCAAAAAAATGAAATAACTCCCAAATGAAATAAGTCCCAAAAAAATGAAATAAATCCCAAATTAAAATTTGAAATGGTATATTTTTACAATATAATCAGTTACAATGAAATTTGAAAAATGCAGGAAGTTAATATGTACATAGATATGTGAATGTAACAATTACATGAAAACCTGAATAGTGTTGTCGACCTTTTGACGGCGAATCGGACATTTAGTGTTTTCTAGTCCTTCAGAAATACTCTTAGCTTGCAGCATTAGAACACAAGCGTTGCATATTTTTAAATGTTTGCACGGCATCAATTGTACAGTGGGCTCAACCTCAAAACAAATTACGCACCCAAAAGGCGAATTAATGTCAGTGACATTAAGACGCATGACCAAAAACGAATTAAAGTCAGTGCCGTTAATTCGTATAATATTTTGACTTTAGTTCGCTTTGGACATGCGAATTAACGTCATTGAGGCATTTGGGTTTGATATTCGACGAAGTAGCGCCGCAGGCGAAAATTTGACTTAGGTCATATCCTCAATTCGGGGCGTGATCCATGGTATTTATGTGCAGAACTCCTTTCCGCATTGGCGGCCTTCGGCCGCGCTTCAATAAATAACCCTGGGCTACGCCATTCCAACTCCGGGTGTGTGCCATAGCCGTGGCTACCGCCACGGTGATGTCTTTCCGCGTGCCACGTTTCCCACTTTTTCACTTTTTTGGCTCAGCCTAATGAGCCATTACAACAACCACATGAAAATGACAGAAAATTGTTAGCCTTAACTGCAAATAACTTTTGAACGGTTGAAAAAAATCTCATTTCAGATTCTAAATCTAGATATAGGTAATCGTTTACGTGGGGTACCGAGCGCTAATACACAACCAAAAATGTTGAGATATGTATCAGGAGACGCGCTTTGGTCCCAGGAGCATGAATATAACTCCGCTGAACCAATATTTTTAGTAGTTTGCGAGATATTTGCAGTTAAAGTCATTTTCATGTGGTTGTTGTAATCACATTACCATGTGAGAAAAGAGTGGCACGCGGAAGGACATCACCGTGGCGGTAGCCACGGCTATGGCAACCACCCGGAGTTGAAATGGCGCAGCCCAGGGTTATTTTTTGGAGCGCGGCCGAAGGCCTCCAATGCGGAAAGGAGTTCTGCACATAGATACCATTGATCACACCCCGAATTGGGGATCTGACCTAAGCCAATCTCAGATTCATTTTTTAAATCCCAGACTCATGATATAATGATCACAAGTCGAAGGTGATAATGAAAAATGAAAATTTGGAATATAAAAAAAATGTACGAACTTTAGTTCGCTTTCTTAATGCGAATTAATGTCAATGACATTAGTTCGCTAAAAATATTCCCCAACAAAAATGAAATAACTCCCACTAAAAATGAAATAACTCCCAATGCCTGGATTACAAGCAATGAAGTAAGTCCCAAAAAATGAAATAACTCCCAATTTCCAAAAATTATGAAATAACTCCCAAAGATATTTTATTGGGGATTATTTCATTTGGGAGTTATTTCATCATGAAATAATTCCCAGTTAAAATTATGAAATAAGTCCCAATGAATTGGGAGCTATTTCATAATGAAATAAGTCCCAACTTGCATGGAAAATATTTGGGAGTTATTTCATTTTTTTGTTGGGAGTTATTTCATTTGGGAGTTATTTCACTGCACCACCAAAGGTCGGTACCGCATACCGAATCGGTAAATACGGGGTACAAATTAAATCTCTTTCACCCGGTTGGGCAATATCGCCGAAAAATAAACAATGAAGTTCGCAAAAAATCTAATAAAACTAAGAAAAATTAAAAAAAAAAAACTACACAACAAATAAAACAGACAAGGACAATTGGTTCGCAAAATTTTTTTTGTGTTTTTCTTTTATTTTTTTTGGGTTTGTTTCCGGGGGGCAGGACTGTTTTGTACCCACAAAACAAAAAAAAAGAAAACCGCCTCACCAACACTCTCTACCGGGATCGGTACCAAAATCGAATACCGAAAGTTCGACAAGGCTTGCTTGTACGCAGCACTAGCGGACAAGTGAGCGAAATCAAGGCAACAAAGGAAAAGAAAAACACAGGGTGCTTCAGATATGTTAATTTCGGTAAAGTGACAAGTAGCTATGCAGCAACATGTCGCCGCGACACTAGTGCAGCAAACTGATTATGAAAACGGGAAAGCGTTAAATAGGGGGGAATTTCTGTGACACTAGTCCCAAATTAAATCACTTAAGTCAATTAATGACCAACTGCGTCATTATATCGGCTACTCGCCTCCAATTTCGAGTATGTATCTATATGGGCAACTGTATGCATAATTCCAACCTATTTTTTTCCTTATTTATCCTTCCTTTCTTGGTCTTCCGCAGCATGACTAGCCATGCTTCCCTACGTCAACGCGCCGCACGTATAGCCGCCCGGTACCCAAAATCATGCTCCTTTTGTGGTGAAAGCCACCCCCTCCGGGCATGTGACCGTTATCGCGGGATGACACCCTTAAAGCGGCTTCAGGAGGTTATCCGGGCGGGATACTCTGGTAGTTGCCAATGGTGCATAAGACCAGCGAGTGCACAAGCGACGCCAGGTGCCGACGATGTGGTGGCAACCACCACACTACGATTCACCTCCCAACGGACGACCAGCCGCCCCAGCCGATGGAGCTGGAGCCAACAAGTAGCAGAGGAGGAGGCGGAGAGGGCTGCATGGGATACAGAGAGGAGGAGAGAAGAAGAGAGCCGAGAAGAGGTGCTGTCCATCCAGGCTTCTGAGGCGGGGCTGACCCTAGAGTACGGCGAAATCCTAGAGCCGGTATCGGAACCACGGCGGTTCCATCCGGTCCAAGGGGTGGCGGAACTACGGCGGTTCCGACCCCTTCTAGCGCACGAGCGCGCCAAACAGCAGCAACGCGACAACAGCCCTCCGTCCCGCCGCGCTCACGGCAACAGCCGCAAGTGAAGACTGGCCCCTCAGCCGAGCCAGCTTCGCAATCCACGTCTCACCGACGCCGAAGCCCGTAGACTGGCCACTCAGCCGCGCCAGCTACGCCACCACCAAGAACATCGCCGAGACGAGTACGTCAACGAGCGTATACTGGCCACTCAGCCGCGCCAGATACGCACCAACAGCTCTATGAGCTACCGAGATAGCAGACTGGCCATACAGCCGCGCCAGCTGCCAGCCATTAGTGGGTTCCGAGACGGACTGAACCGTGCTCTCGCCGGGGTGGCCCCGTCGTTGCGCCCCATTACTACGCTTTCGCCGACCGCGATCGTGAAACTGGAAGCCGGGGGTGGGTTTTACTACATTCGGGCGCTCATTGATGCATGTTCCCCCCGCACAGTTATCGACCGGGGCCTGGCGGAATCGTTAGGGCTGCCCACCACCCACTCTGGCGGAGAACACGGTTGTTTTCTTCGAGTCCGAGGGAAGCACGGAAACCACACGACGATCACCACGCACGCCGTCTGCATGGACAACCTGCAGCGGATCAGCCCATCGACGAAAGAGTGGCGGCTCCCTATGAGCTAGTGGTGGAAAAACATCGATGTTTGAAAAAAATTTAAAAACATCGATGTATCGATTTAACATCGATGTTACTTTCCAACGCTAATTAGAATCCACCAATATCTTCTCCATTTAGAACCGTGCCAACACTAATTACCTAAGGAAACAATATTTATTCGTATTTAACCAGTTTTGCTACATAAAATTGTTCTCGTTTTCACTTACCTTCCGTGTTTGTTTATCAGTGGTGGCAAAGAAGTAAAACATCGACAATCGATTTAAAAACATCGATGTTTGAAACAATTCAAAAACATCGATGTATCGATTTAAATCGATGTTACTTTCCAACACTACTATGAGCATATCGTGCTGGCTGATCCGAATTTTTATATATCGGCGCCAATCCAGCTCGTACTCGGCGACGATGTCTATGCCGACATTGTCCTACCGAGCACGCTGCCACCGTCGTCAAATATTCAATATTAAATACAAATTTCATACTATGGTAACATATGAGCTGTTTAATACTCAACCAATTTAGTGAATCTAACATGTTTATTATAGGAGTGTCATACCTCATATCTATATACATATATAAAAATGGTGGGAAAAATGTATAGTAACTCATGAATGGAGATATGCTAGACTGATTTGGCTCAAATTTTTTTTCAATTCTTCGCAATTGCTACGAAATAAAATTTTGGGAAAACCCTGCGGAAAAGTCGGAAAATTGGAGAAATCGGTCCATGAATGAATTACTATACATTTTTTACACCATTTGACAAAGTCACATGCTTTAGGCGAGATGGCGTGAAATTTTCACAGTATAAGTATATTCTTAGGATCAGGAGTTAAAGCATAGGCTATATATATTTTTGGGATAGGGGGCGGTACCACGCCCCAGGCTATATCAAATTTTAATTCTTCATAACTCTGAACATATTTGGTCTTAATTAATAATTTTTGGATATGTGTGTCCTTTGGTCAAGATTTATATAATTTTGGAAAAGTGGCCGGTGCCACGCCAAATTTTTGTGTTTTGTTTGTACCTACTTCAATAATGTTCAAAGTTTATGTTCGATCTCTTTTAAGCTTTCCAGATCGGTTAAGAAGATTCTTGTACGGTTTAGGCTATATTAATTTATGGAAAAGTGGGCGGCGCCACTCCCCTTGGTCAAGATTTATATAATTTTGGAAAAGTGGGCTGTGCCACGCCCACATTTTTTGTGTTTGTACTTCAATAATGTCCAAAGTTTATGGTCGATCTCTTTTAAACTTTCCCCAATACGTTAAAATCTTTGTGAGGTATGACAGAGGCTATATATGTAAATTGTTTGAAAAGTGGCCAGTTCCAAGCCTACAAGCTTAGTAATATTTCAATTCTTTATATCCCTCAATGTATTTGCTTTAGTGAAATCTTAACGTAGATATGTTCATTAATCTTATTGAATGTACTTGAATTTTTTTTTTTTTTTTGTATTGCAATTTATACATATCTGGAGTATTAAAGGATTTTCATAAAATCATAATAGTAGCGTGAAGTGATCAGTGTGTATTGCATTGTTTAAAGACAGTATAAATAGAATAGGATAGAACTAAATAAATACTAGCTATACATCTGCTCAGCACCGCATATTGGTTTTTGTCATACTCATTGAGTTAAAAATATCCGTCTTTTGAGCCCGGCATCGAAAAAATTTATTTCTTTATACCAAAGACGGGAAAACCAGAAATATTGAATATCCTAAAGCACTGCAATAAATTAAATGTTAAAAATTAATAGAAAAATATTTGAAAATTTATTTCTAGGGAAGTCACTGGTCAGGCACTACAAGGTCTGCCGGGTCTGCTAGTTTAATATAAACCTCATAGCATGGCTTGTAACTTTTCTACTTACGAATCACTTGCAATAAAAAAAATAGTGGGGAAATATATAAATTGCGGCTCTATGATGGATCTATACACTTTCAGCTTATATTTCCTACTAATGTGTTTACATGATCTCTTCCAAAAGTCAATTTTCTTGCCAATTTTGGCGCCTGTATAATCGATATGATCATTAAACTTTAATTTGTTATCAATCTGAACCCCTAAGTACTTAAATATATTGACCTCCTCAATGCTTGTATTCATTATTTTGAGATCTACAGTCCGCGAATCTATATGTTGATCTCGATATCACCATAAAATTCGTTTTTTTGACATTGAGTTTGAGCTTTTTGACACATACATCTATATAATGAGTTCAAATCCTCCTGCATCTTGCTTTTTGCCAACATGATGTTCTTATCAGTTACTTCAAGTAGCGCGTCATCCGCAAACAACCTAATTTTGCTGTGTTTCAGCGCCGAAGATATATCATTTATGTACATATATATTAAATAGCACTGGTGCTAAAACTGAGCCTTGTGGAAGTCCAATATCTACCTCGGTCTCCTTTGACACCACCGACTCGACGGCTGTTCTTTTTTTCCGATTTGTTAGAAAACTCTTAAACCATTGCAATTCAGTGTCCCTTATCCCAATTTGCTGTAATTTCGAGAGCATTACATTTCTATCAATTGTTTCAAACGCTCGTTTTAAGTCAATGAAAACTGCAACTATATTTTTTTTAGATTAAGGTCTTCCTTATAGCTTGATATAACGTAATTCAAGGCTGTTTCACACGAGTGCCCTACTCTGAAACCGGCTTGTTCTTTAATAAGTATTTTATTTGTTTCCAGATAAGTAACAAGCTGATTTTTTACTACTATCTCACGAATTTTTTCGATGTTCGGCAAGGTATTGATTGGTCTGAATTCTTCCACCAATATTGAGTTTTTTACCTTTTTTATTGGTACTATTGTAGATATTTTCCATAGTTCGGGTACTATTCCCGAGTTCATAGATTTATTTATAATAACAGAGTAGAAAAACCCCATGAGATACCGAATCTTTAATTACGCCCTCCGCCAATAAGTTTTTTCCTCCAGTATTGTTTTTAAACCTTTTTGTTATATGAATAACATCATCTACCGTAATTTGTTCGAACTTCAAACATGTCTCCATTATCTGGTGATTGTAATCGTAGATATTTATAACTTCGATTTCCCTGTTTATATCAACACTACTATCAATAAAGAAGGAGTTCAACGCTTCGGAAATCTCTTGAGGTGTATCATATGTCACCCCTTTTACAATCACCGTCAAGATCTTGTCCTGTACTTCAGTTAACTTTGCCGCTTGCTTGAGATGCTTCCACATTAGCTTACTATCCGATTTATTTAAATCAATATTACGCTCCATGTATTTAGCTTTTTTTACTTTTATAAACCTTTTGTAAAACCTTGCAACAGTATTGTATTCCGTAAAGTCGTCTGTAGTTCTGGCCCGAGAAAGCAAGTGATATTTGAGTTTATTGACTTCTGTCAATTCATGGTCATACCATACTTCCCAATAAGCTGAAATCGCATCTTCCTAATAAGTTAATTAGACTATCAACAGTATAATTCTCCCAAGACGTACATGTGACCATCCTACGCAGAGGATTAATATTACTCACTTTAACAGAGAATGAGACAGTTTCATGATCTGATATTCTGTGGTTTACAAGATTGACTCAGGAGAGTATGTTAGCATTGGCATATAATAAATCTATTCTAGTTTGTGAGTTCTCAGCAATTCTTGTATTGAAAGTTATGAATTGTTTCATTGCGCTACGTGCAAAAATTTCATTTAGCTTGCCGCTACATGTGGAATGAACATTTAAGTTTATATTAAAATCTCCAACTAAAAGGGAGTTCGTGCCTGTGTCCAATACTTCGGTCAAAATAGTCTCAAGGTGATCTAAAAATTGCATGTCGTTAGAACTTGGGGAGTGGTACAACACACCTATTTGCCATTTAATGTCGAATTTTTTAATTTGACTATTGCACACCAGATATTTCTATCAATTGACTTATTGTACCTAACTTTGAACTCGATTCCTTTTTTCAATAGTAAAATTACGCCTCCTGTATGTCTGCTATTGGAGTCGCAACGTATCACTGTAAACTGTGAAATATTTGTTTCGGCTGCATTTATTTCCGACGTTAAACATGTTTCTGAACATAGAACAATGTCCGGGTCCACTTCTTCGATCAGTCTCTCAAGTTCCGCCTTGTTGGCTAAGAAACTACAGATATTTCGGTACACAAAGTTTAAATTAAAAGAGTTTCTCCCCAGATTATTATATTTTGGTTGCTAAAAACCAACACGTTGCTTATCCAGTTTAAGCTTTCTTTGATAAACTGGGCAATCGTGACTCATTATGTTGTGGTCCGCATTAAGTTTAAAACCTAATTGGATGTTAGCATCGATACATTAAGTACATTTGTCTATAGTTATATTCTCTTTACAGTCACTGAACTTATGCTCCCCCAGACATTTGCCACATCTCTGTTTTAGAGTACAGTTACTTGCTATATGGTTAAACCCTAGGCATTTAAAGCATCTTTTCACTGTTTGACCATCGTAAACTGGACAGCGATCCCAACCTAAATTCCCAATACGTTAAAAGCTTTTTTAGGTATGAAATAGGCTATATATGTAAATTATTTTGGAAAAGTGAGCAGTTCCAAGCCTACAACCTACGTAATTTTTCAATTCGTTATATCTCTGAATGTATTTGCTTCAGTGAAATTTTAACTTATGTCCATCAATCTTAATGAATGCACCTAATTTTTTTGTTTGTTATTACAATTTATTCATATCCGGAGTATTAAAGGACTTTGATAAAATCATAATAGTAGCGTTAAGTGACCAGTGTGTACAGCAATGTTTTAGGAAAAGTCGTGACTGCGTGTAGCTTAGAAAGTGGCCTGCACTTTATTTTATAAAAATCGGAAGACAAACAAAAAAGATATACTAATTTTTAGGGAGGTACCTATGAAATATATTTTTTAAATACATAGATTTATATGTCAAAAACATAACTAAGCGTGACTCTCTTAAATTTTTGTTTACTTTTTTTCAATTTCAGCGAAGTCATCAATTGCATAGTTTGTCGGTTTGAGCTTAAGGATCTCCGAAACTAAGAAATGGATTTTGATACGACTGCTTAAAGCTTAGGAAGTGACCTGCACCTTGTTTTGTGCATTTTTTTTTTTTTTTTGTTATTGCAAGTTATACATATCCGGAGTATTATTAAGGACAGTCTACGTAGAATAGGATAGAACTAAATAAATACTAACTATACACCTGCTCAGCAGCGCATAACGGCTTTTGTCATACTCATTGAGTTCAAAAGATCCGTTTTTTGTTGAATACACGCAAAAATAAAAAAGATACACTAATTTTTAGGGAGGTACCTATGAATTTTTTTTTGGCAATTCTGCTAATACACCTCCAAAAATATCGAGAGAGGTACCAAAAGACGCGTTTTGACCTCTGTAACAAGAATCCGGAAAAGAAATGTTTTGGTTCAGTGAAAAGTTATTAACAAAAAGCCGAAGAATGACCCAGGTCAAATCCTGACATAGGGGTCCGATCCATGTTTTTTATGTGCAGAACACCTTTCCGCATTGGCGGCCTTCGGCCGCGCTTCAAAAAACAACCCTGGGCTACGCCATTCCAACTCCGGGTGGTTGCCCTGACCGGTGGCAACATGCCACCGTTCCCACACTTTTCTCACAGTGTAATTTGTGATTACAACAACCACATGAAAATGACAGAAAATTCTGAAGTTTGATTGCAAATATATCGCAAACTGCTGAAAATATTTTTTTTCCGGATTCGGATTCTTGTTACAGAGGTAAAAACGCGTCTTTTGATACCTCTATCGATATTTTTGGAGGTGTATTATCAGTTACGTACGGTCGTAAAGAATTTTTTTATATAAATTCATACGAAGAAAAATTCACTTCGCTTATCAAAACAAAAACTAAGCGTACCTCTTTAAACTTGTTGCTTACTTTTTTTCAATTTCAGCTAAATCAAAAGAGAATTGCATAGGTACACTGCCGGCCTATGTGGGTATCGCCATATCTATCTTATAAATAAATATGATCTGTTGTCCGTTTGTCTGTGTGTCCTTTATAGGCGTCCAATGCACTCAACCGATTTTTATTAAATGTTCTTGGGATCATGGGTTAAAGCATAGACTATATTACTTTTTTGAAAACTGGGCGGTTGGAATGTTAAAAATTAATAGAAAAATATTTGAAAATGTATTTCTAGGGAAGTCACTGGTCAGGCAGAACAGCGTCTGCGGGGTCTGCAAGTCTTATAAGTAAAAATGAATGCGTGTCTGTGTGTCCTTTATAGACGCGGCGTGTTTTGTTTGTACTTCAATAATGTCCACAGCTTATGGTCGATCTCTCTCCAGATTGGTTCAGAAGATTGTTGTGTACGATTTAGGCTATATTAATTTTTTGAAAAGTGGGCGGTGCCACGCCCCCATACTATATAAAATTTAAATCTACATAACTATGAACATATTGGGTGCAAATTAAAGATATTTGGATATGTGTCCTTTGGTCAAGATTTAAATGAAAGAAAACAAACCAAATAACGGGATTTTTGCTATTTTTTATATCTTTGCTCATCTATATTGAGTAATTGATGTAAGAAGGCAGTAGTGGCATTGAAATGTATTGATTAATTTGCAAAATTCTTGTTGGATATTAAGCTTCATATTTCTTTTAAGTGAACACATTTATATAATTTTTTTGATGGATTCTAAGCTCGAAGGTAAGTAAAATTTTTTAATAGTAATTCTTTCGCAATTAGAGTATTTTCAATGTATTTAACATTCCGTTATTAAGAAGAAAGGGTATTTTTTCTCTATATTTTTAACTTAAGAGACAAAAAAGTTACATACATCCGCCGTAATCCGGGCTAAATTTTACATATGTTATATTCACAAGTATTCTCTAATAATCAAAAGAAAAGACCAAAGATGACTTGATTTGAGACTTCGTTTTACTCTCTCATTTTTGTCGCTCTCATTAGCTATTTATTTGGCTTTGTTGCCAGCATAGAGTCAAAATAAATATCCCGTGACAGCTGATGTGGTAGCCAGAACAAATTCGCGCGAAAATAATTGTCAAAGTCGGTGGATTTCTTATAAGCAAGTGTTTTTCAATGTGCCTTCGACAATTTTATTAAATTATAAATCACAAAGTAAAAGTTAAAAGGTAAATTTAGTGGTGAAGTGTCTGGTAAGGCTTAGTGCATATTATTATTAACAAGTTTAGGATCGGCTTCGATTAATTATGCCTCCTGGGGAACCGAGCACCCAAAATTAACTTCGGTAACGCGCCATGTACGTACCTCCTGGGTGGTGTGGAAACTGTAAATAAAAGCCCCTAAAAATGCATTTTCATACAATAATTTGCTAGTCGTTCAAATATTTTTATTTTGGGTACTGGTGCAGTTTAGGGGGCCCACCCAAAACTAGACCAAAAAAGTCGAGTCGGGTGTCAAAAGACGCGTATTTACGTCTAGATTTAGAATCTGAAATGAGATTTTTGTTTTTTTCAAGAGTTATTTGCCGTTAAAGTTCACAAATTTTTCACAAAAAAACAAAAATCTTATTTCAGATTCTAAATCTAGACGTAAATATGCATCTTTTGACACCCCACTCGACTTTTTTGGTCTAGTTTTGGGTGGGCCCCCTAAACTGCACCATTACCTTATTTTGTTCTTTGCAAAACAATTGTTTCGACACGCCCGTGGTGTCTTGATTAGTTGCTAGTTACTGCTTTATTTACTTCAGATGTTAATATTTTTTAAATCATTGTATAAATAAATGCATTTTTATCAATATCAGTTAAATTAATGTGTAAAAAGTTGAATTTTCGCAAAATCTGCCAATTTATACCAGGAAACTAAAAAATACCCAAGTCTAATGTTAAAAATCCCCATTTTTGGTTTTCTATGGAGTGGCACCAATCACAAATGTTATAAAAAATGTGGATTTTGACAGCGCTCTCTCGAAACAAAGAGTCTCAAATCTATTTATCTATGGAAAAGACCATTGCGAACTCTTTGCACACCTATTTTTAATTTTTTCTGGAGATTTAGTTATCTCTACATATAAAATAGGATGTATGTACGTACCTGCTCCGACGAGACATTTGAACCTTTAAAGCAAGGGTCGGCAAAATTGTAAGTGCGTTAGTATTGGTAAATCGCTCTCAACGCACGAACCAGTTGATATGTTTATTAGTTGCCTGCTAGACAGCGAAGCAAAAGCACATATTTATGATACCGTGGCACTTTTTTTATGTAAATTGCAAAATTAAAATGCAATAATCTAATAAATCCATTTTATTTCTATGAATATACATAGTTTCTGACTAAACAAAACAATTATTCATTTCATAATATGAAGGTACATAAGGAAAAATGCTACGTACATACATGCATATATTATTTGCTGCGCAAACAAGCGATCGCCCTGCACGATGTTGGCACGCCACTTGCTCAGCGACGACTAAATCAATCACCGAACAAAGAGCGTAACCTATCCGTGTGAATTGCGCTGCATCTTAAGATGTATGAAACTGCCAACATCTGCTTTAAAGCAGGGAACAAGCACGTAGCCACAAAACACCCAAAAATAAAAGCGCAAGGTCAACAAGAGTATTTCGATTAGGTAATAGTAGATAAACCAAAAACAGGTTTCGGCAATACCAATGACGGCCACACTGCTCGTAGGTTTTTCTGAGGCTAGTGCTGAGATTACGGGGTGGGATGTAACGCTCATCAAAAGATTCGACACTCTCCTTCGCGCATTAGCATCTGGGTATAATATTAATATCCAAACATTTTAAAAATTTGCGGTCGAGACTAAAAAACTATACATAGATCTCTATCCATGGCTTAATATGCCTGTTACAGTTCATAAAATCTTAGTGCATAGTACTGATATTATAAAATCAGCAATTTTACCTATTGGCCAACTTTCTGAGGAAGCGCAGGAAGCCCGTAACAAAGATTTGAGACGATTCAGGGATGATAGCACACAAAAGCAGTCGCGTGAAGCCACGAATAGAGATCTTATGAATATGTTGCTTATAACATCGGATCCTTTAGTTAATAGTTTTAGGGAGATACCTAAGAAAAAAATTAAAAGTCTGACTTCAGAAGTCTTAAGTTTATTGTCCCCCGATAATGTTGAGTCAATATATACCCCAGTTGTTTCAAGGTTTCACAGGAGTGTTGCTGATGCTCATGACTATTCCACAAGTGACTCATCGAATGATAGTGATGATAGCGAATAATAACCTCGTTATAAAAGATAACCTATCCCATATCTTTTAGTTGGATCAGGTTTTATTTAATTTAAATCTATTGTCTTTTATACTTTGTATGGTACTTTACTTTTAAGTTTTTGTAATAAGTAATTTTCACATAGTTAATTTAATTATTTACATTTACAACAAAATTTATTGTAATTCACTTTTTCGTTTCTGACTGGTACTATAAAATAATTTTGTAAAAATTGTAGTGCTAGGATAAATACTCAAATAAATACAAAATATGTATGTAAATATGTACAGTCACTCACATTAATAAAAAGCCACCAGTTTTTGGACCCTTCTTACAATTTTCGCTTTTGCAAATTTATTTTAACTAATTTCCTATGAGAAAATTTGTCACGATCTGTAACAAAAACTAAATTATATTTAAAAAATGTTTGAAAAATTCGACAAAATTTCATTAAAAAATTTTTTTTTTCGGAATTTTTAGAATTTTTTAAAGTATTGAGATTTGTAGTCCATTCAATTAAAGTACAATAAAGTAATATTCTTAAGTCCCTTAAATTTTTTTTGGATCATGTCACTTATTCACATGAGTTACTGTATATAAAATAAGCAAATGTATGCATATGAAGTAAAATTTTGGAAAAAAAGAACACATGGTGACTATCAGGTTGCTCCGAATAAACAATAACTTCTATCTTAACCATCTATGCATATACTTATTTTCTTCTATGTTCTGTTCTTATCTACTCATGTACTTTTTTCAATAGGTTACTCGTTAAGTAAATATTTAATATTGCAAGTGTTTTCTAGCAGTGTAATTTCAACGTTACTGTTCTTAAGTCCTTTTAATGGCTATGTCAAATTTTAACGTTATGAGTTCCAAAGACTCTACGTATACTATGTTGCGTGTTCTTGGTAAGCAGGCAATGGGGCTCAAAATAATTCATATAAACGCCCAGAGTTTATATAAAAAGATTGATGAATTTAGATACTTTTTTGAAAATTCTTCAATTGACGTTCTTTGCGTATCCGAAACTTGGTTTACGTCTCGCCATAGCAACGGTTTGTTGAAAGTAAGTGGTTACCAATTGTTCAGAGCTGATCGTGAGGGTCATGGTGGTGGTGTTGCGGTTTATGTAAAAGATAGCTTGTCCTGTAGACTACGTTGTATTTCTGGAGGGGGTGATTCGGTTGAATATGTGTTTATTGAGATACTTTCAGACCCTAATAAGCTTCTTATTGGATGTGTATATCGCCCTAATCGTCAAGTGAACTTCTCGGATTTCACTGAATTCATTCAGCCACTCCTTATATAATTGCCGGTGATTTCAACAGCAATCTGCTTGTAGACACCGGGTTAAAACTAAGTATGGAATCACTTGGACTCTATCCTGTGAACGCCTCCTCGCCTACGCATTTCACTCGTACTAGCAGCACTCTCCTTGATCTTTACTTTGTAAGCGACCTCCTAAAATCCCTCCACTACAACCAATTATCTGTTTCTGGCTTCTCGAAGCATGACTTAATTTTCATGATATATGACTTCCGGGCAATAGGACCACCTGGCCCCGTGACCTATCGTGACTTTCATAGAATTAATTATGAGTCGCTCTCAGCTGCGTTAGAGTCGGTGGAGTGGAGTCTCATCCGGAATTTCGTTTCTGTTGAAGAACAAACATGCTTTCTTCAAGATAAAATTAGCTGGCTCTTTGATTGCTATGTCCCTTTAAAAACGAAAACAGTTAATCGTTGCAGTAGGCCCTGGTTCACTGCCAATCTTAAACATTTAATTTATATGCGCAATAAAGCTTATACGCGCTGGAAGAGGTATCGCACTGCTGAAACATTAAAACAATTTAAATCGGCTCGAATCACTGCAACGAAGGCAATTAAAAGAGCGAAAACTTTATTTTACAATGAGAAGTTTAGCCTTGCTATGAACTCGCGCCAAACTTGGAATACTATAAGGACAATTGGCGTAGGAAAGACGAAGGAAAGAGATCCTCTTTTCTCTAATTTAGATGAAATGAACGTAAATTTTGTAACCTTGCCTGTATCTAATCCTCCTGTACGTCTCGATAGTTATTCTGACCTTGATAATGATGGCATCAGTCCTCTTGAATTTGTGGGTGTTGATGACTGTGATGTAGTCTAAGCCATCCTCTCTGTCAAGTCCAACGCTATTGGTTTTGATGGAACCAGTGCCAAGTTTCTTAAAATTATCCTGCCAAAGATTTTGCCTCACGTGACCTACCTAGTAAACTCTATTCTAACGACCTGTGTTTTTCCGACGTGCTGGAAGGTCGCTAAGATTATTCCTGTGCATAAGAAAAATAATGAATTCAGACCCATTGCTATCTTGCCTTTTCTATCAAAAGTTATGGAGCGTATCATGCATAAACAGATTATGTCATATGTTCACGCAAACCGTCTTCTCACGGACCATCAGTATGGTTTCAGACCGAAACGAAGTTGCATGTCGGCACTTTTGGAAGTAATCGAAAGCATTCGGATGGAAATTGATGGTAATAGTCTAGCTTTTCTTACTCTTCTCGACCATTCCAAGGCATTTGACTCGGTTGATCATGAGCTTTTATGTTGCAAGCTGAAAAACCTGTTTAATTTCTCATGTCATGCCGTTGCTTTGATCAGGTCTTACCTACTTGACAGATCGCAGTCTGTATGTGCTGGAGGAAAAACGTCTAATTTCGTACCTGTGCTCAGGGGTGTTCCACAAGGTTCAATCCTGGGCCCTTTGTTGTGTGTACTATATGTTAATGACTTACCTAATACCCTGCAACATTGTAATGTGCATATTTATGCTGACGATGTTCAATTGTACATGTCCTGTCCACCTGATCGTATTCGTACGTGTTTAAATGAACTCAATTCCGACCTGATGCGAGTAGGTGCATGGGCATCTGCAAATGGTTTGTCAATTAATCCTGAAAAATCGAAATGTCTTGTCATTCGCAGAAAACCCTTTAATACGCAAGACCTGGATAAAGTGATGCTGGGCGGTTCTGTTATACAATATGTTGATACTGCGAAAAATCTCGGTTTAGTATTCAACAAAACTCTGACATGGAATAATCACATTTTTAGTGCAATTGGTAAAGTGTATGGAATGCTCCGCACACTATGGCTAGCTCAGTATTTCACTCCTTTACACATCAGACTTCTTCTTGCTAAAGCGTACTTGATACCCACGCTACTGTATGGTTGTGAGATTTATGCTGGTTGTGACTCTTTATGTAGAAACAAGCTTAATGTTATTTATAACAACATAGCCAGATATGTATTTGGGCTAAAACGATCTGACCATGTGTCTGCGTATGCTGAAAAATTGTTAAACATTTCCTTCGACAATTTGTTAAAAGTCAGAACTCTGCTGTTCATACACAAAATTATTCATATAAAGGAACCGAACTATTTATATCAAAGACTTCAGTTTCTACAATCTTCTAGGTCTTCATTGCTTGTTTACACTAAACACAGAACTCTGACATCCGAGCGTCAATTTTTCATTAATGCGGTTCGTCTTTGGAACTCACTACCAGCCAGATTTAGGCTTCTTACAAATCCACTGCTTTTTAGAAAAGAAGTAACCAATTTTTACAATAATCGCTAATTATTCCAACTCTATTGTATATGCATTTTCCTCATTTCCTTATTATTATAGTCTTTAAGTTATTCAATTATTGTAATTTCCTTTCCCACCTATCTTTCCAGTTTTCCTCTCTTCCCCTCTTTATGTTATATGTAAGAACTCTTAGAACATTTAACTTGAATTTTAATTGTATCATACGTGACTGGCACTGTTAATAATTTTTTCCAAAATTGTTGTGCTAGGGTGACTGATAATAAATTTGATTTGATTTGATTTGAATGTCATGGCTGAAAAAATTGACGTAGTTGTAATAAATGACTGCATTTGAAACGCAAAATCTCATAAAATAATTTTGTCCAGCTAGCTTGTTCTACACGAAGCACTGTGTGCTGGCAGCAAAAAGTTAGAATCTTAATGAATGCACCTCACTTTTTTGTTTGTTATAGCAAGTTATACATATCCGAAGTATTATCTAAAGGATTTTCATAAAATCATAATAGTAGTGTTGAGTGATCAGTATGTACAGCAATGTTTAAGGACAGTCTAAATAGCATAGGGTAGATAGCACTAAATAAATACTAACTATACATCTGCTCAGCAGCGTATAACGGTTTTTGTCATACTCATTGAGTTCAAAAGATCCGTGTTTTGTTGAGTACACACAATTAACGGTCAGGCAGAACATCGTCTACCGGGTCTGCTAGTCTTATAAATAAAAAAGAATGTGTGTCTGTGTGTCCTTTATAGGCGTCCAAAGTACTCAACCGATTTTTATGAAATTTCCCCAGTATATGCTTGGGATCATGGGTTAAGACATAGGCGATAAATATTTTTTGCAAAAGTGGGCGGTGACACGCCCACATTTTTTGCGTTTTGTTTGTAATTGAAGTATGCCCAAAGTTTATGGTCGATCTCTCTTAAACTTTCTCAATACTTTAAAAGCTTCGTTAGGTATGACATAGGCTATATATGTAAATTTTTTTTAGGAAAGTGGGCAGTTCCAAGTCTCCAACCTATGTAATATTTCAATACGTTATATCTCTGAACGTATTTGCTTCAATGCAATGGGTATCAGCATATCTCTACATATAATAAAATTGTAACAGGTCGATGTCTGTACATGGCAGATATCAACAAAAAATTGATTGGGGGAAGCATTATTAAACGAGTAGAATCCAAATCAACCATTTTTTTAATTTTTGTGTGTCTGTCTGTCTGTCTGTCTGTCTGTCTGTACGTATGTTTGTGGCCGTATCACTCTGAAAGTACTGAATGGAAATGAATGAAACTTTTTTCGTTGGATTGCTAGATACTCAACTTAAAATTTAGGATATTACTTTTTTCGATATCTCAACCGGTTTTGGAGTTATCGCCCGATATGTGGACCAGGGGTGACCAAAAATGTCTTAGTACAATATGGATGTCAAACGAAAGGTGTCAATGAGTGCTGTAATATTTGATGTGATCAATTGAAATATCCCAAATGGTTTCGGAGATATCTTGAAGTTATCGACGAATATTTTGCAAAAAAATGTGTTAGTATAATATGGGTATCAAACGAATGGTGCCAATGGGTACTGTTATATGCGATGCGCTTAATTTAAATATCTCAAATGGTTTCAATTATATATCTTCAAAAATTTCGGACGGAAAAAGAGAAGGGTGGGTAGATGCCATGTACAGACATCGACCTGTTACAATTTTATTATATGTAGAGATATGTATGTATTTCAAATTTCGAAAACTGGCCCAAATGTATTTTTTAATTGTTGTTGTGAACTATACAATCAAGTTATAGAAAGAAAGTCGAACTTCGAAAAAGTGCGTATAGGCTATAATGATTAAAATCGGATTCAGTCTGTTATAAGTTCTGATACGCAGCGAAGCAAGCGGGCCTTACTAGTCTTTCATAAAACTATAGTGAAGTTGGGTCTGTATATTGGTAATTTCTTTAAGGAATGTTTAGGCCCCGCCTAAGGGGTCAAATTGAAGGAAAGGACAAAATGTCGAAGTTAGACTGTTAAAAAACGCCTTTACTTTAGTTGGGTGCCGTAGACATAAACGGGATAAAAAGTGGTAAAATAAACATTTTTCTGAACCTTCTCTAAATTGTCGTCGCAATTGAGGGTAGCAGGAATTTATTAACTACTTATATCCCGAGCAATGCCGGGTACCCTGCTAGTACTATAATAAATCTCTAGAAAAGTCGGGTCTGTGCATCGAAAATTTTTTGAGAAAATTACTGGGGATGTCTTGGGGAATGTTATAGAGTTCATCTGATATAGTTTAAAGATTATTGTCTGTCTGTTTGAACTTAAGGATCTAGGAAGATAAGAAATAGATTTTGATGAGAGTTTCACTAATTGCAATGGGTGAGTTGGAAGAGCGACTAATGCAGAAATTTGGTGTGTTATCTGCTGAAACGGCAAATTTGAAGAAGTCAATTGCAGCGATTGATAAGCGTGTTAAGGCAGTGGAGAATGCTTGCTCCGATTTCTCAAATTTACGTGGAGAGTTGATAACTGCTCAGGCTCAGGTTAGTGCTCTGGAAAGCAGTGCAGTCTCTACTGACCTGATTATTACCGGCATACCGAAAACAGCTCAAGAGAATATTCCAAATCTCTTCGCCAACATTTGTGGAGTGCTAAAACGAAGCAATCGGCAAGCTCAAATAACTCTGGTCCAATCATCGTCACATTATTCTCTGCCCGAGAACGCAGTGTTATTTTAAAATCTCTGGCTCAGTACCGAAAATCGAAGAAAGGAACAATTGCACTCTCTGATATTAATCTGCCTGGTTATGGCTCTGTATATGTCCACGAGAGGTTATCTACTAAACTAAGAGAAGTGATGACGTATGCTCCAGAGCTTCGGCTCCAGAAGCGGTTAGAATCGGCCTTCTATTTTCGAAGATGAGCCTATAATTATGCGTTGCAGAGCTTTAATTGGGAAATGAGCGCAAAAACATAGCAGTTTTTTTCTAATGTATGTTAGAATGCATTTATATTTTTTACATTTATTTTTACACTCATACACGTGCTACACATGATTCTTCTACCTTCCTTCATTTGTTTACTTTACTGTTTCTTGCTAAACTGGTCCGTTTAACGTTAATATGTGTGTGTGTGCCTCATATGTCGCTTCTCTTTTTATAACCAGCGTACTAGTACTAGTACAAGGGTATTATAATTTCGTCCCCATAACGGTACTATGTAACGGCGCAAAATAATCGAGTTAGATATAGAGTTCCACATATGAAAGTTCTTAGGTTGAAAAGAGGAATGGATTAGGGCATGCCCGTCCGTCTGTCGGTCCGTGTACACGAGAACTTGAGTAAAAATTGAGATATTTGCATGAAATTTTGCATACACGTTACTTTCTGGCCAAGGTAGGTTGCTATTGAAAATGGGCGAAATCGGATGATAACCACGCCCCCTTTTTCGATATCGAAAATTTCTAAAATCACATAAATTGACATAACTCGCGTAAAAACCGAGATATTTGCATGGAATTTGTTATGCAGGCTACTTTCTGACCAAGGTAGGTTGGTATTGAACATGCACAAAATCGGATGATAACCACGCCCGCTTTTTCGATATCGAAAATTTTGAAAATTACATAAATTAATATAACTTGAGTAAAAATGTAGATCTTTGTATGAAATTTGTTATGCAGGCTACTTTCTGACCAAGGTAGGTTGCTATTGAAAATGGACGAAATCGGATGATAACCACGCCCCCTTTTTCGATATCGAAAACATAAATTGACATAACTTGCGTGAAAACTGAGATAAGTATTTGCATGGAATTTGGTACACAGGTTACTTTCTGGCCAAGGCCAGATGTTTAAAATGGGCGAAATCGGATGATAAACACGCCCCCTTTTTTGATATGGAAAATTTCAAATGAGTTTCTAGGGCCTATATCATTGCCAAGTCATGGCATTTGTATCTCGTTCTGAAAACTAACGCTAGGTATTTAATGCTCTGTCTTAGACTTCCTTACTTGTTTATGATTATTTCTGTTAATCTTATGATTGCTTTTGTTTACATATATTATGGTGACTCTTAGCAGCGAGTTACAAGGTGCTGGCGATACCTGTCTTGCTATGTTAAATGTTCTTTGCCAGCATTGTGCTTTTCAATGCCAGGAGTTTGAATGCCGAGAAAATAGATTGAGAATGACATCGTGGGTAAAAAGATAGAGGGGTTGCAAAAAATACATTTGTATGAAACCTGTTTGCAAGTCTGTTGGTAATGGCACTGAGTATTTCTTTGTGGAGTTAAGTGACTCTTCTAAAAAAGTTCTTTTGTCTTGTGTTTATAGTCCACATAAGGCACATAGCCTTGATTTATTGCTTTCTACTCTGTGCTCGTGCGTTGTAGATTTTGATACTAAATATATCTGTTTGACTTCAATGTTAATCTACTTGTTCGTGACTCGTGTAGTATTAGTCTATTGCTGGTCTGAGTATTGCCAATATGGATGTACCGACAAGGTTTGGTATAAATTGTTGTCCGAGTATACTTGATTGTTTTATTGTTTCTGACCTACCTAGTGTTTTAAAGTGTGACCAAATACCATTTCTTTCAGACCATGATCTTATCTTTTATACCTTTGACCTTAAATTTGACCACTGTGATACGAATATATATATATTTTTTTAGAGATTACCGCTTAATTTACAACAGCGCTTTGTTCTCTGACTTGTCCTCTGTAAAATTTAATGAATGTTGGTGCCTTGTTACTGTCAATGAAAAAGTCGAGTTTCTTAATCAGATAATCCTGGATGTCTTTAACAAGCATGTGCCCTGTCGACCTTGCAAGTCTTTTAAAATTTCTTGTCCGCGCTATAATGGCCAAGTTATTGCTGCAATTAAAGAGCGCAATAGAGGATACCATAGATGGAGGAGAGTAAGTAGCTGTGATGCTTGGCAGGCCTACAAAACCGCAAGAAATACTGCTACTAGGGTAGTAAAACAAGGGAAATGTAAATATTTCTCTTCAAAGTTGAACCCTTCACTACCTTCGAAATCACTTTGGCGCAATTTGAAGGGTCTACGTGTGTATGGGAGTAGCAAGCCAGAATGTACTGTAAATGTGAACACCCTTAATGATAGGTTTGTACAGAACCCTCTTTGTGCTGTAAATAACAGTATTTTCGTTCCGCGTCCCAATGAATGTAACACTGGAAATCTGTTCGAGTTTTCAGCGGTGCCTGAATGTGGCGTGGTAAATTGCATACGATGAATAAAGTCCAATGCAGTCGGGACTGACGGAATCAAAATAAATTTCATAAAAATAATACTACCTTTTAAATGGGGCACTCTTACCCACATTGTTAACCACTGTATCACTACATCTTGCTTTCCAGAGTTATGGAAATGTGGTATCGTGAGGCCCGTTCAATAGCTCTACTAAAAGTGATGGATGACATTCATATACCCATTTATTTATTTTAAGCTTTTGACTGGGTAGATCATACGTTGCTTTGTTTTAAGCTGAAGGCTTACTTCGGATTTGCTAAAAGCTCCTTAATGATAATAGAGAGTTAATTAACTGGACATACGCAATTGGTAAGCATAGGGATGGAAAAATATGATGAAAAGGTCTTAAGCAGGGGAGTTCCACAAGGCTCCATTCTTGGGCCCCTTTTATTTAGCACTAGCTGATGCCCGCGACTTCGTATGCGTAAAAGTTATAATGAAGAATCAGCATAATTATTTTTTTGAAAGCGTCGAAATAAAACACTGGGACTAACTTTATTTTATTAGTTCTATAATGCATGTAGCAAGGGCTTCAAATGTAATTCAATTATTTACAGTTGTATTTAGTTAAATAAATAAAAATGATATTTTCAATAATTAAACAAAGTCTAAAGAATTTCTTTGATGTTGAATTTGAATTTTCTGGGCCAGTAACCCTTGAGCAATCAACATACAATTGTCCGTGTGAGAAACAGTTTGTCCTAAGATCGATACCGGCTGCTCGAAGAGTCTGGCCTTGCGACTTATTAATTGTCATAGGCAAACACACACTCACAGGACACTTCACGCGTTTGAAGCGAAATGGAAAATTGTTTGGTAGTATGGGTATGCGTGGTATGAAAACTATTTCGCCTGCTCCACAACCCGTAAGAATTTCTGCTTCTATAATATTATTTCGAAGAGAAGTAACTTTAAGGCGAGTTCTATTACATAACTTTGGAGCTGTTAAGTTACGAAGAAACATAATCGGAATGCCTTTTTTTGAGAAACTCAACAGGATAGTTCGTAGTCTCGGCTCTGTCTAAAACCGTGTTTATTGATCGGTATACCACCTCTTCTTCATCAAATTTTTTTGAAATACTGTAATTTATTTCTGCTGCTTGGTTGTTTTTGGGCGTAAGTATAGCTCGTTTACAGAGCCAAGCATTATTCTGGTGCGTTACTTGAGAAACTTCTCCATAAACCGAAGAAATAAGTTCTTCCACTGAAGGCACAATATTGCAAAGATTTTCTGGCAGAGTTACTAATCCATTCGATTCGGGAGGTAAACCCTGGCCAGTTTTCAGCAGGATATCCGAAAATTCTTGCGCATACGGGTTGCCACTAGGAGTGGGATTTTTTTCGAATAATATTCGAATAAACACTATTCGAATAAACGAATAAAAATATTCGTTGTAAAAAATTCGAATAGTATTTATTCGAATTTTTTATTCGTTTATTCGAATATTATTATTCGAATATTAGATTTTTAAAACGATATTCGTTGTTTTTTTTGCTTGTACCTATGAGCGCGCATTTATGTTTTGTATGTTTTGCATGTAGATGTGTATGTTTGCGTGTACAAATGTGTGCCCAAGCGGTTACAATTATTCGAATAGTGGTAACGAATAGTTGTATTTATTCGGTTAATGGTGGTTGAATAGTTTTTGGCTTATTATCTTAATAATTAAATAGCTATTTGTGCAGTGTTGTGGGAATAATAAAATACAATAATTGGTAATAATTGAAGTTGTAAATAGGCATTTACTATAAATTTACTATACATAAATATGTATTTGTACATTTATATGTTTATTGCAGTTACATTTGCTTGGTAAGTTTTGTGCTAGGGCTTCAAGCAAGAGATGCCAGGGCCGAAATTCATTATGTATACTGTTTATTATGATAACAAAAGGACGGGTTTGTGATGATTTTTCATTTTCACATGTGTAAATAGTTTAATTTGCGTAAAGTGGCATACACAAAATAATACTACCTGCTTCCTAATTTTTGTTAAATACTCATATTCATGTACTTACATACTACATATGTATGTACATACATAGGTAAATTTGCAAACTCTTTGTATTGGTTGGTTAAGGATGATTATAAGTAGGTAGATTTTTTATTGTGTTTAGCAAAAAAACCAGTCCTTGTTCTTATTTAAGGTACTTCCATTGAACACTTTTTTGTATATGCACATAAATTTTGCATCTTAGCACATATTATGCGGAAACTTAAATTTTTTCAAACGTATTTAGTGTACCTAATCATTGCTTAAAATATATGAAAGGCTTTCAAGGGAAAACAACAGAAGAAAATAGCTACCTGCAACTGCCGCGTGAATTCGCAATCCCTCATGCAAGTAGGTCCTTTGTGTTCATTTAGTTAACGAGTTTAGACACCCAAATTTAAAACAAATAGTCGCGCTTTATGCAATTCTTCAGTTGATGAAACACAATAAAAAATCTACCTAATAATGATCATCCTTAACCAGCCCATTCAATACAAAGAGTTCTCAAATTTCCATGACCATACCTACATACTTACATACATACATATGTATGTAACAGGGCCGTGCGCAGGAATTAGCCTTGGGGGGGTTTTAATTTAGATTTGCATTCGCATACATTTTTCACTAAGATAAACATATTTGCTGAAACAGATACCCACACCCATACATCATAAATTTAAATGTTCTTTAACTTTTATGAAACTGCATACTCTGATACCTAAAACTATACCCCAGAAAATTTTTTTGGTTGTACACATTTTTCTGTATTTGATAGAGAATTAGTGATATGATGACATATGACAGCTAACTAAAAGTGCAAAAAAGGACTCCTTTCGGAGCCATAAAACGCTCATTTCTCAGAGCTTTACTCTCCAACATGAGCTTCTTTCGATTCCGATTTCGTTTTTTGACTCTTTTTAAATGAACTGCGGAGCCTTTTATTGGTGCTTTTCTGAACCTTTTTCGGAGCCTTTTATTCCTCCATTCTGAGGGTTTTTGGAGAATTTTCAAACGCCTTTTATTGGTGTTTTTCTGAAGCTTATTTGGGGACGTTTTTTATTTCTTTTTGTTCATAATTTCTTTGCGCAATTTTTCACTTCTAACTATTCTGCCGTCACCAATTCTGACTTTCTAAATTATCCCTATGAGCTACATGTGAACAATTTAATTAATTGTCCAACTATATGCGCCAATGATGTTCTTATTTATGTGACCTTAACCTTTTAAATGAGGTCCTGATAGGATTCCTACATGCTTCTTGAAGAAGTGTGCTAACATTATTTACAAACCCCTTACCAATTTGTTCAATCTGTCACTAAAGTGTGGTGTTTTTCCAAAAGCATGGAAAGAGTCGTTTCTTCTACCGCATAGCAAAGCTTTCTGCCATCCCAAAAGTGTGTGAAGCTATTGTTACCAATCAGCATACGAATCCTATCTCTACCTTGATTTCCGACTGTCAACACGGGTTCTGTACGGGAAGGTTCACCGTTACAAACTTATTTGAATTTACTTTGATTTCAGCAAAGCTTTCGATAAAGTGTGTCACTCTTTACTTATTCATAAACTACATCAGTTGGGTTTCGAGCCGGGTCTCAATTGCTGGATCTCTTTTTACCTTAGTGACAGATCACAAAAAGTAGTGTTTAAAAATTGTGAATCCCATGTTATTTATGTCTCCTCACGAGTTCCTCAAGGAAGCCATCTGGGCCCGATTCTGTTCTTGTAGTTTATAAATGACATTTCTACAGTAATAGAATTTTCTAAAATGTTAATGTATGCCGACGATGTAAAGGTTTTCATGTCTTTCGCTTCATTCGAAGATAGAAATAAGCCAATCAGATTTCAATACACTAGTTACTTGGTGCGATTTAAATTATATGCTGCTTAATCTAAAGAAATGTAAATACATGCGTTTTTCGAGAGGAATTTCTCACTTTACTTTACGCAAATTAAACTATTTACACATGTGAACATGAAAAATCATCACAAACCCGTCCTTTTGTTACCATAATAAGCACAAAACTTACCAAGCAAATGTAACTGCAATAAACATATAAATGTACAAAAACATATTTATGTATAGTAACTTTATAGTAAATGCCTATTTACAGCTTCAATTATTACCAATAATTGTATTTTATTATTCCCACAACACTGCACAAATAGCTATTTAATTATTGAGATAATAAGCCAAAAACTATTCAACCACCATTAACCGAATAAATACAACTATTCGTTACCACTATTCGAATAATGCAAGAAAAATTGTAACCGCTTGGGCACACATTTGTACACGCAAACATACACATCTACATGCAAAACATACAAAACATAAATGCGCGCTCATAGGTACAATCAAAGAAAACAACGAATATCGTTTTAAAAATCTTTTAACAAAAATATTCGAATAGTACTATAACGAATAATAATATTCGAATAAACGAATAAAAAAATTCGAATAAATACTATACGAATTTTTTGTACCCGCCGAATAAAAGTTTTGTTTATTCGAATAATTTTTATTCGAATAGTCCCATGCCTAGTTGCCACCTATGTGCGCTCTCATGTTGCGCGTTAGATTTAATTTATTTACCATTGGCCAGAGCACCGAGCGTTTGAAGCATGCACTGACTTCATCAGCCCTTGTTCCCCCAGTTAAAACGGGAAGTGTCTGACGGAAATCTCCACAAAATAAAACTGTTACCTTTCCCATGATTGAATCGTTTCGCCGGATATCTTGCATAGTGCGACTGACAGCTTCCACAGCTTTCTTGTGTGTCATCGTACACTCGTCCCAAACAATTAGGCTGCATTCTGCAAAAACCTTCGCCTTTTCACTATTTCGCGATACGGCACAAACTGGGGTTTCATTAGCGTAAATTTTTAAGGGTATCTTAAACATAGTGTGCGCAGTTTTACCTCCAGGGAGTAGAGTGGTGCTATCTTGCCTTGTCTTCTCACCTCAGCTAGTAATAGTGTAGTCAAAAATGTTGATAGAGTGGTCAAAATTTCATTCAATTCTGTTCAGTAGTTTTTGAGTGATGCCCGGACAACCATACAGACAGACAGACAGACAGACAAAAATTCTAAAAAAGGCTGATTTGGGTTCTTCAGGCTTAATAATGATCCCTGACATCATTTTTTTTAAATATCATTAATGTAGAGACATCGGACCTGTTACAATTTGATTATATGTAGAGATGTAAGCAGCTGAGCTTAAATATGAATATAACTTTGGCAAACATATTGGATTAATTGTTTATAAACAAAGTAATAATATACCAATGATAGTCTTGCAAAATGTCTCGATGTTGCTATTCAAAATTGCCAGTAAAAATTTCAACTGGTCTTATATTTTAAGTCGCCTTAGGCTGTTATTGCTTATTATTATTATTATTATTATTTATTTACGTGATATATTAGTACAATAAGATCCTGTATGGTCTTTTATAGTACAACAATGATTACATAAAAGTAGGCATAATATTTGAAATTATGTATGTATATAATACCATTACGAACATATAAGTCTATTATCAAAAAACATGAAGAAAAATAAAGAGTATGAAACATAATAGCAATAATTGAGATATGTAACAAGGTTGACTAGGTTGTAGAAAAATAATTAGTATTAGTATTTTAAGTAATGAATGATTAATAAACTCAGCCTTATGCACTCATTGACGAAAGAACGAATATATGACATTTTTAAAGTTGCTTCTACTTAAGCTATTACGGATCGAATTTGGGATAGAGTTCCATATGCGGATAGCATTGACGAAGAATAGCCTTGCAGAATTTAAGTAATTGTAGCTGGGTACAATTAAATCACATACACGTGCAGATCTGGAGAATGTTAGTTTGCTATATAGATAATTGGGCATCATGTCAACAGTGATACGATACAAAAATATACAATTCCTTGCTTTAAGATACTCTGATATTTCACACCCCAGAAGACGCGTTCTCCACGCTGATATATGATCAAATTTTGCTAGTCCGAAAACATATCGTGTGACATGATTAAAAACTACATCAATCTTGTGCGCAGATTTAGAATCTAATTTGCTGTATATACATTCCGAGTAACAGATAATTGGCATTATTAATTGCATTGCAAGCCGTCTTCTTATTCCAAACGGGGTGAAGGCCGCAGATACTCTTAGATTTCGAAGAATAAAATGAACTTTGCTGACGACAGAATTTATATGGTCATCACATGAAAGGCTAGAATTAATAACAAACCCAAGATTTGTTACTTTTGACACATATTTAAGGCACTTATTATTGATATACAAATGCGGAAGATCCGAAAAGTTTATCTTTCTCTTTGATATGGGTAACACATACGACTTATCACTGTTGAGGGAAAGACCATTTTCCAATGCCCATGACAAAATAGATGACAAGTCACTATTAAACCGGGTACAGAGCTCAGAAGCTTGTCCAAGTTTACCAGACATATATAACTGTATATCGTCCGCATAAGCGTGCATTTGCGCATACTGACAGGTGGTAAATATGTCATTTATAAATAAGCTGAATAGTAATGGTCCAAGTATAGAACCTTGGGGTACACCAATTAACAGCGGCTTAAGGCCAGAAAAATCAGATCCCACTTTTACACGTTGCGCTCTACCACTCAAATAGCTCATCATGAGTCGTAAAGCAGATTCCCCAAAACGAAAATAAGATTTAAGCTTCATACCAAGCAGTATATGATTTACGGAGTCAAACGCTTTTGAAAAATCAAGAAGACACAATAATGTTAGTTGGTTACTGTCATAAGGAGCCCGTATGTCATCTAAAATTTTAATAACAGCCGTGGAACAGCTATGCTTTGCTCTGAAGCCCGACTGAAATGGCGAAAGTAGGTTGAATCTATCAATATGGGAATGAATCTGCTCTGACAGCAAGGTCTCAAAAGTCTTTGATAGAGCAGGAAGAATGCTTATGGGACGAAAGTCACCTGGGCTACTGGCAATCTTATTTTTAGCTACAGGAAGAACTGTTGCAACCTTCCACACATCAGGAAAGCACGAGGTTGTGATGCAGTGATTGATGACATGGGTTAGGGTTGGCAATATTTGCGGAAGAATCATTTTTACAAACTTTATGGGGATTCCATCAGCACCAATCGCATTTGAGCGTATCTTGTAAATACACCTTACCACATCAGGCTCCGACACAGCACAAAATTCAAATTGCTGACAGACAGCTGCAGGAGAAGAAATTATTGGATGGGAAATTCTAGCGGTAGAAGAGGAAGCATGATTAACAAATACTGCATTTAGTTCCTCAGGGTCAAGCGAGCAATCTGGATTTTCTTTAATATGCACACGAAGCTTTTTCAAGTTTCGCCACAACACATTATTGGGCAGCTCACCATCTAACATTTTACTAAAGTATGCTCGTTTTTCACGTTTTATAGTTGCAGTAGTTTGATTCCGCATACTCTTAAACGCACGCCAGTTTATATCCTCCCGATTTCTTTTCCATACTGCGTAGGCTTTGTTACGCATTTTAATCATATCACGAACGGTTCTGTTGAACCATGGGCAGGATGTAGATTTTCTTCGAATAGAGCGCATCGGTACATGTGCGTTATATAGGGTTGTTATTATGTTGTTAAGGAAGTTTAATTTATCGTTCACCGATGATAGGCACCAGCAATCAGACCAATTTACACGGGATATATCAGTGATCATATTATTTAAGTTAATAGAGCGATAGTCAGGAAAACAACAAGGACCAGAGACCGAATTATCATGATCAAAAGCAAAGTCAGATGCACAAAATATCAAATCGTGATCAGAGATAAACGACATTTGGTCAAATTTTAGAACAGAGGACAGATCAGACACAATAAAATAATCAAGGAGACTAGGGCAACAGTTGTTTCCATATCTGGTCGGTATAGAGGAATTAACTAGAGATAGACCATTTGCAGATACATCATCAAGAAGGCGGGAGCTATACATATCACTACATAACAAATTTACGTTAAAATCGCCACAGACTATCATTTCATCAAAATCCACAACTAATGAAGACAAAGTATTGAAGAAATCATGTACATTGAAACATCTATTTGGATTATACACGCATGACACGACGATCTTCGTTTGGCGATTGGATACCTCAACCATCATGTACTCAGTTGCACTCCCATCTGACCGAGAAACTACACGAGTTTTCAGATACTTTTTACAGTATATAGCTACCCCCCCACCCTTTTTTACCAATCTGTCATTTCCATATAAATTATACCCGTCTACCTCAAAGTGTGCATCCTTTATATCATGCCTAAACCACGTCTCCGATACGCAAATAACATCCACTGACGATCGCTCAAACGTTCTTCTTATCACATCAAACTTTTCATTATTAAGGCTACGTGCATTAAAGTGCACGACATTAAAACCCTTCTGCCGACTGCACAATATATTCAACAGAGCAAGGCTATAATCCTCAATGCCACTCATACGGCTGCCCAGGATCATAGGGATAGCAAAAGAAAGATTTTTACTATTTTTTGTGAAATCTCCGAAATCATTTGAGATATTGAAATAAAACTCACATCACTATATAGTATTCATTTCTACCTTTCGTTTGACACCCATGTTGAAAAAGTAATTTTGGGTCACATTTTGTCAATATCTTTGGAACCGGATTAGATATCCTGATGGTAGATGTCCTAAATTTTAGGATAGACGTCTAGTATTATAATGGTGAAATTTTCATTCATAGTTTTTATGTGTAATGGGAATAATTGTAAAAAACACACATTTTCTGTCACCCGGACCCACATTTTGGTCAATAACCCGGGAACTGGATGAGATATCTAAATGAAAGTTATCCTAAATTTTACGTTAGATGTTAAGTGATAGAGTGGTAAAAATGTCATTCAATACTGTTCAGTAGGTTTTGAGTGATGCCCGGACAACCATACAGACAGGCAAAAATTCTAAAAACGTCTGATTTGGGTTCTAGAGGCTTAATAATGACCCCTGACATCATTTTTTTTTTTAAATATCTTCAATGTACAGACATCGGACCTGTTACAATTTTATTATATGTAGAGATATTCATTAACGACATTTTTTATGTTTGTGAGCAAATGAGCATGCATGCGTATGCAGACGACATTCAATTGTATTTAACTGGTAGTCTCGCTGACCTAAATGGGCTCTGTTCCAAGGTTAATTCAGATCTTTCTTTGGAACATTGCTGGTCCAGTAGTAATGGGCTTTGCCTTAATGCGAAAAAGTGATTTGTCTTACCAATCTCGAAGAAAATCGTCGTCAATGTCTCAGTTCCTTCCATATGCATTGGTAACGCTGTCTTATAAACTGTAACTAAAATTACAAACCTGGGTTTCGTTGTTATCACGAATTTAACTTGCGTTGACCATACTAGCGCCGTTATCGGTAAGGTGTATGCTACTTTACGTAATCTAATCTGAGACAATCTGCACATCATACACACCACTTCCTATTAGGAGAAAACTTGCCTTACAACTAATTTTGCCAATAATTAATTATTCTGAATTGGTATATACTAGTTATTTTCAACCATATAACTCGTTACGTTTTTGGATTAGGTAAGTTTGACCATATATCCGCGTGGAGATCTCAAATAATTGAGTGTACTATTTTCGACTATCAGGAACTAGGAATGTGATTTTCCTGTACCGATTAATTTCAAAAACTTCGCCCCAGTACCTATATGGAAAACTAACATTTATGAACTAAATAAATACTAACTATACATCTGCTCAGCAGCGCATAACGGTTTTTGTCATACGCATTGAGTTCAAAAGATCCGTTTTTTGTTGAATACACACAAAGGCAGAACAACGCCTGCCGGGTCTGCTAGTCTTATAAATAAAAATTAAAGTGTGTCTGTGTGGAGTTTCACTAATGGACTGAGTGAAGCTAAGAAATGACCTGCACTTTGTTTTATCAAAATCGAAAGACCAAAAAAAAGATACACTAATTTTTAGGGAGGTACCTATGCATTTTTTTTGGCAATTCAGCTAATACACCTCCAAAAATATCGAGAGAGGTACCAAAAGACGCGTTATGACCTCTGTAACAAGAATCCGAAACCGGAAAAGAAATATTTTGGTTCAGTGAAAAGTTTTTAACAAAAAACCGAAGAATGACCTAGGTCAAATCCTGACATAGGGGTCCGATCGATGTTTTTTATGTGCAGAACACCTTTCCGCATGGCGGCCTTCTTCCGCGCTTAAAAAAATAACCCTGGACTTTGATTGGAAATATCTCGCAAACTACTGAAAATATTTTTTTTTCCGGATTCGGATTCTTGTTACAGAGGTCAAAACGCGTCTTTTGATACCTCTCTCGATATTTTTGGAGGTGTATTATCAGTTACGTACGGTCGTAAAGAATTACCTTTTTATACCTTTCATGAGCATGAAATGGTATTATAACTTTGGTCCGATGTTTGTAAGTGTGAGAAGAAGAAGAGATAGACCCACCATTAAGTATACCGAAATGATCAGGGCGACGAGCTGAGTTGATTTAGCCATGTCCGTCTGCCCGTCCGTCTGTCCGTCCGTCTGTTTGAACGCAAACTAGTCCCTCAGTTTTAGAGATATCTCGACGAAATTTTGCAAGCAGGCGCCATTTTGCATAGGATTAATCATTTGTCGGAACCAGCAAGATCGGACCGATACAACGCATAGCTCCCATACAATCGATTGTTCCGATAAACGGGTTTTGGCCTCTAACTCTTGCAATTAAAAATCTATTAGAGCGAAATTTCGCAGGTTTAGTACATGCTATATAAGTAATGTGTGTAGTGAAAATCACCTAGATCGGACCAACATAACATATAGCTCCCATATAATCGATAGTTTCGATAAATGGGTTTTGGGCTATCAATTTTGCAGTTAAAGAGCTAGGAACGTTAAACTTTGCACGTTTGCTACATATTATATATGTAACATATGTAGGCAAAATCAGCCAGATCGGACCAACATAAGGTATAGCTCCCATACAATCGATTGTTCCGATAAGTGTGGTTTGGTATTCATGAAAGGTATAAAGCCTTCGGCACAGCTGAAGACAGCCCTCTCCTTTCTTGTTTTTTATATAAATTCATATGAAGAAAAATTCACTTCGCTTATCAAAACAAAAACTAAGCGTACCTCTTTAAACTTGTTGTTTACTTTTTTTCAATTTCAGCTAAATCAAAAATCAATTGCATAGGTACACTGCCGGCCTATGTGGGTATCGCCATGTCTATCTTATAAATAAATAAGATCTGTTGTCCGTTTGTCTGTGTGTCCTTTATAGGCGTCCAATGCACTCAACCGATTTTTATGAAATGTTCAAAGTACATTCTTGGGATCATGGGTTAAAGCATAGACTATATTACTTTTTGGAAAATTGGGCGGTTGGAATGTTAAAAATTAATAGAAAAATATTTGAAAATATATTTCTAGGGAAGTCACTGGTCAGGCAGAACAGCGTCTGCGGGGTCTGCTAGTCTTATAAATAAAAATGAATGCGTGTCTGTGTGTCCTTTATAGACGCCGCGCCCACATTTTTTGTGTTTTGTTTGTACTTCAAAAATGTCCAAAGCTTATGGTCGATCTCTTTTAGACTTTCCAGATTGGTTCAGATGATTGTTGTGTACGATTTAGGCTATATTAATTTTTTGAAAAGTGGGCGGTGGTGCCACGCCCCCATACTATATAAAATTTAAATCTACATAACTATGAACATATTGGGTGCAAATTAAAGATATTTGGATATGTGTGTCCTTTAGTCATGATTTATATAATTTCTGATGGTGCCACGCGCTCAGTCTATATAAAATTTCAATTCTTCATAACTCTGAACATATTTGGTCTAAATTGATGATTTTTGGGTATGTGTGCTGTGGTCAAGATTTATATAATTTTGGAAAAGTGGGCGGTGCCACGACCACTTTTTTTGTGTTTTGCTTGAACTTCAATTATTTTATTTTATTTATTTACTAGCTGACCCGACAGACGTTGTCCTGTCAATGTTCTTCCTTCGTAGTTCTTTAACTCTTGCTTTTATGGCTTTTGTGACTTTGGCTGTGTATCAAATGATATTTGTTTTCGTCAGAGTAAAATGAACGAATATTTGCTATTTGGCATTATATTATATTTTTGTGTTTAATAACGCGTGTGAACATAACTTTATGTGAAATAATATGAATCTAAACAGCACATGCATCTCTGTGCCGACATTATTGGTTGTCAAAATTTTACCTTTATATTTACCACGATAACTGTCAGAATTTACCATCGCTCTGTCAAAATTTTGCTTTTTTCAACCATTTGGAACACAGCCTTTGGTGTACAATTTGGGAATTTTTGTTGTACGTATTCCAACGTGCAACCTGTGTAATTTTTGCACTTTTATGCATATGTGTATATTCTGTTTAAAACTTTCACTCAAATCCTAGGCAGATATCCGCAAGAACCCCTTTTTTGGAAAAAATTTATGAGTTATTGTTCATTCCTTTTGCTGATAATATAATATTTGTGCTCTCCGGATACAGGTTTAGACCTCGTAGTTCTAAAAAAAAAAAAAAGAGCCACAGAATACATATCGTTAATGCTTTTGCAAAACCACAATAACAATAACAGAAGCCATTACGGCAATTTTTGGTGGATACTTTCTGATATTTTGTCAGATTTACTGATCACAATTTTTTTTTTTTTGTTCGGGATGACGCCCGATCGGCACACAGCCTAACTGGGAAAACTACAATTTCATTTTTATATATAGATTACAACTTCTTCACCATTTGGAAAAATTACGGAATAAAAATCTATAATCACAATCAAAACTTTTGGTTGTTGTCTTCCCTACAGGAACATTTCAGTTAGAATACCAGTGATCTCAACTGACTACAATTTATATGGTAGCTAAACTTCTTTAGCTAATATATGATTAAATTGAGGATTTAGAAAATATTTTGTTCTATATAAATAAACACTATGTCCGATAGAATAAAGAAAAGAAAAAATTTTGTAAATCGGTTAAGCCGTTATTGAGTATTAGCTAAAAAAATTTTAAATTGAGATTAGAAAAAAAAAATTTATGTGGTAAATGAGACATGAAACAGATTGGAAACATTAAAGAAAAAATATTTAAAATCGGTTGAGCCGATACGGAGATCTTATGGTATATACGAATGCCAGTTCATTTCATATATAGATTACAAATTCTTCACCATAACACAGATTATGAAAAAGGACAATCAAAACTTTTCATTCATTCACTTTTTCAACATTCGCAATAGTAGCGAAAAGGAATTCACCATTTGTATTTTTAAATATAAAACGGAAAAAATCTGTATGGCATTAAGTTCCCTACAGGAACATTTCAGTTAGAATACCAGTGATCTCAACTGACCGAAATTTATATGGTAGCTAAACTTCTTTAGCTAATATATGATTAAATTGAAGATTTAGAAAATGTTTTGTTCTATATAAATAAACACTATGTCCGATAGAATAAAGAAAAGGAAAAATTTTGAAAATCGGTTAAGCCGTTATTGAGTATTAGCTAAAAAAATTTTTAATTGAGATTAGAAAAAAAGAATTTATGTGGTAAATGAGACATGAAACAGATCGGAAACATTAAAGAAAAAATATTTAAAATCGGTTGAGCCGATCCGGAGATCTTACGGTATATACGAACGCCAATTCATTTTTATATATATCTATAGATTACTAATTCTTCACCATGATATAGATTACAGGCCATTCACCAGAATGTTTGAGCCATCTACCAAATAAGGTGAATTAAGCAAGATTTTTAACCGTGGTTAGTGCCGAAGCTAAAAATACCTTTTAATGAATGTATTTGTATTTTTAAATATAAAACGGAAAAAATCTGTATGGCATTAAGTTCCCTACAGGAACATTTCAGTTAGAATACCAGTGATCTCAACTGACCACAATTTATATGGTAGCTAAACTTCTTTAGCTAATATATGATTAAATTGAAGACTTAGAAAATGTTTTGTTCTATATAAATAAACACTATGTCCGATAGAATAAAGAAAAGGAAAAATTTTGAAAATCGGTTAAGTCGTTACTGAGTATTAGCTAAAAAAATTTTAAATTGAGATTAGAAAAAAAAGAATTTATGTGGTAAATGAGACATGAATCAGATTGGAAACATTAAAGAAAAAATATTTAAAATCGGTTGAGCCGATCCGGAGATCTTACGGTATATACGAACGCCAATTCATTTTTATATAAATAGATTACAAATTCTTCACCATAACATAGATTATGAAAAGGACGGAATAACAATCTATATTCACAATCAAAACTTTTCATTCATTCACTTTTTCAACATTCGCAATAGTAGCGAAAAGGAATTCACCATTTGTATTTTTAAATATAAAACCGAAAAAATCTGTATGGCATTAAGTTCCCTACAGGAACATTTCAGTTAGAATACCAGTGATCTCAACTGACCACAATTTATATGGTAGCTAAACTTCTTTAGCTAATATATGATTAAATTGAAGACTTAGAAAATGTTTTGTTCTATATAAATAAACACTATGTCCGATAGAATAAAGAAAAGGAAAAATTTTGAAAATCGGTTAAGTCGTTACTGAGTATTAGCTAAAAAAATTTTAAATTGAGATTATAAAAAAAAGAATTTATCTGGTAAATGAGACATGAATCAGATTGGAAACATTAAAGAAAAAATATTTAAAATCGGTTGAGCCGATCCGGAGATCTTACGGTATATACGAACGCCAATTCATTTTGATATATATAGATTACAAATTCTTTTCCATAACATAGATTATGAAAAAGGACGGAATAACAACCTATATTCACAATCAAAACTTTTCATTCATTCACTTTTTCAACATTCGCAATAGTAGCAAAAAGGAATTCACCATTTGTATTTTTAAATATAAAACGGAAAAAATCTGTATGGCATTAAGTTCCCTACAGGAACATTTCAGTTAGAATACCAGTGATCTCAAATGACCAAAATTTATATGGTAGCTAAACTTCTTTAGCTAATATATGATTAAATTGAAGATTTAGAAAATGTTTTGTTCTATATAAATAAACACTATGTCCGATTTGAAAATCGGTTAAGCCGTTATTGAGTATTAGCTAAAAAAATTTTAAATTGAGATTAGAAAAAAAAAATTTATGTGGTAAATGAGACATCAAACAGATCGGAAACATTGAAGAAAAAATATTTAAAATCGGTTGAGCCGATCCGGAGATGTTACGGTATATACGAACGCCATTTAATTTTTATATATATAGATTACAACTTCTTCACCATGATATAGATTACAGGCCATTCACCACAATGTTTGAGCCATCCACCGCAATAAGGTAGCGAAAAGGAATTCACCATTTGGAAAAATTACGGAATAAAAATCTATAATCACAATCAAAACTTTTGGATGTTGTCTTCCCTACAGGAACATTTCAGTTAGAATACCAGTGATCTCAACTGACTACAATTTATATGGTAGCTAAACTTGTTTAGCTAATATATGATTAAATTGAGGATTTAGAAAATATTTTGTTCTATATAAATAAACACTATGTCCGATAGAATAAAGAAAAGAAAAAATTTTGTAAATCGGTTAAGCCGTTATTGAGTATTAGCTAAAAAAATTTTAAATTGAGATTAGAAAAAAAAAAATTTATGTGGTAAATGAGACATGAAACAGATTGGAAACATTAAAGAAAAAATATTTAAAATCGGTTGAGCCGATACGGAGATCTTATGGCATATACGAACGCCAATTCATTTCATATATAGATTACAAATTCTTCACCATAACATAGATTATGAAAAAGGACGGAATAACAACCTATATTCACAATCAAAACTTTTCATTCATTCACTTTTTCAACATTCGCAATAGTAGCAAAAAGGAATTCACCATTTGTATTTTTAAATATAAAACGGAAAAAATCTGTATGGCATTAAGTTCCCTACAGGAACATTTCAGTTAGAATACCAGTGATCTCAAATGACCAAAATTTATATGGTAGCTAAACTTCTTTAGCTAATATATGATTAAATTGAAGATTTAGAAAATGTTTTGTTCTATATAAATAAACACTATGTCCGATTTGAAAATCGGTTAAGCCGTTATTGAGTATTAGCTAAAAAAATTTTAAATTGAGATTAGAAAAAAAAAATTTATGTGGTAAATGAGACATCAAACAGATCGGAAACATTGAAGAAAAAATATTTAAAATCGGTTGAGCCGATCCGGAGATCTTACGGTATATACGAACGCCATTTAATTTTTATATATATAGATTACAACTTCTTCACCATGATATAGATTACAGGCCATTCACCACAATGTTTGAGCCATCCACCGCAATAAGGTAGCGAAAAGGAATTCACCATTTGGAAAAATTACGGAATAAAAATCTATATTCACAATCAAAACTTTTCATTCATTCACTTTTTCAACATTCGCAATAGTAGCGAAAAGGAATTCACCATTTGTATTTTTAAATATAAAACGGAAAAAATCTGTATGGCATTAAGTTCCCTACAGGAACATTTCAGTTAGAATACCAGTAATCTCAACTAACCAAAATTTATATGGTAGCTAAACTAAAAAAAAAGAATTTATGTGGTAAATGAGACATGAAACAGATTGGAAACATTAAAGAAAAAATATTTAAAATCGGTTGAGCCGATCCGGAGATCTTACGGTATATACGAACGCCAATTCATTTTTATATATATAGACTAGCTGACCCGACAGACGTTGTCCTGTCAATGTTCCTCCTTCGTAGTTCTTTAACTCTGCAATGCATATCAGTGCCATATAGCTTTTGTGACTTTGGCTGTGTATCAAATGATATTTGTTTTCGTCAGAGTAAAATGAGGTGAACAAATTTCCTATGGTGAACGAATATTTGCTATTTGGCATTATATTATATTTTTGTGTTTAATAACGCGTGTGAACATAACTTTATGTGAAATAATATGAATCTAAACAGCACATGCATCTCTGTGCCGACATTATTGGTTGTCAAAATTTTACCTTTATATTTACCACGATAACTGTCAGAATTTACCATCGCTCTGTCAAAATTTTGCTTTTTTCAACCATTTGGAACACAGCCTTTGGTGTACAATTTGGGAATTTTTGTTGTACGTATTCCAACGTGCAACCTGTGTAATTTTTGCACTTTTATGCATATGTGTATATTCTGTTTAAAACTTTCACTCAAATCCCCCTTTTTTGGAAAAAATTTATGAGTTATTGTTCATTCCTTTTGCTGATAATATAATATTTGTGCTCTCCGGATACAGGTTTAGACCTCGTAGTTCTAAAAAAAACACATAAGAACCACAGAATACATATCGTTGATGCCTTTGCAAAACCACCTATCTGAAAGCAGTCAAATTTTACAGGAGAGCAAAACCTAACTTCTATGTATAGCTTATGTTTTAACTTAATTTTTGTTTATGTTTTTAAAAGATAATATTTACCTGAATAACATAGAATTGAACTAAACTTTTAAGTAGTGAGTTAGTTTTTTGTGGAATTATTTTGCCTATAGGCGGTTTTGCACTTTTGTGATTTGGGAAGTTTTGCATTTGGTCGATAGGTGGTTTCGCATAGGCAACAACGATATGTACAAACGTATGTTGCATAACAATAACATAAGCCATTACGGCAATTTTTGGTGGATACTTTCCGATATTTTGTCAGATTTACTGATCACAATTTTTTTTTGTTCGGGATGACGCCCGATCGGCACACAGCCTAACTGGGAAAACTACATTTTCATTTTTATACATAGATTACAACTTCTTCACCATGATATAGATTACAGGCCATTCACCACAATGTTTGAGCCATCCACCGCAATAAGGTAGCGAAAAGGAATTCACCATTTGGAAAAATTACGGAATAAAAATCTATAATCACAATCAAAACTTTTGGTTGTTGTCTTCCCTACAGGAACATTTCAGTTAGAATACCAGTGATCTCAACTGACTACAATTTATATGGTAGCTAAACTTCTTTAGCAAATATATGATTAAATTGAAGATTTAGAAAATGTTTTGTTCTATATAAATAAACACTATGTCCGATAGAATAAAGAAAAGAAAAAATTTTGAAAATTGGTTAAGCCGTTATTGAGTATTAGCTAAAAAAAATTTAAATTGAGATTAGAAAAAAGAGAATTTATGTGGTAAATGAGACATGAAATAGATTGGAAACATTAAAGAAAAAATATTTAAAATCGGTTGAGCCGATCCGGAGATCTTACGGTATATACGAACGCCAATTCATTTTTATATATATAGATAGATTACAAATTCTTCACCATAACATAGATTATGAAAAAGGACGGAATAACAACCTATGTTCACAATCAAAACTTTTCATTCATTCACTTTTTCAACATTCGCAATAGTAGCGAAAAGGAATTCACCATTTGTATTTTTAAATATAAAAAAAAATCTGTATGGCATTAAGTTCCCTACAGGAACATTTCAGTTAGAATACCAGTGATCTCAACTGACCACAATTTATATGGTAGCTAAACTTCTTTAGCTAATATATGATTAAATTAAAGATTTAGAAAATGTTTTGTTCTATATAAATAAACACTATGTCCGATAGAATAAAGAAGAGGAAAAATTTTGAAAATCGGTTAAGCCGTTATTGAGTATTAGCTAAAAAAATTTTAAATTGAGATTAGAAAAAAAAGAATTTATGTGGTAAATGAGACATGAAACAGATTGGAAACATTAAAGAAAAAATATTTAAAATCGGTTGAGCCGATCCGGAGATCTTACGGTATATACGAACGCCAATTCATTTTTATATATATAGATTACAAATTCTTCACCATGATATAGATTACAGGCCATTCACCACAATGTTTGAGCCATCCACCGCAAATAAGGTGAACGGCGTAAAGTTCAGGCCATTCACCACAATATTTAAGACATCTACCAAATAAGGTGAATTAGGCAAGATTCTTAACCGTGGTTAGTGCCGAAGCTAAAAATACCTTTTAATGAATGTATTTGTATTTTTAAATATAAAACGGAAAAAATCTGTATGGCATTAAGGTTCCTACAGGAACATTTCAGTTAGAATACCAGTGATATCAACTGACTACAACTTATAAGGTAGCTAAACTTCTTTAGCTAATATATGATTAAATTGAAGATCTAGAAAATGTTTTGTTCTATATAAATAAACACTATGTCCGATAGAATAAAGAAAAGAAAAAATTTTGAACATCGGTTAAGCCGTTATTGAGTATTAGCTAAAAAAATTTTAAATTGAGATTAGAAAAAAAAGAATTTATGTGGTAAATGAGACATGAATCAGATTGGAAACATTAAAGAAAAAATATTTAAAATCGGTTGAGCCGATCCGGAGATCTTACGGTATATACGAACGCCAATTCATTTTTATATATATAGATTACAAATTCTTTTCCATAACATAGATTATGAAAAAGGACGGAATAACAACCTATATTCACAATCAAAACTTTTCATTCATTCACTTTTTCAACATTCGCAATAGTAGCAAAAAGGAATTCACCATTTGTATTTTTAAATATAAAACGGAAAAAATCTGTATGGCATTAAGTTCCCTACAGGAACATTTCAGTTAGAATACCAGTGATCTCAAATGACCAAAATTTATATGGTAGCTAAACTTCTTTAGCTAATATATGATTAAATTGAAGATTTAGAAAATGTTTTGTTCTATATAAATAAACACTATGTCCGATTTGAAAATCGGTTAAGCCGTTATTGAGTATTAGCTAAAAAAAATTTAAATTGAGATTAGAAAAAAAAGAATTTATGTGGTAAATGAGACATGAAAAAGATTGGAAACATTAAAGTAAAAATATTTAAAATCGGTTGAGCCGATCCGGTATGGCATTAAGTTCCCTACAGGAACATTTCAGTTAGAATACCAGTGATCTCAACTGACCACAATTTATATGGTAGCTAAACTTCTTTAGCTAACATATGATTAAATTGAAGATTTAGAAAATGTTTTGTTCTATATAAATAAACACTATGCCCGATAGAATAAAGAAAAGGAAAAATTTTGAAAATCGGTTAAGCCCTTATTGAGTATTAGCTAAAAAAATTTTAAATTGAGATTAGAAAAAAAAGAATTTATGTGGTAAATGAGACATGAAACAGATTGGAAAGAGGAGATCTTACGGTATATACGAACGCCAATTCATTTTTATATATATAGATATATCGAACGTGATCGCGAAAAATCAGCTTTTTATCAAGAACCACGCCTAGATATTTTACTGTGTCGGACCAATTTATTTCCTGTGTATTGATTCTAAGGTTAGTGGTTGGCAGAAAACAAGGACTTCTTTGCTTGGGTTTTGCTTGCATTTACTTGAATTTTCCATTTGTCAAAATAGCTCGCAACATGATTCAGCGCACTTTGTAATTTGTTCACAATGTCGTGAGCAAATATGTGCGAATACCATATGCATAAATCATCAGCAAACATAGCGTAATGACAGCCTTCGGGCACTGAGATGTCAGCAACATAAATATTGAACAAGATCGGCCCTATAACTAATCCTTGAGGAACACCAGCAGTAACTTCTTTTATGTCTGAAAAGTCGCTATTAAGAGACACACAAAAATGACGGTTACTGAGAAAACTTTGAATTATTTTGATAAGTTGGTACGGAAATTTGAATTTTATAAGCTTTGCGATCAAACCATTATGCCAGACTGAGTCAAAGGCTTTTTCGACATCTAGGAAAACGGAAGCCGTGGATTTTTTGTTTGCGAAGCTTGTTTTAACATGATTGCAAATTCTTTTTTTTTGATGCGTAGTACTATGGAATTTTTTATATCCAAATTGTTCTTCAGGTAATAGACTATTTTCTTTTATACATTTGGTTTTGGTTGGCGAAAATCCTCAGACTGAACCCTCCAAGAGGGTGCCGACTGGTAATGGATACCACAGTGTTCTGTACTGGTTGGTACTTCAGTACTCTCCCGTACGGAAGGTATCCAGCTAAGGTCAGATATCACGGCTCTACGTCTTAGCTCTTTTAATAGCTCTGGCGTATTGAGGTGATTTCTGACCATGGTCGTGAGGTAAGGGGCTGGATCAAGGTGTCATGCCCCTTTAAATAGCCCAGTCTCTAACGGTGCCCTCTGGGATCATGGCCAATCCCAGTTGTAACCTTTGGCCTTACCCCGGGTATGCGGATCTCTGCTCGGGGCGGACGACCCTCTTTCTCCGCTATTCGTGGGACCACAAAAATGTATAAAAACAAAAACAATAATAACAAAAACAATAAAAATAAGGAGGCCGGCACTCCAACAAAGTCGGAGGGGAGAACCCCCACTGGTTACGGCGCTCGTGCGATGCAGGGCGCCTCTACCAGTCGCGCTGCGGCTGACAGGGAGAGAGCACGCAGCCTCCAGGCGATGCCGGAGTCTGGTGCTAGGAGTAATCTGGCGGTTGCGGGTGAGGGAGGGGCGACCAAGAGAGCTGAGACCGCCGGCGTAGGCGTACCCAGTAAGCGGCTCGATACTGGGGTAAACGTCGAGGCCGGTGCGCTCGCCTCGAGGAACCCCCCTCCTACGCCCACGGCGTTCAGTAAGGCCTACGATAGGCCAAAACTAGATAACGTGCGGTCTAGGCACAAACGCACTGCGCATAGGATCCTGAGGAGGTCATTCTATATGCCGGATTTACTCACCAAGGCGCTGCCTGGTGATGTGGCAGAGTTAAAGGCCGAATTAGAGTGGGCCAAGATGGTATGTCCGGACTTCGACGGCAGTCGTCCGGCAGAAGAAAAGGGGACCGAGAAACGCAACAGGTCCATGGAAGCTGGGTCAAGCGACTCTAACCCAAAAAGGGCTAGAGTTCAAGGCCCCACATTTGCAGAGGTTGCTAAAGGCAGCATACTTCTGGGGGTCTTTGACTCGAACCCCAATGGGGAGAGGCGTTTCCGGTCTCACTGGGACTGGGTGCGGGCTGAGATGGCTACCCACTCGGTCAGCGTCTTGGCCGAATCTCCTGGTCCTATCCCCTCCTGGAAAGAAGTGGGGTGGTTCCAGGGTTCGGTTAAGGTGGTGGCCTGTGGGGATTCAAGGTCGGCTGCCATGTATAAGAGGGCAGTGAGCCTGATGGAGGCGGTCTACCCTCGTGCGACTATCAGGGCGGTGGATCTCAGCGAGATCCCATGTTGACCGAGGGCTAGGGTGTGGATACCATCCAAACCAGAGGAGCCAGAAAAGGTCCTAGAGGTGTTCAGGGCCTTTAATCCTGACCTTCCGACCACCAATTGGAGGGTCCTCAGACTGGAGTCTAGCTCCAAAGCGACGCGTCAGGCGGTCCTGATGCTGAATAAGGAGTCGGTCCCTATCCTGGAAAAGTCGAATTGGATGGTGAATTTCGGCTTCGTCCAGGTTAGGGTCCGGGTGTACAGGGTGCTACAGATTAATCTCCACCACAGTAAAGCAGCGGCGGCTGCGTTACTGCTCCTTTTGGGATCAAAGGGATATACATGCCTTATTTCTTCCTCAATTTAGCGACGAGGATACGACATCCGTGCAGATAGAGGTCAATGGAACGGCATGTACATTGACCTCGATGTATATGGCGCACGACAAACCAGCTCCTACGCAGGCGGTGCGCAGGGTCGTGGAGCAAGCAAAGGGGCACGTCATCGTTGGAGGCGACGCCAACGCACACAACCCGGCGTGGGGAAGTACCGGCGTGAACGAGAGAGGTGAGTCACTTTTCGACTATATACTACAGTATAACATATGTATATGTAATAGAGGCCAGGAGCCTACGTTTGTTACTAAAAGTAGAAGGGAGGTTCTGGACGTTACGCTTTGTTCGAGAGGTGCGGAAGGTATGGTCGGAAATTGGATGGTTTACGATGAGCACTCCTTCTCCGACCATCGCTATATTCGCTTCGATCTGGAAGGTGTACCGTCCACATCCCCCCCGTATAGAAATTTTAAGGATGCCAATTGGCAAACGTATAGAGAGGAACTGGACAAGTACCTTTCCGACTATTATCCCCATGAACCCAGGGACATTGTAGAATTAGATGATATGGTAGAAAAGTTTACTAACGCTTGTCAGCTGGCTTTGGATAAAGCCTGCCCCATTAAAAGGGCTAGGGGTAAGCAAAAACCACCCTGGTGGAACCCCGATCTTGATAGGTATAGGAAGCTTTGTGGAAAAGCTTTTAATAGTGCTAAGGCCTCGAGGGAGGCTTCAAAATGGGATGCGTATAAGGAGCACCTGAGAAAGTACAAAGGAGTACTCAGGAAATCTAAGAGAACCTCCTGGAGAGATTTCTGTAGTGGTATAGAGTCTGTGTCGGAGGGTTCTAGGTTACGGAAAATCCTATCAAAATCACCTCGTGGTGGACCGGGGTGTTTGAAAAGGCCGGATGAGACTTGGACGAATACGGGGGAGGAAACGTTGCAACTCCTCCTTGATACTCACTTTCCAGACGCGGAAAACGAGCGCAGGTACCTAACTGATACAGGTCAGGGAGTATTTGACCAAGGGCAGTACCTAACTAATGAAAGAATAGAATGGGCCATTGGGTCATTCAAGCCTTTCAAAGCATCGGGGTTTGACGGTATAGCACCAATTCAGCTCCAGCAGTCCATGGTACAGTGTATACCGTGGCTGCGGGCTATCTATATGGGAGTGCTGACCTTTTGTTACATTCCTAACATCTGGAAGAGTTCCAGCGTAATCTTTATACCTAAGGCGGGTAGAATATCTCACGCTGGCCCGAAAGATTTCAGACCAATCAGTCTGGCGTCACTCCAACTCAAGGTTCTGGAGCGGATCATGGAACCGCATCTCAGGGAGAAATTGGAGAATAAAATCATGCTCTCGCAACATGCTTATATGAAAGGTAGATCCTCAGAAACAGCGTTGCATGAAATTGTTACGCACATCGAAAAATCTTTGGCCGATAAAGAATTTACACTAGTAGCCTTCTTGGATATTGAGGGGGCTTTTAATAATCTCACGCCGGATGCCATCACGGAAGCTCTGACGACCTTGGATATTGAACCCTGGTTAGTGTCTCTTGTGAACCAAATGCTGACGAGCAGGAGGGTGCAAGCTGTTCTAGCCGGGGTGACGGTAAGTAAGGTCGTCAACAGAGGCACACCGAAAGGTGGGATCCTCTCTCCTCTTCTATGGGTAGCTACAGTAAACGGACTTCTGGAGACCCTGGCGGTGGGGGGGGGTCCAAGGTCATTGCGTACGCGGATGACCTTGCGGTGGTGGTAAGTGGTAAATACCCGCAAATGCTTTGTGACATTATGCAGAGAAACCTTAGGTTAGTGGAAAGGTGGGCTGGTGGTAAAGGTCTAGGTGTTAACCCGGCCAAAACAGAGCTGGTCCTGTTTACTAGGAAATACAAAATTCCGGCGCTGCAGCTACCAGTGTTAGGTAATGTCACCCTCAAACTTGGCGATTCCGCTAAGTTCCTGGGTGTCATTATCGATAAAAAGCTCTCATGGAAAGAGAATATCCAGGAGCGTGCTAAAAAAGCTTTAGTGGCCCTATACACTTGTAGGGGGGCCGTAGGGCAAAAATGGGGGTTGGCCCCAAAAGTTACACTTTGGCTCTACACCGCTGTGGTTAGACCGATTCTTTTGTATGGAGTCCTAGTCTGGTGGACGGGGCTGGAGAGAAACTCCAATACTATCCTAATGCAAAGAGTGCAGAGAAGCGCGCTCATATGTGTCAGCGGGGCGTTACGCACAACAGCGGCGGACGCACTAAATGCAATTTTGAATATTTTGCCGATTGATCTAAGCGGTAAACTAGCTGCGGCATGTTCCGCATTGCGACTCAGGAATCTACCAGGATGGGGATCCCCTGGTAAGGGTCATTCCTCCATCCTTGACGATTTGCCCGTGTACAGCTCCGACTACTGTACACCGAAGTACTGTTTTGGGAAAAAATTCTATATTACAATTCCGGAGAGAGAATACTGGGACATCGGGCCGTCGCTGGAAAATGGCTCAATCCATCTGTATACAGATGGCTCAAAACTCGACCATAAGGTGGGAGGAGGGGTATGCGCTCCTCAGCTGGGCCTAAATCTTAATTTTAGGCTGCCTGACCACTGTAGCGTCTTTCAGGCGGAAGTGGCCGCGATACAGGAAGCTGTAGAGTACCTGAAGACATTGGATATCAATAACGGTGATGTCTACATCTTCTCTGATAGTCAAGCAGCTCTCAAGGCGTTGGGGGCTAGTACGTACAATTCCAGGACTGTGGAGGGCTGCCGCAAATCTCTTAACGAGATGGCTGAGCAGCTCTCGATTCACCTGGTATGGGTGCCAGGACACAGGGGCATACCGGGAAACGAAATGGCAGACGAGCTTGCTAGAGGGGGCACATCCGCTCCGCTTTCACAGTCCTGGAAGGGTCTAGGCATGCCGCTCGCGACTAGTAAGCTCTTAACGAGGCATATGTTCCTACAGAAAGCAAGAGACAGGTGGGATAAGATCAGTACCTGCTGTCATGCAAAATTGATATGGCCAGAAATTAGTGCGAGTAGGTCGGAAAACCTACTCAAACTCAGAAGAGAAGAGCTCTCTCTGCTTATGGGGCTTCTAACGGGGTATATAGGTTTAGGCAGACATGCAGAAAGGTTGGGTATCCCCTTTAACGACTTCTGCAGAAGCTGCAGGGACGAGGAGGAGCCTGAAACGGTGAGGCACCTCCATTGTGAATGCCCCGCTCTGTGGGGTCAGAGGTTGAAATATCTGGGGTCGGGTATTCTCCGGCATCTCGGCGAACTAGCCTATATTAAGCCAAAGGACATCCTGCGCTTCGCGGATTCCGTAAAGTGGTTCGAGTAGGGGGTCGCTTAAAGATCCATGTGGTATCACAACGGGACCTCCGGGGCCTATGTGTGTTAGCCCTCATGCTAGCAGCCACTGTAACCTACCTACCTACCTTTATACATTTATTCAACTTATCTTTTAAGACTTGCTCGAAAATTTTACCTAGACTGCTAAGCAAGCTTATTGGCCTGTAACTTTCCACTTTATTTGGGGGCTTGCCTGGCTTTGGGAGCGGTGTTATTTTAGCTGTTTTCCACAAATCGGGGAAGTATTGCAGCTTTAAACAAGAGTTAATAGTAAAAGTTAATAGGACAATCGCGGCTCTGGGCAGATGACTTATCATTATATTTTTGATTTCGTCCAAACCAGCTGACTTACGTGGACTTAATTGTCCAATCAAAAATTGTATATCCTCAATACTGACAAAATCTGTGGACGGAGTAGTGATACGTTCTGAAGCCAGTAGAGCCACTGAGGTTTTGACTGCTTCTTCATGACTTTTAGTGCTTAAGTGCTCCGAAGTTTTATAATTTTTTAAGAAGTTGTTGGCTAATGCTTTAGCCTTTTTTTGACTAAGAGAATCGACTGCATCTTGATCCTCGAGTGGAGGAATAAGAACGTGTTTTTTTCTTAAAGCCTTACAAATGTTCCAAAAAGGGCTGCTTCTTGTATCAAGTTCGCTCAGCTTTTTGTTCCAAGATCTATTTCTATGGTGGAAAATTTCACTCTTTATTATACGAGATAGCCTTGACAACTCTTGATAGTCAGAATTTTGCCTGTATCGGCTCCCCTGTTTTCGATAATAATTCCTAGCCTTTATTAAATTCAAAATGTGACTAGGTACCTGTATAAAGTTGTTTACTGGGCGCTTCTTAGGTACTGAAACTTTAAAAGCTTGTTCTATCAGATTATTGAGAAGATCGATATATGTATTAATATCACCAGTTTCAACGATGCCGTTTAAATTGTATGACATAGAGTTTAAAGAATTTTTTAAATATCTTTTATATGCAGCCCAGTTTGCTTTTCCGTAATCCAATATAAAGTTTTCGAAGTATGGGTCCTTTACGCTAAGATCGTTATGCACTTTAGGGTGAGAGATGAGGTTTGGCACATTTGATAATATTATATCTATATTAGATGGGGTCTACTTGGGTGTGCATGGCAAGTATGTGGGATCACTGGTGTGATGGAGGTTAATGGGGAAAAATGTTGTGAAGTCTTTAAGTATGTTACCCCAAGCGTTTGCTCTTAAGCATCCCCAATCACGATGCTTGCTGTTTAAGTCACCACATAATATAATATTTTCTTTTGTATTGAAAAGAGTTCTTAAATCTTGTTTGTAAAGTTTACGGAGTAGATCTGTTGGTGTGCCCCGCGGAAAATATACACTATATAACCTAACTTTTTTAGAATTATACGCATCTATTTCGATTCCTACATTTTCAATAAGGTTAGTTTTAAGATTTGGTATTTCGTTAAAGCTTAGTGTTTTTTTAATAAGTATGGCTACGCCACCACCTACAGAGTCAGTTCTATCATTACGTACACAAGAGTAGTTTGAGTGAAATAGCTTATTCGTGCTCTTGAGCCATGTTTCAGAAAGTAGACAAATATCAATATCATTTTTGCATAGGAAATCGAATAATTCTACATATTTGTTGCGGACACTTCTGCAGTTCCAAAACATTATACTTAATTGAGTGTCAGCCATTACTTGCATGAATACAAATATTTAACCGCTAGTTGAGTGATAACATTAAATTGATCACAACGGCTTTTACATTGTTTAAGTTTGTTAATTATTTCTAGAGTCAATTGAGTTATTTCTTCGTATGTAAACAAGTCTGCTTCGTTATTTTGCTCTACATTTTGTTGTTGGATTTTGCGGTCTATTTTGTTTACATATTTGTAAGTTTTTGCAAGCTCGAGACCAGATAAACAATAATTCGTAATGAATTTAATTGTCAGTTTTTTGGGAAAAATTGATAATTGGAGAAAAATTACAAAGGAAAAATCAACAGCGATGGATAGGATTACATGTTTCAGAGTTTCCAGGCTCATCATCAGATCCCTTTTCGGACACTGGGATGCGAACCCGTGTCTGCCCCAAAGCCGCTGTTAGAAAACTCTAACACTAAGCTATGATGCCCTGTGACGTCACAATGTATTCGTCTCCACTTCAATTAATTCCCTTTTGTTTTGTTTGTTCTTGCCAACTGTATACACAAAATTTCTTAAGACATGCAGTCTATATGTTATGATGTGTGTTGGTCTTGTCACAGGGCATCATAGCTTAGTGTTAGAGTTTTCTAACAGCGGCTTTGGTACAGACAAGGGTTCGCATCCCAGTGTCCGAAACGGGATCTGATGATGAGCCTGGAAACTCTGAAACATGTAATCCTATCCATCGCTGTTGATTTTTCCTTTGTAATTTTTCTCCAATTATCAATTTTTCCCAAAAAACTGACAATTAAATTCATTACGAATTGTTGTTTATCTGATCTCGAGCTTGCAAAAACTTACAAATATGTAAACAAAATAGACCGCAAAATCCAACAACAAAATACATTGAAACCATAGCACGGGTTTACGTACATATGTAAATATGTACAAACAACAAGACCAACACACATCATAACATATAGACTGCATGTCTTAAGAAATTTTGTGTATACAGTTGGCAAGAACAAACAAAACAAAAGGGAATTAATTGAAGTGGAGACGAATACATTGTGACGTCACAGGGCATCATAGCTTAGTGTTAGAGTTTTCTAACAGCGGCTTTGGGGCAGACACGGGTTCGCATCCCAGTGTCCGAAAAGGGATCTGATGATGAGCCTGGAAACTCTGAAACATGTAATCCTATCCATCGCTGTTGATTTTTCCTTTGTAATTTTTCTCCAATTATCAATTTTTCCCAAAAAACTGACAATTAAATTCATTACGAATTATTGTTTATCTGGTCTCGAGCTTGCTCTACTTGACGCGGTGAGGTCCATCGTGGTGGTGTTGTTGGGCTAGTCGGCTGACTCAGCCGGCCTTGCTGTGAGCGGTGATTGTCGATCGCTGGAAATTGCTCACTTCGAAACTGGAAGGCCGTCTGAGACCGACCGTATGTTTTTATTGCATTATTGGAATCGCTTTTTTTACTACCATTTATTTTCGCTTTTATATTAGCAAATACTTCTCTGTGAGGGCAATCAAGATTCGTAGATTTATGACCGCCATTACAGTTGGCGCAACGAATTTTGTCAGCGTTTGTACAGTCAACAGCTTTATGTTTCTCCGCACAGTTCGAGCATCTCGTTTTTATGAAACACCCGCGTTCTCCATGGCCAAACATTTGGCAGTTACGACACTGCATTAGTTTGTTTTTGATTTTCCTCTGGAAATCCCAGCGAACAATTGTTCTAAACAATGATTTAACATTTTGTCTGAGCTCATGCAGCCGCACTGAACCGTTTTCGAAGTATACTATATAGATGGTATCATCATAACTATTGTTAATTTTCTTTGTCACCACTTTGACTTCTTTGCATTTCAAGTTGAGTGAGGTTAGCTCAGCCTTGACCTCATCAGCACTTTTGTTTTCCAGACCATATAGCACGACTTTGAACACGCGGTCACTTTTTGAGTCGTGGGTGAAGAACTGAATGTTTTCCTCTTTTAGAAATTCTTTAATTTGGTAGTATTCAACGAAGCTTTGTGGTACGATTTTAACACCAATAGAAATTTTTTTAATTAGAAAGTTTTCAATTCCCTTTGTTTGCAGCTTTTGCAACAAGGTCACAGTATTGACAGCAAGAACTTTAATTGGTGGTATATGCACTTTTTTCGGTTCTACCGGTTTATTACATTCTACGTCAGCTATATCCGACTCATCGTCTGATAAGGCTTGTAGAGGCTTCTAATAGTTAGTGTTCCTTGTGGAATCGCTTTTGGCATTAGCCATTGCTTTTCTTATTTTGGACGAAGACACTTCGCCTTCATCACTAAATTTTACAACGCGCTTTGGAATCTTGTTCGCACTGATTTGCGATTTGTTTTTTATAACTTCGCAGCCGACAGGTATTGCTCAAGCGAAAGCACGGAGCGAACTGGAACTTCAATTATGTCCAAATTTTATGGTCTATCTCTTTTAAACCTTCCAGAGTGGTTCAGAAAATGGGTGTATGCAATGTAGGATATATTAATTTTTGGAAAAGTAGGCGGTTCCACGCTCACAGGCTATATAAAATTTAAATTCTTCATAACTATTTGGTCTAAATTAATGATTTTTGGATATGTGTGTCCTTTAGTCAATATTTACATAATTTTGGAAAAGTCTAAAGTATTATACCTCTGAATGTATTTGCTTTAGTGAAATTTTAACGTACGTTCATTAATCTTAATGAATTTACCTCATTGTTGTACCTTTCATGAACATGAAATGTAAACAATGAATAGTTTATTGTTGTTCAATATTGCGTATATTGATTAAGATGATTTAATTAAATAAAGAAAATGTATTTCAATTACAAAAATGAATATAAAAATTAGTGAACCAAGATTGGTGCTAAACTTGCTGCTGTCTATATCAACTTCTCTTCAGCTAATGTCCGTGTTCGCACGAGTTACTACTGACAGTTGTCTTGGTGATGCCAGATTCGGCCGGTGTTCAGGGTAACCATCTCACATTCGGTCAACCTGACAACCATCTGCCCCAGATGCCTCGGTTTCATCCTCTTGCTCGGTGTCTGTCTCATCTTCGCATTGCATAAAACGCCAAAGTTTTATATTATCTGCGCTTGTAGAGGTCTGGTTTGGCCCTTGAAACTCGGCGGCTTTTTTCACGTCGTATCTTCCATTTGGTTTAACTCTGATGATTTCGTATGGACCAATATACTTATTCGCCAATTTCTTCCCGGCTACGAACTGCGTGACTTTGATTGCTACTAGATCTGTCACACGATAGCCATATTTCCCTTTGCGTTTTTTATCAAAATTTCTTTTATAACTTGCTTGTGCTTTTAATATCTTTTCTCTAGCTTCCATTCTGATTTTGTTGCGTTCATCTTTTAACCCCATCGCTACCTCCTCTTCTAGAATTTTGAGTATTTCCGTATTCATTTCATTTCGCATTTTCACCCCAAATAAAATTTCAAATGGCGTGAACTTGGTCGTACAGTGAACGTGTGCATTAATTGCTTGCTGCACGGCTCAGCCGCTGACAATTTAGCTAAATAAGCTGCTTTGACTTCTAAAAAATAACTATGCAACGCCTCTTCCTGCTTTGTTGTTTTTCTGCTGTAAAAATAAACGGGGTGCTACTCATTGTCCTGCAGCTGCAACAGTGTAGCGCCGAACCCGTTTTTGGATGCGTCAATATGTAACTGCGTCTTAGCATTGTATTGAAAAATTCTCAATACAGGCTCTTGTAGTAATGCCGATTTTAACTTTTCAACGGCTTGCAATTCTTCTGTCTCGAATTTGAAAACGGGGTCTTTCTTTAGCAGTTGTGTTAGTGGTCTCGCTATGGTCGCATACCCTCGCACAAACTTACGGAAATAGCCTGTTAGCCCGAGGAAGGCTTGTACTCCCCTTACATTTTTCGGCACAGGGAATTTTTGGACCGCCTTGATTTTTTCTTGGCCAGGGCGCACAAAGCCATTCTCTACTTCGTGGCCCAAGAAATTTATTTTCCTCCTCAAAAATTTGCATTTCTTCCAATTAATTTGTAGACCAAACTTTTGTGCTTGACCTAACACCTTTCGCATGTTATCTAAACATTGTTCAGCCGATTTTGCATACACTACAATATCGTCGACGTACATTTCCATTATGTCCTCGTTAATCAACTCTCTAAAAACATAATTAATAAATCTTACAAATACCGCTGGCGAGTTACAAAAACCAAAAGGTGCTTTATTGAACTCAAAAAGTCCTTCTCTGGTTACAAATGCAGTGTATTTGCGACTATGCTCTTCGACCTCAACATGGAAAAACCCATTTTTGAGATCCATGACGGTATAAAATTTGGCAGCTTGTAATTTCTCAATAACTTCATCTATTATAGGCACCGGAAATCTATCTTTCAATACCATTGAGTTTAGCTTTCGAAAATCAACGCATAATCTGTACGAATTATCTTTTTTCTTGGCCAAACTACCTTGCTCGCTACATCTGAGACTGATTCTCGTACTATACCTTGTTGTAACCACTCTTCAACCTGATTTTTTACAACGTCATGTTGAGCCACCGACAAGCGACTCGGACTCTCAAAAAAGGAAATTATTGTTACCGCTTGGAGTGATACTTAGCTTTACTGGACAATGTTGTTTACTATCTGATGACTTATAATCTTCGATTAATTGCGTTACTGCTGATTTACATATATTGCAAGTCAACGTCGACGTCGATATCAGTTTCTACTACATTATAAACATTGCCTTGAAATTGTTCTTCATTTATAGCCTCGGCTGCTTCCACAAATTTGTACCCATTTGCATCTAAAATTACTGTGAATTTTTGCAATAAATCGTACCCCAAAATAACGTCTACGTTTATATTCCCATCTGGTACTACCAAAAATGTGTGTTGTATATTTAGACCATCTATCTCGACTTGTGCTTGAAATTTGCCTAATACAGGCGTAGCAATATTTCCCAAACCGTACAACTTCGCACGACTTGTTTGCATTGCGCAGCCAGAAAATTTTTCTTCATACATGGCTTTGCTCACTAGCGATGCATCGACATGAAATATTATTGTTGTTTACTTTCACAACCTTGTACCTAGTTTGACTTACTACATTAATATTTTTCTGCGCAATTCTTTGCCATATGCCCCGTTCCATTGCACTTAAAACATTTCTTCGGCTCTTTGCAATCAGCATGCTTATGTTGTGCCGAGCCAAAATTAAAGCAAGAGGCCCGTCCACAATGAACACGACGGCGGCGAACGACAACGACGAAAAACTGAAGCTTGACGATATTTGCCGTCAAGCATTGGCGACATGATTATAATGAAAGCAAAGGCGACAGGTGCGAATCATCTTGAAAAGTAGCAAAAAATGTTGTAAAAAGTGTGAAAGAGACATATTCTGTAATAATTGGAACTTATTTACGAGTTATTTACTCCTCCTTTCGTTTTTATTGTCAAAAAAAACCAAACGCCACCATCTGCCGCTTGTCAAAATAGAATTAGATTTAATCTGGCGACAGCGGCATCTGTGACTGATTGCCGCTTTGTCGCGTCGTGTTCAAAAAATTCCTCCCCATAAGAACACGTGTAAAAATAATTTGACAGATGCCGCTTGTCGTTTTCATTCTGGTTACCACTAATGTTTTAGTGCATCTGATTTGTTATTCTTCTCTGTTTTAATTTGTTTATTTTCATGCTGCTTTCCAACTGCACCAATTTTTCCTACTGACTCTATTAACTCATAACATTTAATCAAGTCTTTAAATGTTGGCGCACTATAAAGAGGATATTTTAGATCGTCACGCACTTGTAGGCCATCAGCAATATATTTTATTACTGACTCATTATCTACACACCCTAATGCAGCAATCTTTCGCATATTTGATACACATTCATGAAAACTTTCTGATACCTTCTTTCGCCGTTCTCTTAACATTTTATGTACTTCGTTACTGCACAGCTTTCTGTCAAATTCTTCGATTAACAGCTCGCATAATGCTTCGTACGTTGATACCGTCGCTGTTTCCAACAACAATTTCTCTGTGCCCTTCATCTTATTGCGAACATTTACATATTTTTGTTTTGCAGTCAATTCGTATGCCTCAGCATTAGCGTCGAAATTGCTAATCCATTGTCGCACTGGTATTGACGAGCCATCATATTCTGGTACTATTTTTGCAAAACCGTCAACTGTTACGCCATTTCTGCTGCTTTGCTCAATACTTTGCGTCAGCGCTTTGAATAATTCGCTGAAATCGTTACTACCCTCCTTTGCCATTTCGTTTTTGATGAACGTATATGTTACTGCGTTTGTTGAAATTGAACTCGTTGTTTCTACTACGATGTCTGCTGCTGTAACCTCTGCTTCGTATTTGCCTCTGCTACTAATGTCAACGATATTGGTTTCGCTGGACGCACCCGCTGCTTCTGTGTTTGTTGATTTTATAACTGCTGCTATAACCTCTTCTTCGTTCTTTTCTCTGCTGTTGCTGCTGAAATCAATTTCACCACTTGTTCTGCTTAACTGATCTGCTTCTACTGAACTCGCTGCTGTACTTGCCTCGACCTCGACTTCTGGTCGCTGCTCTGTACTGCTACTGTATTCGTCGGCTGTTCTGCTTTGCTGCTTCGGCTTTGCTTCTTTTGATGAACGCAACCACATTCCACTCAAAAACGTTCAAACGGTTGAGCCCCCATGTAAACAATGAATAGATTATTGTTGTTCAATATGGCGTATATTGATTAAGATGATTTAATTAAATAAAGCAAATGTATTTCAATTACAAAAATGAATATAAAAATTAGTGAACCAAGATTGGTGTTAAACTTGCTGCTGTCTATATCAACTTCTCTTCAGCTAATGCAGTTGTCTTGGTGATGCCAGATTCGGCCGGTGTTCAGGGTAACCATCTCACATGAAATCGTATTATAACTTTGGTCCGATGTATGAGAAGAAGAAGAGATATACCCACTATTAGGTATACCAAAAGGATCAGGACGATGAGCTGAGTTGATTTAGCCATGTCCGCCTGTCCGTCGTCGGTCCGTCTGTCTGTTTGAACGCAAGCTAGTCCTTCAGTTTTAGAGCTATCTCGCTAAAATTTTGCAAGCAGGCGCCGTTTTGCATATGATTAATCATGTTTCGGAACCAGCAAGATTGGACCGATACAACGCATAGCTCCCATACAATCGCTTGTTCCGATAAACAGGTTTTGACCTATAACTCTTGTAATTATAAAGGTAGGAATGTAAAATTTTGCACGTTTGGTACATATTATATATGTAACATATTTCCTGAAAACTCCCATATAATCGACAAATTCGATAAATGGGTTTGGCCGATAAATTTTGAAGTTAAAAAGCTAGGAACGTTAAATTTTGGGGGTTTGGTACTTATAGTATATGTGATGTTTTTAGGGAAAATCCGCCAGATCGGAGCAACATACAATCGATTGTTCCGATAAATTTGGGTTATGTATACTTTAATAATAATAATAATTTCCAACGAATTACCCACCATATCCCGCCCGACCGTCGCGAGGGACGCATCCGCATGACGCGCTGATTGTTCTTTCGTGCCGAGTCTTTGAAAGGCTTTGGTTTGTTAATCGTCGAGATCTAAAACTGATCAGTTACCGAGAAAACCTCATCAGCTAAGTAAAAAAGATTACACAATTAATAAATAATTAGTTGACAGCGAAAGGTTATTGTTAAGAATAAAGATAAGAAACAAAGGATATGAAAAAAAACTGTTGCTATGTATTTAGGATAGAAAGAATTGACTTTTTTATGCTGCATAGTGAGTCTGAAATCTCAAACGTACCAGAATGAGAATTATAATCTTGACACAAACAACGAAAAGGCACATTTAGTTCAGAATGATGGACGAGAAGGTACATTGAAGTTCACTTCGCTCAAAAGAAACGGGCTTACGATTGAACCATTTAGTAATTTAATCATGAAGACAATTCCAAGCATTTCCCTCCGACTAGAAAGGCTGTGAAGATTAATTAGTTTTAAGCGACTCGTATACGATGGCAAATTATACAAGGGATCCCAGTGAAGATCTCTTAAGGCAAATAGTAAAAATTGTTTTTGAACTGATTCTAAGCGATCCACGTGGACCTGGTAACGCGGGTTCCAAATTATAGAACCGTTTTCAAGTATCGGTCTGACTAATGTAGTAAAGAGAGTTTTAGTTACATAAGGGTCGCTAAATTCTTTAGACCATCGTTTAACAAATGCTAGATCTCCTCTAGCTTTATTGACTGTTACGTTAATGTGGCAGTTGAAACTGAGTTTGTAATCCATAGTAACCCCAAGGTCAACAAAATCATACATTTGCTCAAGACTATAATTGTTAATTGTATAGGAAACTGGCTGTGAAATTCCTCTCGAAAAACGCATGTATTTACATTTCTTTAGATTAAGCGGCATATAATTTAAATCGCACCAAGTAACTAGTGAATTTAGATCTGATTGAAGCTTATTGCTATCTTCGGATGATGCGAATGACATGAAAAGCTTTACATCGTCGGCATACATTAACATTTTCGAAAATTCTATTACTGTAGAAATGTCATTTATAAACAACCAGAACTGAATCGGGCCCAGATGGATTCCTTGAGGAACTTCAGAGGAGACATTAATAACATCGGATTCGCAGTTTTTAAACACTACTTTTTGTGTTCTGTCACTAAGGTAATTAGAGATCCAGCGATTGAGACCCACCTGGAAACCCAGCTGATCTAGTTTATGAATAAGTAACGAGTGACACACTTTATCGAAAGCTTTGCTGAAATCACTATAAATAACGTCGGTGTGCAGATTTTTTCTAAAGCCATTTGAGACATGATTTGTAAATTCAAGTAAGTTTGTAACGGTGGACTTTCCCTTACAGAACCAGTGTTGACAGTCAGAAATCAAGGAAAAGATAGGATTCGTAAGCTGATTGGTAACAATAGCTTCAAACACTTTTGGGATTTCAGACAGCTTTGCTATGCCACGATAGTTCTCTATAGAAGCCTTGCTTCCGCTTTTATGAAACGGTAGAAGAAACGACTCTTTCCATGCTGTTGGAAAAACACCACACGTTAGTGACAGATTGAACAAATTGGTATGGGGTTTGTAAATATTGTTAGCGCACTTCTTCAAGAAGCATGTAGGAATCCTATCAGGACCACATTTAAAAGATTCTTTCAAGGTTTTCAGGCAAACAAGAACATCATTGGCGCATATAGTTGGACAATTAATTATATTGTTCCCATGTAGCTCATAGGGATAATTTAGAATGTCAGAATTGGTGACGGCAGAAAAGTTAGAAGTGAAAAATTGCTCAAATAAGTTTTAAATAGTTGGATAAAATGTAAAACGTTTGAATCGATATCGCCACACAGCTCAGGCCAAGTTAATTTAGACAGTTCTTTATTTAATTTCTTATAGTTTGCTTTTGAGAAGTTAAAATCAAAGTAATAACTTGCGCAGCCTTGTGTACATTGGCCATTACTTAACGTTTCGTGAAATATTTCCATAGAAGGGTGGTAGACGTCTTGGGGTAAAACCAGCGGATCGCAACGACTTACAGAAAATTTATTTTTATCATAGACAAAAACTAAATCTAAGACTTTGCCAAACTTCTTTGCTGTAACGTTTATTTGATTAAGAAAGAGATCGGAAATTCCATCTAAAAAGTCATTGTAGGCCGGTTGTTTATGGATTTGGAATAATATTTCCATCGACTATTTTCCACGATATATGAGGTAGGTTAAAATCACCCAAAACAATCATCGAGTCAGAATCTTTAGTCAAAAAGTGAACCATTTTGAGCAAAGAGATAAGTTGCATGTACAAAGCAAGATCTGATGCTGGAGGGATGTAACAAAGAAATAAGTACATGGAGACATTCGCTAGCTGAATGCGGATGCATTTGAACTTAATGGAATCCATGTTAGGTATATCAACCTCCTCTGAAGGTGTGGAGGAATGAACTGCAAGTAAAACTCCATCCCCGACCCTGTTCAAGCGATCATTTCTATAAACTTGAAATTCGTTACAAAATATTCAGAGTTGAAAACATGAGGTTTTAGCCAAGTTTCAGTAAAAGCAATTACGTTATAGTTACAACAGAAAGATTTCAAATAAAGATCGGTTAATTTGGAATTCAAACCTCTGACATTTTGATAAAAGATAGTCATGGTCTTAGTACTCAGTTTTTTGGCTCAACGTTATCACGAGAGATTGTTGCTACATTTTGAACATTTCTATTTGGTCTGTATTCAAAACTCCCGCACAAGAGCACCGGGGGGCCAAAAAGAACTATCCAAAAGAGCGTCGAAATCTTTAAGAGCGTGAAATTAAACTTTTTAATAGTCAAGTTACGATCTTTTACCTTAGTCGAAATATGGTACATTAAATCTTCTTCTGTAGTGTCAGGATGGAACCTAGATACAAAAATAGATTTTTTGCGAGGGACCACAACCAGCTTCCTAGCAATTGGTTCAGACTCAATTGCAATTGCTGGAGGATTCGGATTTTTTTTAGTGGAGGTTTTTGGAGGGTTCTTGGAAGTTGCCCGAACAGAAGTGCTTGGAATTGGGGACGCCAAGTCTATCAATTCGGTGGCTTGCGGCAAGTTCGGCGCTAATAAAGGAGCTGGTCGATCATCCGTACGCCCGCGCTCGCCATCACGATTGATAGAATTTTCTAATTGAAGCGATTTGTCAAGATTTCCGAACGATTTAGAAATGCTTTCATATTTTTTGAATTTTTCGGTCAGCAAAGAAAAGTCTTTGTTGATCTCGGAAAACCCGTTTCTAATATGACGAAAGACCTTACAAAGATCAACTTCCGTCGATCTACATTTTGAACAAGACCAGCGCAGACCTTTTCCATCATTAATAAGATCGGCTGTTCTACCAGTTAAGACAGTGCACTTTGCGTGGACAAGTGCATCACACAGCCAGCATGCTACAAAGCGCTCCGCCTCGTTTTTTATCTGGCAATTTTCAAACGTGCACGACATTATATTATTACTAATTATGAAAAATTAAAAAAATTATAAAATTAAAAAATTTAGTAGTTAAAAACAAAAAGCTATAAAAACAACCCTGGCAGTTTGGAAGGCAATGTACTGAGCGAACATTTTTAAACACACTGTACTTGACGTTTAACAAACCACGCAAACAGCTGTAACGAAAAAGGAGTGAGAAAAAGAATAGCAAGTCAGCACACAACAACAATTACAATGTAAAATGTAAGCATTTCAAAAGCAACAAATACAATATGCAAAAGCACAACTCGGCACACACAAATTCAACAGAATGAATTTATAATTATTTAATTTTCAAAAATGTATCAAAAATTTACACTTTTCACAACAAGTAGTGAAGCACATTAAGTACTCAACTCATTAACTTTAATCTTAAACTTCAAAATTTCCAGATATATGACAAATATGATTAAATTTTTAGATAAAAGCACAGAGCAAAATAAAAACACAACTACACAGCTTGACGTTTGCGAAATTAAGTTTAAAAGAGTTTGTACTAATTGTATTCATGAAAGGTATAAAGTCTTCGGTACAGCCGAAAACAGCCCTCTTAAATATTTTTGTTTGTTATTGCAAGTTATACATATCCGGAGTATTAAAGGATTTTCATAAAATCATAATAGTAGCGTTAAGTGATCAGTGCGTACAGTAACGTTTAAGTACAGTCTAAATAGATTAGAATAGAACTAAATAAATACTGACTATACATCTGCGCTAATGTGTGTCTGTGTGGAGTTTCACTAATGGACTGCGTGAAGCTAAGAAAATGACCTGCACTTTGTTTTATCAAAATCGAAAGATCAAAAAAAAAGATACACTAATTTTTAGGGAGGTACCTATGAATTTTTTTTGGCAATTCATCCAATACACCTCCAAAAATATCGAGAGAGGTACCAAAAGACGCGTTTTGACATCTGTAACAAGAATCCGAAACCGGAAAAGAAATAGTTACGTACGGTCGTAAAGAATTACCTTTTTTTTATATAAATTCATATGAAGAAAAATTCACTTCGCTTATCAAAACAAAAACTAAGCGTACCTCTTTAAACTTGTTGTTTACTTTTTTTCAATTTCAGCTAAATCAAAAATCAATTGCATAGGTACACTGCCGGCCTATGTGGGTATCGCTATATCTATCTGATAAATAAATATGATCTGTTGTACGTTTGTCTGTCTGTCTGTGTGTCCTTTATAGGCGTCCAATGCACTCAACCGATTTTTATATATTTGGTCTAAATTAATGATTTATGGGTATGTGTGTCCTTTGGGCAAGAATTATATAATTTTTGGAAAAGTGGGCGGTGCCACACCCTCAGCCTATATAAACTTTTAATTCTTCATAGCTCTGAACATACTTGGTCTAAATTAATGATTTATTGGCATGTTTGTGCTTTGGTCGAGATGTAAAACTGTTGTGTACGATGTGGGCTATATTAATTTTTTGAAAAAGGGCGTTGCCATATTTTTTGTGTTTAGTTTGTACTTCAATTATGTCCAAATTGTATGGTCGATCTCTTTTAAACTTTCCAGATTGCTTCAGAGAGTTGTTGTGTACGATGTAGGCTATATTAATTTTTGGAAAAGTGGGCGGTGCTACGCCCAGCCTATTTAAAATCAATTCTTCATAACTCTGAACATATTTGGTCTAAATTAATGATTTATGGGTATGTGTGTCCTTTGGTCAAGATTTATATAATTTTGGAAAAGTGGGCGGTGATACGCCCGCATCCTATATAAAATTTAAATTCTTCATAACTCTGAACACATTTGTCTAAATTAATGATTTATGGATGTGTGTGTCCTTTGGTCAAGATTTATATAATTTTGGAAAAGTGGGCGGTGCCACGCCCTCGGGATACATAAAATTTCAATTCTTCATAACTATGAACATATTTGGTCTAAATTAATGATTTGTGGGTATGTGTGTCCTTTGGGCAAGATTTATATAATTTTGGAAAAGTGGCCGGTGCTTCGCCCTCAGGAAATATAAAATTTCAATTCTTCATAACTCTGAACATATTTGGTCTAAATCAATGATTTATGGGTATGTGTGTACTTTGGTCAAGATTTGTATAATTTTGAAAAAGTGGGCGGTGCTACGCCCTCATGCTATATAAAACTTCAATTCTTCATAAATCTGAAAATATTTTTTCTAAATTTATGATTTATGGGTATGTGTGTCCTTTGGGCAAGAATTATATAATTTTTGGAAAAGTGGGCGATGCTACGCTCTCAGGCTATATAAAACTTCAATTCTTCATAAGTCTGAACATATTTGGCTCAATTAATGATTTATGGGTATGTGTGTCCTTTGGTCTAGATTTATATAATTTTATAAAGGGTTCAATTCCCATGAGGGTGGCTTGCACCTGTTGCCCGTCATTTTTCGGTTGTTGTAAATTAAACTCACTGTTTTTGTTTTTAAGTTTATTTAGTCTATTTAACACAACCGTTTATTCTATTTTAATTTTAACTATGTTTGGTTTTTCAATTGTTAATTTACAACTTATTTATTTAAATTTTTATGCTTGGGTGTCTCGATCACTACCGTCGCGTTTAGCTTAAAGAACGGAATTGAATTCCCGTTCTTTTGCAAAGACGCCGTCAAGCCATTTTCGCTTACTGCCGTCAGCGACATCTTCGGGTATTACTCATGTGCAGGGTTGTATAGAATATTCTGTACTATTCTATAGAATATTCTATTACACTTGGATGTTTGTTTACGGCCCGATTATGTTCGGTTACACCACCCTTCCTTAGAAAAAGAAGAATATGACAAAGTGATCAGATTTGTCAGATTCTTCTTTACAGTTCACTCGAGCATTTTTTTGAAATTTACAATATGGTTTCTCAATCTATGTATGTATATTAGAGCGTATCGCCAAAAAAAGTTTGAAATGTTCGAATGCTTACTTGTTGGTGATTTCAAAAATAAAAAATTTTTTTTCGGCACCCTGTAAAAACAGGGAAATTCGTTTTTTGCTTATAACTTTTCCAATTTAGCCTTGATTTCAAAGAACGACATATCGTTGTAAAGGGTTTAACCCGTGTCAGATTTCGTACATTTATTTCTTCATTATATGCAGGTAAGTATTCTTTGTTTTTTAGTTTTCAGAAAACTATTTTTTTCAAATACAGGGTGTTGGTTTTAGTAAAACTAAAATAAAAGCTGAACTTGGCATGATGGAGTAATAGTTTCTATGGATGAAATATTGCATTAGTCAATACCTTTCCAAAAATGTATTGAAAATCGAACGTTAAATATAGAAATTATAGAAAAAAATCAAATTTCGCTGTTTTTACAGGGTGACAAAACATTTTTTTTTTTAAACCTCATAAGGTAACTGGGGGGGAACATTTTCAACTTTTTTTTCCTCCATACACCGTGATACGCTTTAATGTATATGTAACGATATTTACATCTAGATATTGAATTTTATTTAGTTAATTGCAGTTAGCATTTAAGTTTGCTAGTTGAAGCATATAATAGTAGTAGTTATAAAAATATGCTTTTAAGTTCAGGTAAGTAAGTTTTAAATTTATTTAGTACAAATTAGTGATTAGTGTAGAATATAAAAATTTTCATTCATACCTTATTTATTCTATTTTTGTGAACAGTTTTTGGTTTCTTGAGTATTTCATGTGTAGCTTTTCTACCGTATACTAATTCAAATGGTGTAAAGTAATTATCAAAAACAGTACTTGTGGTGGTGTTATGCAAAAATGTAAAGTATTTAAAGTATATATCCCACTCAGGGCAAGTATCGTTAAGGTAAGCTCTTAAATATTCATTAAAAACGCGATGGTTTCTTTCAACCGTTCCAACAGTTTCATGATGATAAGCTGTGGAAAAATTATGTTCTATATTTAGAAGTTTTGTTAAATCATTTAAATTCTGTACATAAATCGGATTTGATGGATTTCATTATGCCGTTGGTTAAAATAAAAGCTTCAAAAATAGCTGTTGCAACTGTTTTCGCATATTTATCAGGAATAGCTACTGTTACTAGATATTCACACAGCAATTCCACAATCCTGCGAACATTTATGCTGTAAAAATACTTATAGTTCGCGAAATTACTAACAACGCTTGTAAGCTAACACAAAGGTGTGTACATTTACAACAAAAGCTTAGTGGACGTTGCCGATCGACGCCATCTTGATTAATTATTTTAGTGCATAATTATAATTATTATAAGTTATTGTAATACGTAAGTTGTCGTAATACGTAAGTTATTTTTACTTTTATAAATATATATAATCTATATATTAATAGGCTAACATTTTTTCCATACAATCAATTGCCAGAGTGTATCTCATAAAACAATGCATAACTCCAATTATTATATATTTTGATATGTTTTCATGGGCCAGGAGCTTTGCATAGGCATATTATATTTAACAAAGAATGCTTCATTAATTTGTAATAATTGATCAAAGTTTTCACCAAAACCCAAAGCTGTTAACTACAGTATCTGACTTTTTTGTTGTACATACAGCGGTGGCGCAGGTGGTGAGCGTGCCGGCAATGATGCGTGCGTTCGTAGGTTCAAGGACGTGTTCAGGGCAGGTTAAGTTTTTTTTTTTTTACTAAATTTAATTTGCCTTAAAATATACGAAAACTTTTTATTATATTTTTTTTTTTAATTTATTATATTTGTAATCCAATATTTTTCTGTTTATTATGTTTATGACATCTATCTTGGAGTGAAAATCCCAAATTTTTAGAAAAAATATAAAAAATTATTCCAATTTATCAATATTTAAGGTAAATGTCCATAATTTCGTGGTAGTACGTTATTTCGTGGTATTTCGATTTTTTCTTTCAAACAAGAAATTTGGCGAGTTTTTTTTAAAACTGAAAATTTTATAAGAAAGATTAACTTTTCGGGTGTAATAATGGATATTTTACAAATTTTTTAAAATTGAACCTATTAAATAACAATCATTATAAAGTTGGAAGCTCAGAAAATGAGCCTTTTGTAGGGAGGCCTCTTAAGGAAACTGTTAAGGAGACCAGTAGAATTTGTTAAGCCTGTAAAAATTGTATCTTTAAATTTTTTTTTTTGACGGTAATTTTTTTGTTTTTATTTAACATTTCTTAAACGTTTTTAATACTGTAAAACTTATTTCAATAACTTTTCATTTACATTTTATTAAATATTTAAATACCATGAAATTAGGGACACATGTTTTTTGTGATGTACCTAATTTCGTGGAACTCACGAAATTATGGGAATATAATAGTTTATGTTTTCCTTATTTTCTTTCACATTTCATAAGATACCCTATTATTTTAAGTATTTTAATTATTATATAAACCCCTGAGGAAGATTTTGACGTAATTTCGTGGTACACTTTTATTAACCCATTCGTTAATATTTTAATCGAAAAGCTCTGCTTGTGCTTGTGTTTTAACGAAATAATGGCATTATAGAACTTTTGTTTATTCAATAATTTTTCATTTAATTTAAAAAAATATGCCAAGATTTATACTTTTTTGCTTTTGTTATGAATGAATAGCGATAATAAACAAAAAAAATTAAATATAAAACTCATATTACCGCTTAAAGCGATACCACGAAATTACGTACATCAATTTTATCGCATGCCCCTAATTTCGTGCTATACTGCGCATTTAGATACATTGTTAACAAGAAACCAAAAAATTAAAAAAAAGAATAAAAAACCAAATTAAATTTAAAAAAACTCAAAAAATTAAAAAAATACAAATAAATTAAAAATATACCAAAAAAATTAAAAAAAAAAAACATTTTTTGAAATAATAAAAAATAATTAGCTACATCAATTGAACTAATTTTATTTTAAACTTTTTTTTTAATTACATATTTATTTTGTTTAAAAATAAAAAAAACTTAAAAGACCAAAAAAACACAAAAATTAAAAAAAAAAACATTTTTAGTAATAATAAATAAAAGAAATTTTGAGAAAAGTAAAAAATTACATCTGTTAAATAAATTTTTTTTTAGTGGTTTTTTTTTGATTTTTTCAATCGCAATCAATTACTAATTGCCTTTTCTCAAAAACCAATTGAAGTAATCATTAACAATTAAAAAATCCGTCTAATCAATTGATTACTAAGTACTAAACAAATTAATACTTACTTGGTCTTAAAACGCTTTCTTTTCATAAATACAATAACAATAAAAAAATTATTTAAAATTTTAAATTTTTGAACATAAATTTTAATAAATAAATTTTAGGAATTTGCGTTTAAAATAACTTTCATTTTCCATAAAATTAGAGTTTAACCAAATACCACGAAAATAGGGACACTTTACCACGAAGTTAGGTACATCAGAAATTTTTGCCACGAAATTAGGGACATTTGAGGTACTCACACATTTTTATTTATATAAAATAAAACATTTGTTAGTTTTGTTTGAAGCTAAATGGAAAGCTATCTTAATAGATCAACTCAATGGGAAAAATTTACTTTTTTAGTTTTCCTTCATCCGTTTTTACGCAAGAGAGGTAGAAAGTCAGAAAATTCCTTAGTACCACGAAATTATGGACATTTACCTTATCAATTTATATTTTTCAAGAAATATATCATATCTAATATGGAAAAAATAAAAACACAGTTTGTAGCTTCTTGAATTTTATATTCACGAAATAGTTTGAAATTGCGTTAATTTTCCTAAAGACATCAACTATTTTCTTCCTAAAAATTTTCATTTGTAAAATAGTCGACATATAACCCAATATTTCAATATTTTTCTGTTTATGACATCTATTTTCGAGTGAAAAAACCAAATTTTTTTAAAAAAAAGCTAAAAAATTATTTCAATTTATCAATATATACTTTTAAGAAATATATCATATTTAATATACAAAAAGTAAAAACGCAGTTTGTAGTTCTTCAATTTTATATTCACGAAATAGTTTGAAATTGCGTTAATTTTCCTAAAGACATCAACTATTTTCTTCCTAAAAATTTTCATTTGTAAAATAGTCGACATATAACCCAATATTTCAATATTTTTCTGTTTATGACATCTATTTTCGAGTGAAAAAAACAAATTTTTTTAAAAAAAAAGCTAAAAAATTATTTCAATTTATCAATATATATTTTTTAAGAAATATATTATATTTAATACACAAAAAGTAAAAACACAGTTTGTAGCTTCTTCAATTTTATATTCACGAAATAGTTTGAAATTGCGTTAATTTTCCTAAAGACATCAACTATTTTCTTCCTAAAAATTTTAATTTGTAAAAGAGTCGACATATAACCGGAATCCTTACATATTTAGGCTAAATTGGGCCAGTTAGGTTATGTGTTTTCAATATTTCCGAGTTGAATTTGACGAAAAAAACCAGAAAACCATCATATGTCTAAGTTGTAATATTCTCCCGCTATACGGACTTCAAAAAATCTACAACTAAAAGAAAAATTGAGAAAACTGTCTGTATACCAAAAAAAAAAACACAATTTGGAAACCGGCTAATGTTAAGAAGTTAACGGAATCTCAAAATGAACTTTCATTCGTTTCAATCCATATGGCCAATTTTGTTCGATATGGCATCATTCTATGTGACCATTATCTTTATATTAATAGGCTAACATTTTTTCCATACAATCAATTGCCAGAGTGTATCTCATAAAACAATGCATAACTCCAATTATTATATATTTTGATATGTTTTCATGGGCCAGGAGGTTTGCATAGGCATATTATATTTAACAAAAAATGCTTCATTAATTTGTAATAATTCACCAAAGTTTTCACCAAAACCCAAAGCTGTTAACTACAGTATTTGACTTTTTTGTTGTACATACAGCAGTGGCGCAGGTGGTGAGCGTGCCGGCTATGATGCGTGCGTTCTTATGTTCAAGAACGTGTTCAGGGCAGGTAAAGTTTTTTTTTTTTTTTACTAAATTGAATTTGCCTTAGAATATACGAAAACTTTTTATTATATATATTTTTTTTAATTTATTATATTTGTAATCCAATATTTTTCTGTTTATTATGTTTATGACATCTATCTTGGAGTGAAAAACTCAAATTTTTTGAATAAAATCTAAAAAATTATTCCAATTTATCAATATTTATAAATTTATATTTTTTAAGAAATCTATCATATTTAATATGGAAAAAGTAAAAACGCAGTTTGTAGTTCTTCAATTTTATATTCACGAAATAGTTTGAAATTGCGTTAATTTTCCTAAAGACATCAACTATTTTCTTCCTAAAAATTTTTATTTGTAAAAGAGTCGACATATAACCCAATATTTCAATATTTTTCTGTTTCTGACATCCATCTTCGACTGAAAAAACCAAATTTTTTGTAAAAAAAAGCTAAAAAATTATTTCAATTTATCAATATATATTTTTTAAGAAATATATCATATTTAATATATAAAAAGTAAAAACGCAGTTTGTAGTTCTTCAATTTTATATTCACGAAATAGTTTGAAATTGCGTTAATTTTCCTAAAGACATCAACTATTTCCTTCCTAAAACTTTTTATTTGTAAAAGAGTCGACATATAACCCAATATTTCAATATTTTTCGGTTTATGACATCTTTTTTCGAGTGAAAAAACCGAATTGTTTGAAAAAAAAAGCTAAAAAATTATTTCAATTTATCAGTATATATTTTTTAAGAAATATATCATATTGATTAGACCTACAAAAAGTAAAAACGCAGTTTGTAGCTTCTTCAATTTTATATTCACGAAATAGTTTGAAATTGCGTTAATTTTCCTAAAGACATCAACTATTTTCTTCATAAAAATTTTTATTTGTAAAAGAGTCGACATATACCCCAATATTAAATTGGGCCAGTTAGGTTATGTGTTTTCAATATTTCCGAGTTGAATTTGACGAAAAAAACCATGAAACCATCATATGTCTAAGTTGTAATATTCTCCCGCTATACGGACTTCAAAAAATATACAACTAAAAGAAAAATTGAGAAAACTGTCTGTATACCAAAAAAAAAACACAATTTGGAAACCGGCAAATGTTAAGAAGTTAACGGAATCTCAAAATGAACTTTCATTCGTTTCAATCCATATCGCCAATTTTGTTCGATATGGCATCATTCTATGTGACCATTATCTTTATATTAATAGGCTAACATTTTTTCCATACAATCAATTGCCAGAGTGTATCTCATAAAACAATGCATAACTCCAATTATTATATATTTTGATATGTTTTCATGGGCCAGGAGCTTTGCATAGGCATATTATATTTAACAAAAAATGCTTCATTAATTTGTAATAATTCACCAAAGTTTTCACCAAAACCCAAAGCTGTTAACTACAGTATTTGACTTTTTTGTTGTACATACAGCAGTGGCGCAGGTGGTGAGCGTGCCGGCTATGATGCGTGCGTTCTTATGTTCAAGAACGTGTTCAGGGCAGGTAAAGTTTTTTTTTTTTTTTTACTAAATTGAATTTGCCTTAGAATATACGAAAACTTTTTATTATATTTTTTTTTTTAATTTATTATATTTGTAATCCAATATTTTTCTGTTTATTATGTTTATGACATCTATCTTGGAGTGAAAAACTCAAATTTTTTGAATAAAATCTAAAAAATTATTCCAATTTATCAATATTTATAAATTTATATTTTTTAAGAAATCTATCATATTTAATATGGAAAAAGTAAAAACGCAGTTTGTAGTTCTTCAATTTTATATTCACGAAATAGTTTGAAATTGCGTTAATTTTCCTAAAGACATCAACTATTTTCTTCCTAAAAATTTTTATTTGTAAAAGAGTCGACATATAACCCAATATTTCAATATTTTTCTGTTTCTGACATCCATCTTCGACTGAAAAAACCAAATTTTTTGTAAAAAAAAGCTAAAAAATTATTTCAATTTATCAATATATATTTTTTAAGAAATATATCATATTTAATATATAAAAAGTAAAAACGCAGTTTGTAGTTCTTCAATTTTATATTCACGAAATAGTTTGAAATTGCGTTAATTTTCCTAAAGACATCAACTATTTCCTTCCTAAAACTTTTTATTTGTAAAAGAGTCGACATATAACCCAATATTTCAATATTTTTCGGTTTATGACATCTTTTTTCGAGTGAAAAAACCGAATTGTTTGAAAAAAAAAGCTAAAAAATTATTTCAATTTATCAGTATATATTTTTTAAGAAATATATCATATTGATTATACCTACAAAAAGTAAAAACGCAGTTTATAGCTTCTTCAATTTTATATTCACGAAATAGTTTGAAATTGCGTTAATTTTCCTAAAGACATCAACTATTTTCTTCATAAAAATTTTTATTTGTAAAAGAGTCGACATATACCCCAATATTAAATTGGGCCAGTTAGGTTATGTGTTTTCAATATTTCCGAGTTGAATTTGATGAAAAAAACCAGGAAACCATCATATGTCTAAGTTGTAATATTCTCCCGCTATACGGACTTCAAAAAATATACAACTAAAAGAAAAATTGAGAAAACTGTCTGTATACCAAAAAAAAAACACAATTTGGAAACCGGCAAATGTTAAGAAGTTAACGGAATCTCAAAATGAACTTTCATTCGTTTCAATCCATATCGCCAATTTTGTTCGATATGGCATCATTCTATGTGACCATTATCTTTATATTAATAGGCTAACATTTTTTCCATACAATCAATTGCCAGAGTGTATCTCATAAAACAATGCATAACTCCAATTATTATATATTTTGATATGTTTTCATGGGCCAGGAGCTTTGCATAGGCATATTATATTTAACAAAAAATGCTTCATTAATTTGTAATAATTCACCAAAGTTTTCACCAAAACCCAAAGCTGTTAACTACAGTATTTGACTTTTTTGTTGTACATACAGCAGTGGCGCAGGTGGTGAGCGTGCCGGCTATGATGCGTGCGTTCTTATGTTCAAGAACGTGTTCAGGGCAGGTAAAGTTTTTTTTTTTTTTTACTAAATTGAATTTGCCTTAGAATATACGAAAACTTTTTATTATATTTTTTTTTTAATTTATTATATTTGTAATCCAATATTTTTCTGTTTATTATGTTTATGACATCTATCTTGGAGTGAAAAACTCAAATTTTTTGAATAAAATCTAAAAAATTATTCCAATTTATCAATATTTATAAATTTATATTTTTTAAGAAGTCTATCATATTTAATATGGAAAAAGTAAAAACGCAGTTTGTAGTTCTTCAATTTTATATTCACGAAATAGTTTGAAATTGCGTTAATTTTCCTAAAGACATCAACTATTTTCTTCCTAAAAATTTTTATTTGTAAAAGAGTCGACATATAACCCAATATTTCAATATTTTTCTGTTTCTGACATCCATCTTCGACTGAAAAAACCAAATTTTTTGTAAAAAAAAGCTAAAAAATTATTTCAATTTATCAATATATATTTTTTAAGAAATATATCATATTTAATATATAAAAAGTAAAAACGCAGTTTGTAGTTCTTCAATTTTATATTCACGAAATAGTTTGAAATTGCGTTAATTTTCCTAAAGACATCAACTATTTCCTTCCTAAAACTTTTTATTTGTAAAAGAGTCGACATATAACCCAATATTTCAATATTTTTCGGTTTATGACATCTTTTTTCGAGTGAAAAAACCGAATTGTTTGAAAAAAAAAGCTAAAAAATTATTTCAATTTATCAGTATATATTTTTTAAGAAATATATCATATTGATTATACCTACAAAAAGTAAAAACGCAGTTTATAGCTTCTTCAATTTTATATTCACGAAATAGTTTGAAATTGCGTTAATTTTCCTAAAGACATCAACTATTTTCTTCATAAAAATTTTTATTTGTAAAAGAGTCGACATATACCCCAATATTAAATTGGGCCAGTTAGGTTATGTGTTTTCAATATTTCCGAGTTGAATTTGATGAAAAAAACCAGGAAACCATCATATGTCTAAGTTGTAATATTCTCCCGCTATACGGACTTCAAAAAATATACAACTAAAAGAAAAATTGAGAAAACTGTCTGTATACCAAAAAAAAAACACAATTTGGAAACCGGCAAATGTTAAGAAGTTAACGGAATCTCAAAATGAACTTTCATTCGTTTCAATCCATATCGCCAATTTTGTTCGATATGGCATCATTCTATGTGACCATTATCTTTATATTAATAGGCTAACATTTTTTCCATACAATCAATTGCCAGAGTGTATCTCATAAAACAATGCATAACTCCAATTATTATATATTTTGATATGTTTTCATGGGCCAGGAGCTTTGCATAGGCATATTATATTTAACAAAAAATGCTTCATTAATTTGTAATAATTCACCAAAGTTTTCACCAAAACCCAAAGCTGTTAACTACAGTATTTGACTTTTTTGTTGTACATACAGCAGTGGCGCAGGTGGTGAGCGTGCCGGCTATGATGCGTGCGTTCTTATGTTCAAGAACGTGTTCAGGGCAGGTAAAGTTTTTTTTTTTTTTTACTAAATTGAATTTGCCTTAGAATATACGAAAACTTTTTATTATATTTTTTTTTTAATTTATTATATTTGTAATCCAATATTTTTCTGTTTATTATGTTTATGACATCTATCTTGGAGTGAAAAACTCAAATTTTTTGAATAAAATCTAAAAAATTATTCCAATTTATCAATATTTATAAATTTATATTTTTTAAGAAATCTATCATATTTAATATGGAAAAAGTAAAAACGCAGTTTGTAGTTCTTCAATTTTATATTCACGAAATAGTTTGAAATTGCGTTAATTTTCCTAAAGACATCAACTATTTTCTTCCTATAAATTTTTATTTGTAAAAGAGTCGACATATAACCCAATATTTCAATATTTTTCTGTTTCTGACATCCATCTTCGACTGAAAAAACCAAATTTTTTGTAAAAAAAAGCTAAAAAATTATTTCAATTTATCAATATATATTTTTTAAGAAATATATCATATTTAATATATAAAAAGTAAAAACGCAGTTTGTAGTTCTTCAATTTTATATTCACGAAATAGTTTGAAATTGCGTTAATTTTCCTAAAGACATCAACTATTTCCTTCCTAAAACTTTTTATTTGTAAAAGAGTCGACATATAACCCAATATTTCAATATTTTTCGGTTTATGCCATCTTTTTTCGAGTGAAAAAACCGAATTGTTTGAAAAAAAAAGCTAAAAAATTATTTCAATTTATCAGTATATATTTTTTAAGAAATATATCATATTGATTATACCTACAAAAAGTAAAAACGCAGTTTATAGCTTCTTCAATTTTATATTCACGAAATAGTTTGAAATTGCGTTAATTTTCCTAGGTTAGGTTAGGTTAGGTTAATGTGGCCGCCTCTCAGCGGTGCCGAGAGGCGCACTTAGGCCGACTGGCCCATTGTGATACCACTGAGCGGGTTTAAGTCCCTTTTACCTTTAAGAGAACTGTTCATTGAAAGAACCACCCTGTACGCTTAATGAAGCGCAGGATGTCTCCAATTTCGGCAGAGCCTAACTCCGCTAGGCCGAGGAATAGGCACCTGCTTAGGCACTCCAGCCGGGTTCTGGCTAGTGCGGGGCAGCTGCAGAGGAAGTGCTCTACACTCTCGATTTCCTCCTCGTCCCTGCAGCTGCGACAGAAATCATTTGAAGAAACCCCCATGCGCTTGGCATGTACGCCCATGAGACAGTGTCCCGTGAGCACCCCGATCAACAGACCAAGGGAGGGTCGGTCAAGTTTGAGTATGGACTCGGTTCGTTTGTGGCAGATGCGGGGCCAAGTTTGCCTGGACACCTCGCATGTCGTTTCCGTAGCCCACCTAGAGTTTGCCTTTTTCTCGAATTCACGTAGGAGCCAGAGCTTAGTCGTGGCAAGAGGCGGGGAGATACTCCCAATGTGATTCTCCTCTGTATGCTCCGTGGCCTTCCTTGCCAGCTCGTCAGCAGCACAGTTTCCAGGAATATCGCTATGGCCTGGAACCCATACTACCGCTGTGCAGCATTTCGAAGACAATTCATTGAGCAATTGCCTACAGTCTTGAGCTACTTTCGAGGTAGAGTTACTACTCTGAAGAGCTTTGATCGCTGCCTGGCTATCGCTGTATATTGACACAGATGTGCGGTTTTCAGATAGAAGCCAGCGAGCAGCCTCCTCTATGGCCGTAAGTTCAGCCTGGAATACGCTGCAGTGGCTGGGAAGTCTAATGCTTAAGCAAAGTGAAAGATCCTCCGAATAGACGCCGCTGCCCACTTTGCCGTTGAGCTTCGAGCCGTCTGTAAATATGGATTCTGAATCCGGGATTAGAAAGTGCCTGTCCTTCCATTCCTCCCTCTTAGGGATTTTGGTGGAGAACTTGGTATTTGGGCCGTGGCCTATAGGTAGGGTGTAGTCCACGGTTTTCAGATTTTGGGGTATGGTCTCCAAGATTCTCGCGTGTCCAAATCTGGTGTCGCTCCATCGTTGAACAGCGCTCAGTCTTACTGCGCTGCAGCTTGCTTGGAGTTTACCGTATAAGTCAACCGGGAGTAGGTCGAGCATGACCTCCAAAGCTTTGGTAGGCGTGGATGGGAGTGACCCCGTGATGAGCACCGCCGCCGACCGCTGTACCCTGCCCATCCTTCCTATGATGCTGTTACGTTCTAGTGCAGGCCACCATACAACAACACCATAGAAGAGGATGGGTCTTACCACAGCGGTGTACAGCCAATGCATCACACGGGGGTTCAGGCCCCATTTCTTTCCTACGGCTGCTTTGGATGCGTATAGGGCAGTGATAGCTTTCCGGGATCTGTCCTCAACATGTTTGTTCCAGTTGAGTTTGCTATCTAAGATAACGCCGAGGTACCTGACCTCTTGGGAGAGGTTGAGCCTTACCCCGTTCAGACGGGGTGGTGTAAAAGCTGGTACTTTGTATTTTCTTGTGAAAAGGACCATTTCCGTTTTAGAGGGATTTACGCTAAGGCCGCTTGCCATAGCCCAGTCCTCCCCGAGGTTCAGGGCCGATTGGAGCAGTTCACTTAGGGTCTGAAGATGCCTGCCTGTGGCCGTAAGAGCGATGTCGTCGGCGTAGGCAATGATTTGGCAACCGGTGTTTTCCAGTTCCAGAAGCAGGGTGTTAACGGTTAGGTTCCACAGTAGAGGAGATAGAACTCCCCCTTGAGGGGTGCCTCGAGATGCGTATCGCACTATTGAGGCCTCACCCAGATCAGCCTGGATAGTTCTCTTTGCCAGGAGCTGACTAACGAAACCCACAAGCGGGGGTTCCAGTCCCGTTCCCCGAAGGGACTGGATGACGGCCCGTGGGAGTACGTTATTGAAGGCTCCTTCAATGTCGAGAAAGATACCCAGCGTGTACTCGTTGAAGGCAAGCCCTTTTTCTATCTTTGAGGTGATAGCATGGAGTGCCGTTTCCACGGACTTGCCCTTAGAGTATGCGTGTTGAGCCTTCGAGAGGTCAAGAGGGCGCAGGTTATCTCTAATGTGCGCGTCTAGTATTCTTTCCAATACTTTAAGAAGAAAGGATGTAAGGCTTATAGGCCTAAAGTCCTTAGGTTTTGAGTGCGAGACTCGTCCTCCTTTCGGTATGAAGACTATCTTCGCCTCGGTCCATTTGTGCGGAACGTGGCATAGCCTAAGACATGATGTGTAGATTTCAGACAGAATGGGACATAGAATGCCTCTGGCCATTTGAAGTTCGGCGGGAAATATGTTATCGGGTCCCGGAGATTTAAAAGGGTCGAAGGTTCCGATTGCCCATTCGACTTTTTGGGGGGTGATTATTCCCTCTATAGAGTCGTAAATTGTCCCGCTGTTGGTGGCTGTTGGTGGCTCCGTGGAACAGCCGGGGAAGTGCGTTTCCATTAGGAGGTCGACCATTTCGCCGCTGGACGATGTCCAGTCTCCATCGGGTTTCTGGATGAAGGTCGGAACAGTGGGACTTTTAGATAGAACTTTAGGCAGTCTATTTGCCTCTGAGTTGGTTTCAATGTTGGTACAAAAGTCCCTCCATGAATTCTTCTGGGCTTTGTTGACTGCTTTTTTGAAAGTTTTTAAGGCCTGTTTATATTCGTGCCAAGAACCAGTCCGCTTAGCTTCATTAAACATTCTCCTGCTATTTTTCCTGAGTCGAGAAATTTCGGAGCTCCACCAAGGTGGTCTCGTCTTGTTCCTCGGTCTGGTAACCGGACAGGAGACGTTAAAGGCAGCGTTACAGGACTCTGTGATCAGGTCTACCGCTTCGTCAATTTTAGACGATGAGTCGAGCTCACCGATCGAAGCCGACCCGCTTTCCAGATGGATGTGCGCTTCATCAGATCTTTGCGGTAGACCGAGTCTACCGTGAGAAGCGTGTTTACAAAGCGAATGTGATAGAATGTTCCTGAAAACATTCCAATCCGTTCTCTTCCTATTTCTGTAAGCTGCAAGAGTGGGTGGTCTCACAAGGAGACAGAAACAAATGTATTTATGATCAGAGAAGGAGTTGTCCTTTGAGACGTGCCAGTTCTCAATTTGACCCAGTGCCGGGTCAGACATTAGCGTAATGTCCAGGACTTCCTTTCTATTTGCGGTTACGAACGTAGGTTCGCTTCCAGAATTGCTTATATACAGGTTATGTAATAAAATAAAATCAAGAAGGCACTCACCTCTAGGGTTGGTATCCGTAGAACCCCACACTGTATTGTGCGCATTGGCGTCAGCTCCTATTAATATCGGCAGCTTCCGTCGGTTTGCCTCCTTTACCGCGTTTACCAGGCAGCTGGAAGGTAATTGGGGGGCATCGTGCGCCATATAGGCTGCAGTTAGCCAGATTTGCCTGCCTTCTACTTCAAGGCTGATGCTCACTGTGTCTGCGTCGCTGAAATTGGATAACAGAAAGTAAGAGAGGGTCTTTTTAACAAGGATGCAGGCTCTGGTCCTACCTATAGTTGGGGTCTTAACCACCTGGTAGACATCAGAAGTTAGTCCGCACACCTTGTTGCCGACGATCCAAGGTTCTTGGATTAATACGAGCTCCTCTGCTGTTTCGCCGAGTCGCAAGAGGAGGGCAGCCGAAGCTGCCTTAGAGTGATGCAGGTTAATTTGTATAACCCGCATCATCAAAAATGTATAGGTCAGTGTCAGAGCCCTCGTCCATCGCCACCGTCTCTACGCGTTCGGGAGCGGCAATGACTGTAATGTCAAGTGCCGCGTCCTCCGCATCAGAGTCCAGTAGCTGGCTCTCGGACTGGTGCACCCACCGGCCGAAGGTAGACCCGACGAAGCCCGACACCGAAGCCGTGTCGCTCTCGGAGTCTTCGTTCGCGGTATCATACCCGACCAATGAGTGCGCCTTCCCAGCAGGTTCACTCAAGGTGCTTCCCGAGGGACCTTCACCGCCTGAGACGGTCTCAGAGGCGATGGAGGCATCAACCGCTCCGCTCAGGGCGTTAACGTCTGAAGTACCCCCATCGCTGGCTATAGTGGAGGGAACAGGTCCACTCGCGGTGTTTCCTGGTTGCTCTTCCGCTCCAAGTTCATCCGTTGCGGGTTCACCCTTCTTTTGGATGCGCAGGGTGATGGAGTAAAAGCAGTAGCTAATGACTCCACCACAGGCTTCCAGAGCAGGGAGAGAGTCTTCGCTAATGACTAGAGTCACATAGCGTTGCTTCTCCCTGACCTCACTAACCCTAACTACCCTCCATTCACTGGTGGGTAGTCCTGCGTTACCATCCCGGATGATCTTCAAAATGGCCTCTGGCGTCGACGGCTCGGCTGCTGGAATCCAGGCCCAGGCCCGTAGCCTGCAAGGAATCTCGTTCCTATGCACGGCTACCAGGTCTGCCCCGGACCACAGCTCGCCTAACGCGGAGATTGCCTCCTTGTAAAGCAATACCGAGCGCTCATCGGCGCAAGAGACCAACTTGATCCTCCGCTGATGCCAACCGGCATCACGGATGCTAGGTGCAGGGCCCGGAAACTTCTCGAGGACTTTTCCGTAGACCCCGCACAAACCAATTAACACCGACTTCCAGTTGTCTGGTGTTATGTTACCATCTGGGTGCCCCTTGTCCAGTACCGCGAGGGTGAGGTGCTCTTTGGCCACCTCACTGAACGGTCTGGGTGGGTTCACCGCAGCGGTTCTCGGGGAGTTCGCCGAGGGTCTGTGCCTTTTGGAGTCACTCGCGGTGCTTTCCTGAGAACGCTGTCTCTTAGAGGCTGGTGCCCTCGGCGGCTTTCCGGCTTCTCGCTCCTGCCTAGCGGCGAGGAGGTTGGTTGCCCAAGTTAGGGAGGCCTTTTGGTCCTCCGTTAGTTCGCTGGGAGGCAAATTACCCAGTCGCGAGACTATCTTGGCCGCAGATCTGCGGTCTCGCTGCGCCCTAACGGAGGGGGAGATTTTGCGCCCGTTATTCGGTGCTGACCGAGCAGCACTGCTGGCTGCCATCGGGGCTGCGCGCCCTCCCGTAGAGGGATTGGGGCCAGCACTTTTGGGCTGTGGATGGGAGGGTCCCCGAATGGGCCGGGGGAGATTGGTCGCCTGCCCACTGCTCCCCGCGCTAGCCGTACCCTCAAGGGGTTTGGCTGGTGCGGTTACGCGTGGTAACGGCTTTCCCTCAAGGGGTTTAGTCGCACCACTCCGCGCAGACGACCGAAAGGGGGTGACTTCTGGCCGTGGAGGCCTGCCCGAACCCGTCGAAGCGGTACTCGGGCGCGTAGCCCTGGCTGGGCTAGCTCTGTTTTGAACCTGTTTAACGCCTTGTCCAGTGGCGGCATTTTTTCCCGTGCAGGGATCCGAGGCGGAGTTAAGTTTATTCATCATCTTGTTCGTTGGTCACCTACTTAGACGAGGCCTTTCGGTGACCATAAAAAATATAAAAGGGGAAGGGAACGGTCGACTGCGGCAGCGCCCCATACCGCAGCAAGTCCGATTACTCCCGGAGGTGGACCGGTATCCGGGAGGCTCCGTAAGAATACAGTCGGAAGCCCCTGACTGCAAACCACCCAGTAGGCACGGAACGCATGACACCTTGGGTTAGGGGAGAGGGTAAGATCGACACCCACCGGGTCTAGATCCGTAGTGTTCTGTGCAAACAGGGTCACCTCGTGAAGGTTACGGCAGGTGTTCCACCGCTGTGGCCGAAGGTATTGACTGAAGAAGAACCGTTGCATACGAGCATGCTCGCATGCGACGGGCTGCACCCTTCAACATCCGCAACCACAGCAAGAGGGCTTAGCCGTGCACTACGGTCTTGGTGTGGGAGAGGCTGGGAGACTGGAACGCTCTATATTTCGCGTCTCCACACCCCGCATCAGCTTAACCCCCAAAGACATCAACTATTTTCTTCATAAAAATTTTTATTTGTAAAAGAGTCGACATATACCCCAATATTAAATTGGGCCAGTTAGGTTATGTGTTTTCAATATTTCCGAGTTGAATTTGATGAAAAAAACCAGGAAACCATCATATGTCTAAGTTGTAATATTCTCCCGCTATACGGACTTCAAAAAATATACAACTAAAAGAAAAATTGAGAAAACTGTCTGTATACCAAAAAAAAAACACAATTTGGAAACCGGCAAATGTTAAGAAGTTAACGGAATCTCAAAATGAACTTTCATTCGTTTCAATCCATATCGCCAATTTTGTTCGATATGGCATCATTCTATGTGACCATTATCTTTATATTAATAGGCTAACATTTTTTCCATACAATCAATTGCCAGAGTGTATCTCATAAAACAATGCATAACTCCAATTATTATATATTTTGATATGTTTTCATGGGCCAGGAGCTTTGCATAGGCATATTATATTTAACAAAAAATGCTTCATTAATTTGTAATAATTCACCAAAGTTTTCACCAAAACCCAAAGCTGTTAACTACAGTATTTGACTTTTTTGTTGTACATACAGCAGTGGCGCAGGTGGTGAGCGTGCCGGCTATGATGCGTGCGTTCTTATGTTCAAGAACGTGTTCAGGGCAGGTAAAGTTTTTTTTTTTTTTTACTAAATTGAATTTGCCTTAGAATATACGAAAACTTTTTATTATATTTTTTTTTTTAATTTATTATATTTGTAATCCAATATTTTTCTGTTTATTATGTTTATGACATCTATCTTGGAGTGAAAAACTCAAATTTTTTGAATAAAATCTAAAAAATTATTCCAATTTATCAATATTTATAAATTTATATTTTTTAAGAAATCTATCATATTTAATATGGAAAAAGTAAAAACGCAGTTTGTAGTTCTTCAATTTTATATTCACGAAATAGTTTGAAATTGCGTTAATTTTCCTAAAGTCATCAACTATTTTCTTCCTAAAAATTTTTATTTGTAAAAGAGTCGACATATAACCCAATATTTCAATATTTTTCTGTTTCTGACATCCATCTTCGACTGAAAAAACCAAATTTTTTGTAAAAAAAAGCTAAAAAATTATTTCAATTTATCAATATATATTTTTTAAGAAATATATCATATTTAATATATAAAAAGTAAAAACGCAGTTTGTAGTTCTTCAATTTTATATTCACGAAATAGTTTGAAATTGCGTTAATTTTCCTAAAGACATCAACTATTTCCTTCCTAAAACTTTTTATTTGTAAAAGAGTCGACATATAACCCAATATTTCAATTTTTTTCGGTTTATGACATCTTTTTTCGAGTGAAAAAACCGAATTGTTTGAAAAAAAAAGCTAAAAAATTATTTCAATTTATCAGTATATATTTTTTAAGAAATATATCATATTGATTATACCTACAAAAAGTAAAAACGCAGTTTATAGCTTCTTCAATTTTATATTCACGAAATAGTTTGAAATTGCGTTAATTTTCCTAAAGACATCAACTATTTTCTTCATAAAAATTTTTATTTGTAAAAGAGTCGACATATACCCCAATATTAAATTGGGCCAGTTAGGTTATGTGTTTTCAATATTTCCGAGTTGAATTTGATGAAAAAAACCAGGAAACCATCATATGTCTAAGTTGTAATATTCTCCCGCTATACGGACTTCAAAAAATATACAACTAAAAGAAAAATTGAGAAAACTGTCTGTATACCAAAAAAAAAACACAATTTGGAAACCGGCAAATGTTAAGAAGTTAACGGAATCTCAAAATGAACTTTCATTCGTTTCAATCCATATCGCCAATTTTGTTCGATATGGCATCATTCTATGTGACCATTATCTTTATATTAATAGGCTAACATTTTTTCCATACAATCAATTGCCAGAGTGTATCTCATAAAACAATGCATAACTCCAATTATTATATATTTTGATATGTTTTCATGGGCCAGGAGGTTTGCATAGGCATATTATATTTAACAAAAAATGCTTCATTAATTTGTAATAATTCACCAAAGTTTTCACCAAAACCCAAAGCTGTTAACTACAGTATTTGACTTTTTTGTTGTACATACAGCAGTGGCGCAGGTGGTGAGCGTGCCGGCTATGATGCGTGCGTTCTTATGTTCAAGAACGTGTTCAGGGCAGGTAAAGTTTTTTTTTTTTTTTTACTAAATTGAATTTGCCTTAGAATATACGAAAACTTTTTATTATATATATTTTTTTTAATTTATTATATTTGTAATCCAATATTTTTCTGTTTATTATGTTTATGACATCTATCTTGGAGTGAAAAACTCAAATTTTTTGAATAAAATCTAAAAAATTATTCCAATTTATCAATATTTATAAATTTATATTTTTTAAGAAATCTATCATATTTAATATGGAAAAAGTAAAAACGCAGTTTGTAGTTCTTCAATTTTATATTCACGAAATAGTTTGAAATTGCGTTAATTTTCCTAAAGACATCAACTATTTTCTTCCTAAAAATTTTTATTTGTAAAAGAGTCGACATATAACCCAATATTTCAATATTTTTCTGTTTCTGACATCCATCTTCGACTGAAAAAACCAAATTTTTTGTAAAAAAAAGCTAAAAAATTATTTCAATTTATCAATATATATTTTTTAAGAAATATATCATATTTAATATATAAAAAGTAAAAACGCAGTTTGTAGTTCTTCAATTTTATATTCACGAAATAGTTTGAAATTGCGTTAATTTTCCTAAAGACATCAACTATTTCCTTCCTAAAACTTTTTATTTGTAAAAGAGTCGACATATAACCCAATATTTCAATATTTTTCGGTTTATGACATCTTTTTTCGAGTGAAAAAACCGAATTGTTTGAAAAAAAAAGCTAAAAAATTATTTCAATTTATCAGTATATATTTTTTAAGAAATATATCATATTGATTAGACCTACAAAAAGTAAAAACGCAGTTTGTAGCTTCTTCAATTTTATATTCACGAAATAGTTTGAAATTGCGTTAATTTTCCTAAAGACATCAACTATTTTCTTCATAAAAATTTTTATTTGTAAAAGAGTCGACATATACCCCAATATTAAATTGGGCCAGTTAGGTTATGTGTTTTCAATATTTCCGAGTTGAATTTGACGAAAAAAACCATGAAACCATCATATGTCTAAGTTGTAATATTCTCCCGCTATACGGACTTCAAAAAATATACAACTAAAAGAAAAATTGAGAAAACTGTCTGTATACCAAAAAAAAACACAATTTGGAAACCGGCAAATGTTAAGAAGTTAACGGAATCTCAAAATGAACTTTCATTCGTTTCAATCCATATCGCCAATTTTGTTCGATATGGCATCATTCTATGTGACCATTATCTTTATATTAATAGGCTAACATTTTTTCCATACAATCAATTGCCAGAGTGTATCTCATAAAACAATGCATAACTCCAATTATTATATATTTTGATATGTTTTCATGGGCCAGGAGGTTTGCATAGGCATATTATATTTAACAAAAAATGCTTCATTAATTTGTAATAATTCACCAAAGTTTTCACCAAAACCCAAAGCTGTTAACTACAGTATTTGACTTTTTTGTTGTACATACAGCAGTGGCGCAGGTGGTGAGCGTGCCGGCTATGATGCGTGCGTTCTTATGTTCAAGAACGTGTTCAGGGCAGGTAAAGTTTTTTTTTTTTTTTACTAAATTGAATTTGCCTTAGAATATACTAAAACTTTTTATTATATATATTTTTTTTAATTTATTATATTTGTAATCCAATATTTTTCTGTTTATTATGTTTATGACATCTATCTTGGAGTGAAAAACTCAAATTTTTTGAATAAAATCTAAAAAATTATTCCAATTTATCAATATTTATAAATTTATATTTTTTAAGAAATCTATCATATTTAATATGGAAAAAGTAAAAACGCAGTTTGTAGTTCTTCAATTTTATATTCACGAAATAGTTTGAAATTGCGTTAATTTTCCTAAAGACATCAACTATTTTCTTCCTAAAAATTTTTATTTGTAAAAGAGTCGACATATAACCCAATATTTCAATATTTTTCTGTTTCTGACATCCATCTTCGACTGAAAAAACCAAATTTTTTGTAAAAAAAAGCTAAAAAATTATTTCAATTTATCAATATATATTTTTTAAGAAATATATCATATTTAATATATAAAAAGTAAAAACGCAGTTTGTAGTTCTTCAATTTTATATTCACGAAATAGTTTGAAATTGCGTTAATTTTCCTAAAGACATCAACTATTTCCTTCCTAAAACTTTTTATTTGTAAAAGAGTCGACATATAACCCAATATTTCAATATTTTTCGGTTTATGACATCTTTTTTCGAGTGAAAAAACCGAATTGTTTGAAAAAAAAAGCTAAAAAATTATTTCAATTTATCAGTATATATTTTTTAAGAAATATATCATATTGATTAGACCTACAAAAAGTAAAAACGCAGTTTGTAGCTTCTTCAATTTTATATTCACGAAATAGTTTGAAATTGCGTTAATTTTCCTAAAGACATCAACTATTTTCTTCATAAAAATTTTTATTTGTAAAAGAGTCGACATATACCCCAATATTAAATTGGGCCAGTTAGGTTATGTGTTTTCAATATTTCCGAGTTGAATTTGACGAAAAAAACCATGAAACCATCATATGTCTAAGTTGTAATATTCTCCCGCTATACGGACTTCAAAAAATATACAACTAAAAGAAAAATTGAGAAAACTGTCTGTATACCAAAAAAAAACACAATTTGGAAACCGGCAAATGTTAAGAAGTTAACGGAATCTCAAAATGAACTTTCATTCGTTTCAATCCATATCGCCAATTTTGTTCGATATGGCATCATTCTATGTGACCATTATCTTTATATTAATAGGCTAACATTTTTTCCATACAATCAATTGCCAGAGTGTATCTCATAAAACAATGCATAACTCCAATTATTATATATTTTGATATGTTTTCATGGGCCAGGAGCTTTGCATAGGCATATTATATTTAACAAAAAATGCTTCATTAATTTGTAATAATTCACCAAAGTTTTCACCAAAACCCAAAGCTGTTAACTACAGTATTTGACTTTTTTGTTGTACATACAGCAGTGGCGCAGGTGGTGAGCGTGCCGGCTATGATGCGTGCGTTCTTATGTTCAAGAACGTGTTCAGGGCAGGTAAAGTTTTTTTTTTTTTTTACTAAATTGAATTTGCCTTAGAATATACGAAAACTTTTTATTATATATATTTTTTTTAATTTATTATATTTGTAATCCAATATTTTTCTGTTTATTATGTTTATGACATCTATCTTGGAGTGAAAAACTCAAATTTTTTGAATAAAATCTAAAAAATTATTCCAATTTATCAATATTTATAAATTTATATTTTTTAAGAAATCTATCATATTTAATATGGAAAAAGTAAAAACGCAGTTTGTAGTTCTTCAATTTTATATTCACGAAATAGTTTGAAATTGCGTTAATTTTCCTAAAGACATCAACTATTTTCTTCCTAAAAATTTTTATTTGTAAAAGAGTCGACATATAACCCAATATTTCAATATTTTTCTGTTTCTGACATCCATCTTCGACTGAAAAAACCAAATTTTTTGTAAAAAAAAGCTAAAAAATTATTTCAATTTATCAATATATATTTTTTAAGAAATATATCATATTTAATATATAAAAAGTAAAAACGCAGTTTGTAGTTCTTCAATTTTATATTCACGAAATAGTTTGAAATTGCGTTAATTTTCCTAAAGACATCAACTATTTCCTTCCTAAAACTTTTTATTTGTAAAAGAGTCGACATATAACCCAATATTTCAATATTTTTCGGTTTATGACATCTTTTTTCGAGTGAAAAAACCGAATTGTTTGAAAAAAAAAGCTAAAAAATTATTTCAATTTATCAGTATATATTTTTTAAGAAATATATCATATTGATTATACCTACAAAAAGTAAAAACGCAGTTTATAGCTTCTTCAATTTTATATTCACGAAATAGTTTGAAATTGCGTTAATTTTCCTAAAGACATCAACTATTTTCTTCATAAAAATTTTTATTTGTAAAAGAGTCGACATATACCCCAATATTAAATTGGGCCAGTTAGGTTATGTGTTTTCAATATTTCCGAGTTGAATTTGATGAAAAAAACCAGGAAACCATCATATGTCTAAGTTGTAATATTCTCCCGCTATACGGACTTCAAAAAATATACAACTAAAAGAAAAATTGAGAAAACTGTCTGTATACCAAAAAAAAAACACAATTTGGAAACCGGCAAATGTTAAGAAGTTAACGGAATCTCAAAATGAACTTTCATTCGTTTCAATCCATATCGCCAATTTTGTTCGATATGGCATCATTCTATGTGACCATTATCTTTATATTAATAGGCTAACATTTTTTCCATACAATCAATTGCCAGAGTTTATCTCATAAAACAATGCATAACTCCAATTATTATATATTTTGATATGTTTTCATGGGCCAGGAGCTTTGCATAGGCATATTATATTTAACAAAAAATGCTTCATTAATTTGTAATAATTCACCAAAGTTTTCACCAAAACCCAAAGCTGTTAACTACAGTATTTGACTTTTTTGTTGTACATACAGCAGTGGCGCAGGTGGTGAGCGTGCCGGCTATGATGCGTGCGTTCTTATGTTCAAGAACGTGTTCAGGGCAGGTAAAGTTTTTTTTTTTTTTTTACTAAATTGAATTTGCCTTAGAATATACGAAAACTTTTTATTATATTTTTTTTTTTAATTTATTATATTTGTAATCCAATATTTTTCTGTTTATTATGTTTATGACATCTATCTTGGAGTGAAAAACTCAAATTTTTTGAATAAAATCTAAAAAATTATTCCAATTTATCAATATTTATAAATTTATATTTTTTAAGAAATCTATCATATTTAATATGGAAAAAGTAAAAACGCAGTTTGTAGTTCTTCAATTTTATATTCACGAAATAGTTTGAAATTGCGTTAATTTTCCTAAAGACATCAACTATTTTCTTCCTAAAAATTTTTATTTGTAAAAGAGTCGACATATAACCCAATATTTCAATATTTTTCTGTTTCTGACATCCATCTTCGACTGAAAAAACCAAATTTTTTGTAAAAAAAAGCTAAAACATTATTTCAATTTATCAATATATATTTTTTAAGAAATATATCATATTTAATATATAAAAAGTAAAAACGCAGTTTGTAGTTCTTCAATTTTATATTCACGAAATAGTTTGAAATTGCGTTAATTTTCCTAAAGACATCAACTATTTCCTTCCTAAAACTTTTTATTTGTAAAAGAGTCGACATATAACCCAATATTTCAATATTTTTCGGTTTATGACATCTTTTTTCGAGTGAAAAAACCGAATTGTTTGAAAAAAAAAGCTAAAAAATTATTTCAATTTATCAGTATATATTTTTTAAGAAATATATCATATTGATTAGACCTACAAAAAGTAAAAACGCAGTTTGTAGCTTCTTCAATTTTATATTCACGAAATAGTTTGAAATTGCGTTAATTTTCCTAAAGACATCAACTATTTTCTTCATAAAAATTTTTATTTGTAAAAGAGTCGACATATACCCCAATATTAAATTGGGCCAGTTAGGTTATGTGTTTTCAATATTTCCGAGTTGAATTTGACGAAAAAAACCAGAAAACCATCATATGTCTAAGTTGTAATATTCTCCCGCTATACGGACTTCAAAAAATATACAACTAAAAGAAAAATTGAGAAAACTGTCTGTATACCAAAAAAAAACACAATTTGGAAACCGGCAAATGTTAAGAAGTTAACGGAATCTCAAAATGAACTTTCATTCGTTTCAATCCATATCGCCAATTTTGTTCGATATGGCATCATTCTATGTGACCATTATATATATTATAAGTCTAACTATGTTGTTGGTATATGCCCATGAAATTTAATTTTGTTTATTGAAATATTGACGGAATATGAAAGGAGTGGTGGGTCTGATGGTGGACTTTCAAACTTTACTAAGTACCGTTTTTGCCATCTCCTATTAATGATTACTGGTCTTTAATGGACGGATTTTTTTTGGTTAGTTGTCAAATTACCCGGCTTTAGAGTAAACCAGCTTTTATGAAAGCGACTCTCAATAACTCAACTATAAATAATTATTTTCAGCAATAAAAATGTCTCCAATATTTATGCCTCTAGGCATTAGGTACTGGAGAAAAATACGAACAGAGGATTTAATAAGTTAAACTAATTTAAGGTGGTCGAATTTCGACCACGGGATATACTAGTATATATTATAAGTCTAACTATGTTGTTGGTATATGTCCATGAAATTTAATTTTGTTTATTGAAATATTGACGGAATATGAAAGGAGTGGTGGGTCTGATGGTGGACTTTCAAACATTACTAAGTAGGTACCGTTTTTGCCATCTCCTATTAATGATTACTGGTCTTCAATGGACGGATTTTTTTTGGTTAGTTGTCAAATTACCCGTCTTTAGAGTAAACCAGCTTTTATGAAAGCGACTCTCAATAACTCAACTATAAATAATTATTTTCAGCAATAAAAATGTCTCCAATATTTATGCTTCTAGGCATTAGGTAATGGAGAAAAATGCGAACAGAGGATTTAATAAGTTAAACTAATTTAAGGTGGTCGAATTTCGACCACGGGATATACTAGTATATATAAATATACTACATATATATTAATTCAATTAAAGTGCCTGTATGAACTGAACTGAATTCTGGCTGAAAATAAATTTTATTAAAATATCAAAATCTTATTCGTATTGCAACTAAATAAAATGTATATGTTTATGAGTAAACACCCAGGATTAAGCAAAATAAGTGTTTTATAATACCTGTTTTTAAAAAATGTAAACGCATTTAAACATATACATGTTATTTGCTGAAAATACGATCAAATATTTTCAAAAAGGTGGGAAATGGGTTACAGGGGCTAAGGGTGATGTGACATTGCGCATATGATAAGTAAGTTCACTAAAACCGTTGTATATTTTACGCATTTTGAATGGTAATCATTATGCATATGGTTGGCAAATTCACTAAAACCGTTGTAAAATGTCACGCATTTTGAATAGTAGTTTTTACGCATATGTTTAGTAAAGGCTTCACACATTCTGATAGTAGATATACAATGTGTGTAAATTTGCAATAATTAAGCGAGACAACTTTTTTACTAGCTAAATGTGTGTAGATTTACATGCTTTTTTTTAAGAGTGTATGCTATATTGTCATTAATTCCTGTTTCTTGTCGTTCTCTGTTACCGTTTCTACCGGTCTGTTAATAATAATTGCAATGTTTTTAAAATTTTGTTACCTCTTTCTTTTAAATTAGTAATTGAAAAATATTTGAAAAATATGTAATTTTTTGGCCATTCTAATTGCTTAATATTGTGAATGTCAGCTGCTTTTTCAAGCCTCGTCTAAATTTGTTATACCGTTAGCATTCGCAAAATCAAGTAATTTAATTCTTTTGTGTTTTAAATGTGCACATAGTAGTAAATTTGAAATTGTATTATATTTCATTGCATTGTATTTGTGTTTTTACGAGGTATTGTTTTTGAAAAATCATAATAAAATTTATCATAAACTTGTAAAGGTTGTATATCAATAGTTTCGTCTGTAGCTGTTTTGGCGTCTTTTTGTAGTTCTAACTGTTTCGTTTTTGACCTTGTTGTCACTGCTAAAATATGTTTTGTTTAGGTTTTTATTTTGTCTATAGTTATTCGCGAGATCGCGTCAGCTACAACGTATGATTTGCCTTTAATGTATTCGATTGTGAAATTATACTCAGATAACTCTAGCCGTATTCTCGTTAATTTTGATGCTGGATCTTTCATACTAAAAAGATAAACCAATGGTCGTTTGATCAGACTTTACAGTGAAATGTGTGCCGTAAACGTACTGACGAAATTGCTTAATTGCAAAATAAATGGCTAAAAGTTCTAATTCGATAATTGGATTTTTCTGTTCTTCTTTGGTGAAGGATTTTGACGCAAAGCAGATAGGTAAATCAAAATCTCCATGCTGTTGGCTTATAATAGCACCACATCCAACCTTTGAAGCATCTACTCTTATTATAAATTATTTATTAAAATCCGTATATTGCAAAAGTTGAGGATACATTAGTGAAGATCTAAGTTTGTTGAAAGCTGTTTCACACGCTTCATCCCAAATAAATTCTACTTTTTTTCTATTAAACGGTTGAGAGGTGCTGCCAGCGATGTGAAATTGGGTATAAATCGCCTATAGTAATTTGCGAGGCCACCAAACGACGAACAGCGTCTTTGTCGTTGGGCTTTGTATATTTTTTAATTGCATGTATTTTAGAGTCGTCTTGCAACAAACCTTTCGAAGAACATTTGTGGCCTAGAAAAGTTACTTCTGAAGGAAGGATTCAGCTTTAAATTAAATTGTCTGCAAGTTTAAATGATGTGTCTCACTACAACGAACTACAATAATGTCATCAATATACATGAATGCTTGATTAGGCGCGATGGCTGAAAATGCTAATGACATCATACGTGAAAAAGAGTTGGGTGCTACATTTAGTCTAAAAGGCAAAACTTTCAAAACAACAAAAAAGCTCCTTTGACAGTACTGAAAGATGTTATGTCCCTAGACTTTGAGTTAAGTGAAATTTGGTGAAAACCAAAAAAAAAGACCTAAAGTAGAAAAAAATTTAGCTCTACCAAGATTATCAAGTATGTCGTCTCCACGTGCTAATGGAAATCTGTCAGCAATGAGCTTTTTATTAACAGCTCTGAAATCTACGCACACACGATATGATGTTTGACCTGTCGGATCTTTCTTTGGTACTAAAATTAGTGGGCTATTGTAATTAGAAAAACTTGGTTCAATTAAATCATTTCGCAGTAATTTATCAACCTGGCTATTTATTTCTAGACGTTGTGAGTAAGGTAATCGATAATTTTTAATGTAAACTGGTGTTTTGTCAGTCAATCTAAGTTTTTGTTCATGAAAATTGTTAATAGTCATACGGTCATCGTTTAAAGCAAATACATTGGCATATTTTAAGCATAAATCAAGCAATTGGTTTTGAGCATGGTTTGGCATTTGTTTTTGCAAACCACTTTTTAATTCTTCCAAGCGTTTTGAATTTTCTGTTACTTTGTTAATATTGTAGACGTTGTAATTGCTTAGATCTTTAGTTATGATATTGCAATTGTTGACATATTTTACCTCATCGGTGATATTTAAAACTTTCAAAATTGGGTTATTTGTGTCAACAATGCCTTTAGCTGTGAAAACACCATCACAAATTTCTTGCGCATCTACAAAAACTGGATTTTTAGTATTTTTCAAATTAAATAAACGATAAACTTCGCATCTTGGAGGAATTACTAAAGTGTCGGTAGTCGTACCATGTAAAATTTTAATGCTATAGTTTTTTGTACCTATGCTGATGGTAATGATATTGTTTGCATAGTCATTTATGCACTTATGTATATGTTTTTAGAAAATCTTTGCCGAGTATGCCGTCTGAAGGTATGTTAAAGTCATCGTTAACTATATGTAATTTATGTGGAATGAAAAAATCTGAAGCTATTAAATTAGTATTTACTGTACCTAAAGTTGAAACTGTATCTGTTGTTACACCTGTTATATTTATAATATCTGTACCGTTTATTTGAATATTGTCGTTTAGACTTGAAAATTTATTTAAAGAAATGTTAGCTTGACAGTATACTAGAAACGTACTAGACTTGTAAGGATCAATACATTTTAATTCGATGAAATCGAAATAGTTTAGACTCAATCAGTAGACGGATTTCTTTGTAAATTTTTCATTCAAAAATCCGCCTTTAAAGCACGCACATTAGCAGTAATACCCGAATTTCCACGTCTGTTGTCGTTGTTACTATTATTTGTTCTATTACTAGACCGATTGCTCGAATTATTCACCCCTATTCTGCATTACAATTACGTTCCCGCTCTACGCTCCGCTTGGATCGTAAATATGCATTCTGAGTTACGCTTGGATCTAAAGAAGAAGAGGAAGAGCGATAAGTTTTTCGAAGTCAGCTGTTTGCCTTGGAATGTGTGAAATTGAAACATAACAAAGCAATTTAAATTACACAAATTATTACTTTTGAAATAAAAGTAAAGCTTTATTATGATTTATAAACTTAATTGTATATGTTTGAGCATTATTGAATAAATTGAGTGAAATTTTATAGATCAATTGACTGATTGTAGCAGACAACGAAGGACCAACAAAAAGCAAGAGGACACTGTTGGTGGATGTTACCACATCGTCAGTAGGTAGCTGGTGTTTTTCAGAGCTAGTGCTAGAAGAGTGCGCTTTGTCGACCAGGTACACAGATGGTTGGCGTCGCATCGTGGGGCCACACCATACGCCGAGCAAACATTTGACATGTCAGGGTTAAGTCTGACCGCAGGTGGTACTTTTCGCTGTAGGAAGACATTGGCCGGGTGCTGTGGAGTGGCCGCCGGTGCACGTTTGGATATAATGGCAAAGTCAAAGCCATTACCTTAGTTTTAATTTCGGTAGTAATATTGTTTGGTGTTTTGAATGCTAGTCTAATTTGTAATTGTTTACAACCGGTGCCGATGCTAATGCGCGTCCAAAAATATTAGATCTCCGTAGGCGGATTCACATTCCTGGGATCGAAACGCGTCTTTTGATACCCCTCTCTACATTTTTGGACAAATATTAGCACTCGCCACCGGTCGCAAACAATTACCCTGAAAACATATCAAAAAACATCATTAGAGCACAAAAACAAAATATAGCGAGCGTTTTACAACTTTTACATACGAGTTTTACTTAAATTTTAAGAATTTCAACAAAAAATCGCGGAAATTAATCGTAAATTGTTTGCAAAATAAAAAACAAGCAGTTATCCGCCAACAAAATTCCAACGTAGAAAAACGGAGCTACGATCGAAGTGCAGAATTAGCAGAATTGGAAGTTTCGAAGTTGAACGTAGCGGAATTGAAACGCAGAATACCAAAGTTGCCAAGCGGAGAAATTTTCGATCCAAGTCGAAATGCAGAATAGGGGTGATTATTACACGAATTAAGCAGCCATTATGCATACTTAGCATAGACTTGACTTGACTTGGAACTGCCACTTAGCGTTCTGTTTAATGAAGTTTGCATGTATCCGATTACCCTACTTGACTTGACTTAGAATTCTGATGAGTTTTGATTTTCTATGTGAATTCTAAGTTTAGTGAGCGCCGTGAGAGAACTGTGTGATGCCATACCTTTTTTTTTAAATTTTGAATAAAATCCTCCAACTATTCCATAGAGATACGAACTTTTGGATGTATGTATATTATTCATATGGCAGCCGCAAAACTTACTGTCAAATAAATTGAATTCAAATTAGGCCAACCTAAAAAAAAATTTTTTTTCCTTCCAAAATGCTTTATAGTTTTTTTGGCATTGACTGTATACTGATTGTAGATAAGCTCAGAAAATCGAAACCTAATGCCAAGAAAATGCTTTTTGGTACTTTTTACTGAGTTACATGTAAAAAATCACACGATTACTTTTGAAAAACAATTCGATATGGGAAACTTTTACTCTTATTTGAAACTGGCTAGTGTGCTCTCTTGTTATTTTTCTAAGTGCTAAATGGCAGTTCCCAAGTCAAGTCAAGTCTATGCTAAGTATGCATAATGGCTGCTTTACTATTGTTATTAAAATTGTTGCCTCTTCTTATTGTTGTATCTATTGTAATTGCTGTTAAAACGACTATTATTGTTGTTGTACCGATTACCAAAATTATTTCCTCTAAATCCTCCTCGAAAACTATTTGACCTATTTACAAGCGACTGAATCGCTAACACTTGACGCTCTTTAACTTCGTTATTACGTTCAACTCTCTGTTTTGCAACAACGTCCTTTGAATCAGTGAAGGTAGTCGAGGCCAAAATGGATTTTACCAACTCTGAACGAGTATTAAGCCTACATACATTTACAGTTTGTTCAACTGCCATTTCGCTTCAATGATCAAAGAGCGTTCTAATGAGTCTGATAAATCCTCAACACGTTTAGCAAATTCCGTATAGTTATTACATATTTACGACATGTAAAGAAGCGATCTTACCCGCGACAACTTTCGAATTATCGGGTTTTATTCTGTTTCGTAAAGCGACTATAATTTGACTGACGGAATTTACCTCGGTTGGTATTGCTTCGCGAGCTTTACCCTCAAGTTTTTATTTTAAAAATGCTATAAACGTGCTGGTTAAATTTGTATCTGATCTGAATTTATATTTGAACTAGTAGAATTTGGGACACTAGGTGAATTGTTAAGAGTTAAATTTAAATTGCACAAACTTGAAGTTTGGTTTGCCATCGGTGAATCTCCGAATCCTCTGAAATCTTCATTCAGGGATGTTCGATTAGGAAAACTTTGAACTGTATCAGTAGAAGAATCGCCTAGACTTACGTAATCGGACATGAATATTTACAAAGAATTTGTAAACTGCTATTCTGAATTAATAAGCCTAAATGAATATAAGTGTTTAAGCGACATACATACATACATAAGCTACGGTTTTTCATTCGTTTATTTTGTTTGCATTGCATGCTATTGTAATTCGCAATCAGCTTATACAATATTTCGAAGATATAGTTTATGTTTTGGAAAGCCAAAGTGTGGTTTTTCATACAGGAAATGAGGAAGCCAATCGCGCCATGCCTCAGAGCCAACAGTGCTCGCCACCAATAATACATATATACTCTCTCGTTCTCCAAAGAACATTTTAGGCAAACATGGTCGTCAGAACCTGAGCCAACTGAATACATACAATTTGAGCAAAACGGTCACATAGCACCTGAGCCAAATAATAAAATAAAAAATAATAAATTAAACTAGTAAGGAAGTCTAAGTTCGGGTGTAACCGAACATTAAATACCTAGTAGTGATCTGTTTTGGTATACTAATTTACTCAGGTCTATTTTAATACATACATACCTGAAAATTTGTTATAAAGGCAACTGATTGTTTTCGATAAAAACACTTCTGTTGTGAGTGGTAAATTAAATTATTACTAAATAACAAAATATAAATACCTTTCCTCATGTTCATGAAAGTTATGAAAATAAAAAAAATTAATAAAAAAAGGCAGTAGGGTGTTAACTACTTGCCCGTAAATCTTGCTTGTTTGTTATTCGATTTGCGTAATTTTTGGCAGGAGTATACTACATACTATTGGGAACCCTCTCACAAAATTTCATTGAAATACATTCTTGAAATTCCAAGCAATCGCTTTTGAAAATATCAGAGCTTTTATGCTAAAAAGTGGGCGGCGCCATGCCTACTTCACCAAAATCCACAAAATCTTTGTACAGTTCAGTTTTGCTTAAAAGGCTTATTATGTGTGTAAAATCTTATTTATATAACTTATACAATTATTGAAATATCGCGATTTTAAGTTTACGAAGAAATTTTTTAGAACTGTGTTCAAAAAGTGGGCGTGTCCGTTCTCCGATTTTGTTTATTTTTACAGCAAAGAGTAAGCTTTATATGCTGAACACTTTCTCTAAATATCGTTTCAATAAGTCAATTTTTACCGGAGTTATGGCATGGAAAGTTTTGTGGAATAATCCCCCATAAAGGGGCGGGGCCACTCCCATTTTCCAAAAATTTTGTGCTTTCGACTTTCTTTGCCCACGAACACTTCAGAGGTGAAATAGAAATTATATACAGCTAGTTTAAGCAAAGTTATAGCATATTCAATATATCTATGATCCTTTTCAAAATCTTTCGTATAAAATTGGGCGTGGACCTAACCCGATTTCGCTAATTTTTTTTCGAAATATTGCCTGTATAAATATATATATGTGTGCTGAATTTTATTTTGCTATCTTGAGCGGTTTTTGATTTATGATTAATAATATTTCCAAATTTGACTATATCAAAAGTGGGCGGTGCCACGCCCCTTTTTAAAAATTTCTTCAAAAATGTGTTTGTTTCCTTGACGCTAAAATGCACACCAAATATTATCCTTATAGGTGTATTATGTACTGAATAATCACTCTTTTTGTATTTTAAAAAATATTATATATATAGAAAGAGGGCGTGGCTTTTAACCGATTTTGCCTATTTTCAATAGCGCTCCGAGATAAGTGAAAAGGAACCTACATACCAAATTTCATTGAGATATCTCAAGATTTACTCAAGTTATCGTGTTTACAGACGGACGGACGGACGGACAGACGGACATGGCTCAATCAATTTCTCTTTTCCTCCTGAACATTTTGATATATATAAGTCAATATCTATCTCGATTCGTTTATGCCGTTACATACTACCGTTAGGCGAATGAAGTTAATATACCTTGTGTGCGAAGCACTACTAGGTATAAAAACAACTCGCCTTCTCTAAAGCTTAGACATGGTCCTTCGAGCCGGATTCGAACCGGCGACTTATGCATTTCACTAGACGACTAAGCCGTCTAGGGGGGCGAGGATGTTTAAGCGACATACATACATACATACATAAGCTACGGTTTTTCATTCGTTTATTTTGTTTGCATTGCATGCTATTGTAATTCGCAATCAGCTTATAAAATATTTCGAAGATATAGTTTATGTTTTGGAAAGCCAAAGTGTGGTTTTTCATACAGGAAATGAGGAAGCCAATCGCGCCATGCCTCATAGCCAACAGTGCTCGCCACCAATAATACATATATACTCTCTCGTTCTCCAAAGAACATTTTAGGCAAACATGGTCGTCAGAACCTGAGCCAACTGAATACATACAATTTGAGCAAAACGGTCACATAGCACCTGAGCCAAATAATAAAATAAAAAATAATAAATTAAAAAACAACTCGCCTTCTCTAAAGCTTAGACAATAAGAAAATCGTAAGAAAAAGTATTGGAAATAGAGTATTTAAGTTTTCGGAAATGTAATCGGAATATTTGATAGTTATTGGAAGTTATAAAATGTTACTAGATGGTAGAAAAATTTGTATTCACGGACGCACTGCTTTATTGAAAATGTAATTGTATTTATTGGTTTTTAATTTAACGTGTCGGCCGCACCGTTTCACTCAAAATTGTAATTTATTTAATGCTACGGCCGCACCGTTTCACTCAAAACGTCGTTAATTTAACGTGTCGGCCGCACCGTTTCACTAAAAAATATATTTCATTTCCAAAAAATTTTTTTTTGTAATGTAGATTTTTTTTTTGGATTTTTTTTTTCGTGTTTTTTTGTTTTTATTACCAAAAAAACTCAAAATTTCATAAAAATTTCTATAACCGCATTTTACGGACGAAAAGTGTATGTATGTACATATATGAAAATAAGTATTATAATAAAGGGTATAAAAAGGTGTATAATATTTCACTACGTATGGATATACAAAAGTGTGAAAAAGAAAACTACATGTGTGTATACTTATATACTTATTAGTGCTGCTACTACCGCTACACTGCTCCTGCTGTTGTTGTTGTCGTACCTTCTCGTTCACTCCCTTGTTAAATCCAATGCGCTCCCGCCGGCTTGGTGTGACAAATAAAAATTGATGCTGTTATTCTTATGGCGTTATGTAAAAGGAAATATTAAGGTGGCGTGATGGTGGTATAGTGTTCTTATTTTTCCGTTATGTAACGGGACATATTATAGTGGAGTGATAGTGATACAGTGTTATATCTTTATGTAAAACTAGCAGACCCGGCAGACGTTGTTCTGCCTGACCAGTTCCCTAGAAATTATTAATATCTTGACTAAAGGACACACATATCCAAAAATCCATGGTTATGCACGCGACATTTGTACACGTTTATTTGCGTTTGAATGTTGTAAAAATATAAATATAATAGGAAGAAGTCACATCTTTTACGATCGCTTCCTTGCATGTGATGAGTTTTTTCCAAAAAGTATAAATATTTTAAAATTGAGCATTGGGTACCCAAGTTCCAGTCCATTAAAGTTGACTTACGCACGTGACAAAAATGGAAGTTGCTTTTAGAACCGCGAAAAAAAATGGGAAAGTAAGCGAATTGTAGGAGATTTTTGTTCCGGAAATTTTTTTTTATAAAGGTTAATAATGGAGCTTCATAATAATGTTTGCTTCGAAAGCAACTGATCATGGCTTGGCTAAAAAAAAAAAAATTGTTGATTACTCACGTGACATTACGCACGTGACACTTTTTACCTTTAATAATAATAATGCCCAACGGATTACCCACCATATCCCGCCCGAACGCCGCGAGGGGCGCATCCACATGACGCGCGGATTGTTCTTTCGAGCCGAGTCTTTGAAAGGCTTTGGTTTGTTAATCGTCGAGATCTAAAACTGCTCAGCTACAGAGAAAACCTCATCAGCTAAGTAAAAAAGATTACACAATTAATAAATAATTAGTTGACAGCGAAAGGTTATTGTTAAGAATAAAGATAAGAATAAAAGGATATGAAAAAAAAAAATTGTTGCTATGTATTTAGGATAGAAAGAATTGACTTTTTTATGCTGTATAGTGAGTCTGAGATTTCAAACGTACCAGAATGAGAATTATAATCTTGACGCAAACAACGAAAAGGCTCATTTAATTCAAAATTATTTATTTATTTATTTATTTATTTATTTAAAAACAATGTGTTACACTTTTAAGACTATATATGTCTTTTCACAGCGCATCAAAAGTAATATATGTATGTTTACACAATATCTCAACTTAGGTATATTAACTTAAAACTAAATGACATAGAAGATTTTTAATGAAGAAAAGGAGAAAACAGGAATAGTGTGAGAGAAGATACAAAAATCGAAAATTAGGAATAGTCGAATGAAAGAAGGACAGCAGTAGAGTATATAGAAGAAGTAAGAATAAATATTTAAATTAAAATCTTGATAACAAATGCAATATTATAAGGTATCAAAAAATTTATATATTTCTGTTTTGTAATTTCTGGCATTTAATTTTGTTTTAATCATATTTGGAATCGAGTTCCAGAGTCTTACTGCGTTAATGAAAAACAATCTAGATGATGTCAAATACGTGTATCTAGGAATAATTAAGTTATGATGCCTATTGGACCTGCTGTGTTGGAGCTTTTCGTACAAATATCTCGGAGATTGCGTCTGAATCAGTTTAAATAAAAAAAATACAATTTCTTGCGTCAAGATACTTTTCAATGCTACACCCTAAAATTTTATCTCTCCACAAGGAAATGTGATCAAACCTTTTTATTCCATACACATAACGAGTAACATTGTTGAACACGACATTAATTTTATGGGACGATATCGAGTCGATATTACTGTAGACAATCTCAGAGTAAGTTATAAGTGGTAAAATCAGTTGCTTGGCTAATTTTAGTCTGGTATCTTGTGGTGTAAAAGACGCGGAAGTCCTAAGACGGCGTAACACTGCATATACATTAGCTACAACTTTGTTTATATGATCCCGACAGTTCAACTTGGAATTAATAACAAAGCCAAGATTTTTTATTTTCTCGGTAATTGATAAAGCAGTGCTGCCGATTACAAGTTCGGGAATGTCGGTCAGATTAATAACGCTGTTGCTAATAGGTAGTACAAACGACTTTAAAGCATTTAGACATAAACAGTTGTCATTAGCCCACATCGATATCGCAGACAAATCACTATTAATTCTACAACACAGATCTTCGACAAGACCAATACGACCAGACAAGTAAAGCTGAATGTCATCAGCATATGCATGTACGTTCACATATTGGCACACTGTAAAAACATCATTTACAAACAAACTAAACAATAACGGTCCAAGAACAGACCCTTGTGGAACGCCAGACGAAGTATAACATTCAAGAGACAAAAGATCCTTAACTCTTACCTTCTGCGATCGTCCCACAAGGTAGCTAGACATAAGCATAACTGAGCTATCTGAAAAGCCATACAGATTCCTAAGTTTATCACACAAGAGATTGTGGTTCACCATATCGAAGGCCTTCGAAAAGTCTAGCAGGCAAAGAAGAGTCAAGTCACCACTATCATATGGAATCCTTATATCATCTAATATCTTTGCCATTGCAGTGGAGCAGCTGTGATGGGGTCTAAATCCAGACTGAAGTGGTGATAATAGTCTTCTTTCCTGAAGATAAAACGAAATCTGCGAGGCCATCAGTGACTCACATACTTTCGACAGAGCTGGTAGTATACTCACTGGGCGGTAATCCCATGGGCTAGTAGCATTTGATTTTTTCGCTATTGGACGTATAATGGCCTTTTTCCACCCAGAAGGAAAACATGAACTTGCGAAGCAGTGATTAATCACATGAGTGATACTTCCGAGGATCCTGAGTGAAACTCCATCTTCCCCTATTGCATTTGATTTTATTCCCGTCAGGGCCTTCAGAACATCATTTTCACTCACGGCCGTAAACTGGAACTTACCCACACTGTCATTAACAGCCTGAACGCCCCCATAACTTGGTGGAAGATTAAGGCCACTACTTGCACTACTAAAATAGGTGTTCAGCACATCAGGGTCCAGTTCACACTCTGTAGCATTCTTCCCATGTAAATTTAACTGTTTAAGGTTGCGCCACAAATCTCTAGATGGCTGCCTTGCACTGAGTTTGTTCCGACAATACCAGCTCTTGGCTCTTCTTATGACCAGCGTCGCTTCATTTCGCGCAAACTTATATTGGGTCCAACAACTGTCACTCAACGTTCTTCTCCACTTCGCATACATCTTATTACGCTTTTTAATTGCCAAACAGACCTTTTTAGTGTACCACGGACATGATCGACTCACAGGACGAACATAACGGCACTGTTTCAAGATAAGTGGTTTAAAATGTCTTGATGGACGAGAAGGTACATTGAAGTTCACTTCGCTCAAAAGAAACGGGCTTACGATTGAACCATTTAGTAATTCAGTCATGAAGACAATTCCAAGCATTTCCCTCCGACTAGAAAGGCTGTGAAGATTAATTAGTTTTAAGCGACTCGCATACGATGGCAAACTATACAAGGGATCCCAGTGAAGATCTCTTAAGGCAAATAGTAAAAATTGTTTTTGAACTGATTTTAAGCGATCCACGTGGACCTGGTAACGCGGGTTCCAAATAATAGAACCGTATTCAAGTATCGGTCTGACTAATGTAGTAAATAGAGTTTTAGTTACATAAGAGTCGCTAAATTCTTTAGACCATCGTTTAACAAATGCTAGAACACCTCTAGCTTTATTGACTGTTACGTTAATGTGGCAGTTGAAACTGAGTTTGTAATCCATAGTAACCCCAAGGTCAACAAAATCATACATTTGCTCAAGATTATAATTGTTAATTGTATAGGAAGCCGGCTGTGAAATTCCTCTCGAAAAATGCATGTATTTACATTTCTTTAGATTAAGCGGCATATAATTTAAATCGCACCAAGTAACTAGTGTATTTAGATCTGATTGAAGCTTATTGCTCTCTTCGGGTGATGCGAATGACAAGAAAAGCTTTACATCGTCGGCATACATTAACATTTTCGAAAATTCTATTACTGTAGAAATATCATTTATAAACAACAAGAACAGAATCGGGCCCAGATGGCTTCCTTGAGGAACTCCAGAGGCGACATAAATAACATCGGATTCACAATTTTTAAACACTACTTTTGATTGATTGATTGATTGATTGATTGACTTATTCATTTTTCTTTCAGAATAAACATATAAGGTGTGTTCGTCTAAAAGTTCAGTAAGAATTATCCAGTAACGAAGTTTTTCTCTCTTCTGCAAGATTCTCTCTCAATGAGAGATGATTGCTAATTTTTACGCGAACTCGAAATTTGCAAAAAATTTGTAAGTTTAGCTGTCAGCTGATCCACGGTTGCATGTCATACAAAATCCAGCCGTGAAAAAATAAATTTTTAACTTGATTTTCGCGCATTTTTATTAAAAAATGGAAAAAAAAGGAAATCTCATGGTCGAGGTATCTCCTGGCACGCTAAAAAGAGTGGAAGAAGGTAAGCTATATATGTATATATACATGATAATCTGAATAGGTACATAAAAATATATTTATAATTATTAGATGAGGAATATGGAATGCGGTTGTTGCAACAGGTGGCAGGCAATGATTTTTATGAGAAAATTACTTTTCAACCAAGCATTGATGGTAGTGGCGCCGAGGAGTTACCTCCCGGCCAAGACTTCGTGCCGATTAGTAGTAAAAGCCCCCATCCTACGGCTCTCCCCGCTGGGGGCGATTCCGATAATTTGCTACGGCCATTTGAAAGCGAGAGCGATTCTGAGCCTATGAGTTTTATGCCGGAATGTAGCAGCCAATCAATCGAAAAAAAATCTCCATGGCTAGATGCACCATCAAAACTGTTGATAGCCAAAGTGAAAGAATTAAGGCCAAAATATCACGCAGCTTACAAAACAACAACTGCCTGAACCTCTGCTTCACAATACCAAAGGTATGCTCTATAGCGACACGACCAGGGCTCAATTTAGTGTTAAATACTTTCTGCGCTCGTGTCAGATGCTCGATATGGAGTGATTCAGTTTTGAATGCATGGATATGCCGAATCACCTAGGAGGTAGTAATCAGAAATGCAAACGAAAATGTAGAGCTTGTACTAGTCTTAATAATGAGTTGTATAAAGTAGTACACCCACAAACTGAAGGCAACTTTTCAAAAATAGGAAAATTTTTGAAAACCCAACTATCATGACAAGATCCGGGATATCCAACAAATATAAATATTTATGAATTTTTGGTTTTCATTGCATATGCCTTGCAAAGTAATTGTGACTTTTCCTTTCCGATCGATGTATTCGTACTTTCCTCTCTTTGGCGGAACAATTTCAACATGCGTTCCATCGATACAACCGTTAAAATGAGTATTTATATTATAAATAACATGTACTTATTATCTCGATTTTATATAACCTAACCTATTGCATTGGAAAACATGCATTTATTGTCAAAAACCCGACTTGATTGCTTCATTTGCTCCTGATTTGGCCATTTTATAACCTCCGGACTTAAACTGCTGATAAACATTGTTGTAGTGCTTATTGCTTTAGATACAGTTGACAAAGATAAATTGATCGGTTCACTACATGCCTCATGGCCTGCAAACCACAAAAAAATTAGAATATGTATGCTCGCAGATAATCTTTTGTCAGGACGAGGGTTTTTATAAAACTCTGAGTTCAAAAACTGTCGGAAAGGTTTTCAAAGAGGATTCTCGAAATACGGAAATGAGTTCGGAACTCTTTCTGTGTAAGATGGCACTGTTAGATCTACATAATTCTCGGATTATGTTGGCATAAATCCAAAACATGATCGAATGGAATGAAGGTGTTGCTTCTACTTGGAAAGAAGTCAACCATTTCGTCGTCGTCACTTTCAGATGATGACTCCTCCAATATTGCCTTCATTTGTTTCGCCACCGCTTACTGGTAATTCGGTTAAAGGAAGCACAGATGTATAAGTTAATAATCACGAGTTACATACATATGTAAAATACCTTCAATATCTGGGTCTTCTCCAAGAACACGTTCACACCTCTCTTTGGGAGGAGCCTTGTTTAATACAGTAGAATTAATTAATAATTTCTTTAAGGCAGGGGGGTAGGGAAATAACAGCCCTTGGTCGGGGAGCCCGAGTCATTCCGGTACGTAGAACCGGCTGTCGTGGAATAAGTCCTCGGTCACCCTATTCACGACGTGGACAACGCAAGTGAACATGGAATTAGACGTCTACGTTGATAGTGTCAAGCTACTAACTGTCTCACACCCCAAAATCTTAGGGGTGACGTTTGATAACATGTTCAAATACGGCGCTCATGTAACTGCAATTGCCAATAAAGTCCAAAGCCGTAACAAAATCCTCAAGTCCCTAACTGGCAGCACTTGGGGTAAAGAAACGTTACTAGCTACATACAAAGCAATTGGCCAGCCGGTACTGAGCTACGCGACGCCTATATGGTCGCCGGGGCTAGCTGACACACACTGGACAAGGCTACAGGTCTGCCAAAACACCGCCCTTCGTACCGCCACTGGGTGTCTTCTTATGTCTCCTGAGCATCACTTACATAATGAAGCGAAAATGCTCGCCGTTAAAGAGCATAGCGAGATGTTGACCAGGCAATTCCTGTTCAACTGTTGCAAACCGCAGCATCCGAACGGACGGCTGATCAACGAAGATCCGCCCCCCAGGAGCATAAGGAGCCATCTACGCAAACACTACGATGAGATCCGGCACCTGATTTCCACGCCGTTTGATCCTAAGGTGCACCGGCAGGCCCTCACCCTCATCCACACGAATTCGGTAAATTCCTATGTTGGCTCTCTCCCGGTGAACGCCGTCTTGCCTAATGTTTGTCCGGCATGCGGCTTGTTCCCCCATACTACTAACCATCTTTTTGTCTGCTCATCCGAGCCTACTCTTCTAACACCCATATCCCTCTGGTCCTCCCCTGTTGAAGCCGCTAGGTTTCTAGGACTTCCGTTAGAAGAGTTCGATGACAATATTGGGTAAGGTTGATACTGACTACCTAGGCAGGGCAACGTAGTGTTACAACAACAACAACAACAACAATAATTTCTTTAAATATGCATTCACTTACTTTCTCTTGTCCTGATCTGCTCATATTCCTGAATAAAAAAGAACTTAACCGGCCGGCGCGCTTTGTTGTCACGCCAAAATAGTCAAGGTGGTTAAGTAAATTAAAATATTTGCTAATAACTAATTCGCTGTTGCTTTTTATACCCTTCATGAATATGAAATGATATTATAACTTTGGTCCGATGTTTGTAAGTATGAGAAGAAGAGATAGACCCACTATTAAGTATACCGAAATGATCAGGGCGATGAGGCGAGTTGATTTAGCCATGTCCGTCTGTCCGTCCGTCCGTCTGTTTGAACGCAAACTAGTCCCTCAGTTTGAGAGATATCTCGATGAAAGCATGCCATTTTGCATAGGATTAATCATTTGTCGGAACCAGCAAGATCGGACCGATACAAGGCATAGCTCCCATACAATCGATTGTTCCGATAAATGGGTTTTGGCCTATAACTCTTGCAATTCAGAAGCTAGGAACGTAAAATTTTGCAAGCTTAGTACATATTGTATTTGTAACGTGTGTAGTGAAAATGACGCAGATCGGACCAACATGACATATAGCTCCCATATAATCGATAGTTTCGTTAAATGGGTTTTGTGCTATCAATTTTGTAGTTAAAAAGCTAGGAACCTTAAACTTTGCACGTTTGCTACATATTATATATGTAACATATGTAGGCAAAATCAGCCAGATCGGACCAACATAACGTATAGCTCCCATACATTCCGATAAGTGTGGTTTGGTACTCATGAAAGGTATAAAGCCTTCGGCACAGCCCTTTAACAATTAACAATTGCCCCGTTGCAAAAACTAAAATTTGTTTGTTGACAAAATCAGCTGTGCCGAAATCAGCTGATTTTCGTGATTGCTAATTTGTGCTGGCTGAAATTTATCCAGTAAGAATTATCAAGTTCTCGCAAAATGAAATGTCATTTTTCTCTATCAATTCCTCTCTCCTTACTGGATAATTCTACATCGCGAACGGAAAAATATCACAAAACAAGATAATTTGTACGAATTTGTACAAATTATTTACATCGCGAACACGGCTATAGTTACAGTATTAACTTAACTTAAATTAAAATAAAATATTAAAAGAAAGAAAAAGTAAGGCATTCTGTAAAAAGTATTAATACTTTAGTATCGAATGCCGTCTCAAAAGGAATTAAATGCACATTAACTAAAGTGTGTGGGGTGAAATTCAGAATAAACTATACATTGTAAAATATAGAAATTTAAATTTAATGAAGTTAGTGACGTTGCTTTATGATAAGGCTTTGTACATGCTCATGAGGTTACAGATTTAGTTCAAGTTTACTAAGTTGAAGGGTTCAGCAAAATTTTGATGTCGTTGTGTGATTGTTCTAATAAAAATGATTTAACCTTTAATAAAAAAGTACGCAAATTTCTAATGACACGTATAGAACCAGGTAGCGCATTGAAAGACTTGCAAGAAACAATACTGAAGAAGTTACTGAAGTGAGTTGTCCGAGATTTGGGAACATAAACAATTCCGTGTGAGTTTTGGCTTAAATTGTAGCTCTCCGAGATCAGGCTATGCAAATAACCACAGAGAAGGAAAAATATCTTTAAAGCCTTGTAGTAGTACATATGTGTAAAAGATTAGTTCTAATATTGCTTAGTGTGGTCATGGCATAATATTTGTTATTTGTGAATGTATGGCAACTCACAACTTGTCAATTAATCTAATGTATTGCAACCCCTTTTTTCATCTCGCTTTGCTCCTTTATTTGCCTGTTCCGTTATTACTTAAATCTATAAATTCCCAACTCGCAAAGAATTCGGGAGCCATTTTTTATTTGATACTTTGGAACACGCATTGCGAGCGGGAGCGAAAACTGGGGTAAGTGTCTTCATTGTAATTTGTAATTGCGATTTCTAATGTGTCATTTGTTACAGAAATAAACAGTGCTATTGTAAGCATGTTCTCATCCAGCTTCCGCCTTTTATTGCGTGTACAAATTTTATTTCCCATTTTGGTGGGACGCATGCAACAGTGAATTTGCCAACAACTTGCGTACAAAATGCAACGTTCGCCGGTACGTCGTAGCCAACGATTACAGCCCGAACTTGCAACGCCCGTCACTCAAACAACAACAAAATCAGCGGTAATGAAGCCAAATGCCAACAAAATGCCTAGTGGACCACCGCCAACGGTCCAACTTAACACTCCAATTGCCATCACCCGTGCTGCCACCGCTAACGCCGCCGCCGTCACAACCAACTATTACAGAACATAACATAGTCAGCCAACAACATCAGGTAAGCGATATTTTTACAACACATACAAGTGCCCTTGCTAGAGCTGATTCGGGGACACTAGTTTCTGCCAACACCACCCCAATCAGTCATGAAACCACCGCCACTATTGGCACCGCCTCTGCCAGTGCCTCTGTCACCGATGAGATTTTAGATGCGTCTGTCAGTGTCGCCGATGCCTACTCCTCTGCCAACGTCGACGTAACTTACGCCTCTGCCAACGTCGATATCGCCAACTCCACCTCAGTTGGCTTTGCCACGCCGACCGCCATTTCTTCGAGGGCATCTACTGGTGACACTTACAATATAAATTTGCTTCTAGATATGCAACAACAAATTTCTAGGTTAGAATTTCAGTTAAGAGATGCTAATGCCAAAATTGCCGAAAGTGAGCGCCAACGTTTAAGCATAGTTTCGACGTTGCCTTATGCAGCGCCGTTTCAGTCAACTTCGACAAATAATTCTGCCCAGAGTATACCGCAAACATGCTCCGTTACGTTTACCGGGCCTTTAGGTACACAGTCAACTACGGCCATGCCGCTTAGCGCCAATATTGGGTCAATACATGCAAGTGACATGTTGTACAACGGGTTACGTAATGGGCAGCCAACATCCCTTGCTACTAACTCAACGTACACTTATTCTTCCGTACCTAATTCAATGCAGCCTTATGTTAATCATAATCTACCCATTACTTCGCAAATTGGTCGACAAGATTATGGACAGTCAACTTGGTCACAAGCCTATCAGCATAGCAACGTTTTAGCCGCCGCCACAGGTCTAATCGGTCCGCGGAGCAATGGACCAACAACTACAATGCCAAGTCCTGTACTATCACTTAATTCTTTCCACACCCCTCGAAAAATGCTAGATCTGCCACAGTTCTCTGGACAGCCCGAGGAATGGCCTATATTTTACGCGTCGTACGTCGAATCGACTGCTGTATACAATTACTCGAATTTCGAAAATAACCAGCGATTGAACAAATGCCTGAAGGGTGAGGCAAGAGAAGCTGTCAAGTCTCTGTTGATACATCCTAATAATGTCGGTGCCATTATAGATCAGTTATGTTGTAGGTTTGGTCGACCAGAACAGCTAGTTCGTAGCCAGCTTAAGGCGGTGCGCGAGGTTCCATGTATTTCAGAGGCTAACACCTATAAACTTATTTCGTTTGCTACAGTTACAAAAAATTTAACCGTATTTTTGCAATCAATAGGCGAGGACAAGCATTTAACTAACCCCACATTGTTAGAAGAATTAATAACAAAATTGCCCTTTAGTAAACGGTTGGATTGGGCAAAACATTCCGCTTCGATACGCCCATATCCAACTATAGTTGATTTTAGCAATTGGCTGTCAGAGGTCGCACGCTTTGTTCAAATGGTTCAAGATCACGAAGGTAGGGATACAAAACGTCGGCCCGTGTTACATGCAGCGGGCAACCAAAACGTCTTGAAATGCATCATATGCCAAAATGATCATAGGGTTCCGGAGTGTCGCCGCCTACTGGATGCCACTGTATCCGATCGATGGAAAACGGTCAAACGTCTACGGCTATGCTTCAGTTGTCTTCAGCCTGGGCACGCCACCCAAAAATGCCGCCGTCGTAAAGTGTGCTCCGTTGAAGGGTGCTCACGCTATCATAATCGTTTGCTGCATGATGCTGAAGAATGTTTGTCTGTTCCAACCAATTCTGAGGTAGGGGTTTCGGTCCCATGTACCTCTGCCTCCGTAACACGTGGGCTGAGTTCTGTTCTCAACTGTTCCGCTCAAACCCATGGAAACCTGCTATTTCGTATAGTTCCTGTTACCCTATACGGCCCAAATAAGCATATTGATACGTATGCGCTCTTGGATGAGGGCTCATCAATTACGATGATGGATGATTCACTCGTACGCGAACTGGGACTGAAGGGTCACCAACGCCAAGTGGAAATACAGTGGTTCGGGGGAAAAGCGGTTAAATCGTCAATCTCAGCGTCAGTGGTCTAGGTATGAAGAAGCGCCATTTACTCCGTAGCGTACAAGCTGATTTGAATTTACCTACACAAAGTCTTAGTGCAAGGGAGATACTTAACGCCAGCACCTTTGAAGGAAAGATACCTTTACAGCCGTACGAAAACGTCACTCCGAAACTTCTCATCGGACTAGACCATTGTCACTTGGGATTGCCCACCAAGCCAGTCGTAGTTAAACATAACGGACCATTTGCTGCTTTCACGGATTTGGGTTGTGTGGTGTTTGGACCTTCATATAATATGCCAGCTAGAAAGCCATCGTGTCTGCACGTCAACATATACGAGCATCAGATGCGTGATATGATGGAGGATTACTTCAGCGTTGAAGCATTTGGCGTGAGAGCCGCTCCACCTTCCGAAAGTTCAGCTGACGTACGGGCTAAACGCATTCTTCAGTCTACAGCAGTGAGGATATGCGAGCGTTTTCAAACTGGTTTATTATGGAAAAAGGACATTGTAGAGTTACCTGAAAGTTATAATATGGCTCTAAAACGTTTAATAAACATCGAAAAGCGGATGGTCCGGGACCAGGGGTTTGCCGAAGCTTACCGAAACAACATAAATAGCTACGTCGATAAAAAATACGCGCGCAAGTTACTGCCGGGCGAACTCGTTAAAAGCGATCAAAGGACCTGGTATCTTCCTCACTTTGCGGTTTCGAATCCGCACAAACCAGATAAGTTCAGACTCGTGTTTGACGCCGCAGCAATGTCACACGGAGTATCATTGAATTCCCAACTTCTCAAGGGCCCGCAACAATATCGACCGTTAGTATCCATTTTATTCCATTTTAGACAAAACGCCGTGGCAGTGTGTGCAGATATCCAGGAAATGTTTCACCAAATTAAGATCCAGCCAGAAGATCGATGTACCCAAAGGTTTTTGTGGCGCGACCACGCCAGCAAGGAGCCGCCTGACGTATACGAAATGCTCGTCATGACCTTTGGAGCAGCATGCTCGCCTTGTTCAGCTCACTATGTCAAAGTAAAAAATGCGGTGGAACATACGGACTGCGATCCTCGAGCAATACGAGCTATCACTGATTACCATTATGTCGACGATTATGTTGATAGCTTCCCGTCGGCTTCCGAAGCCATAAGGATATCACAGCAAGTGAAAGACATTCACGGTGACGCAGGTTTCCAGCTTCGGAAATTTAGATCGAGCGCTCCTGAAGTAGTTGCCGCCTTGCACGGAGAGATAACTATGCTGCCATTTAAGTCGAAGGAGAGTATGGAATCCGGGAAAGTTTTGGGAATGATGTGGGAGCCGTCAGATGATCACTTTACCTACCGCTTAGAGTTTTACAAAGTTGATGCGTCTATTATGAATGGTGAACGAGTACCCACAAAACGAATATTATTGAGTGTCGTTATGTCTATCTTTGACCCCTTGGGATTCCTGTGTCATTTCACAATAGCAGCGAAGTTAATAATGCGCGAAATTTGGAAATTGAACCTTGGTTGGGACGAGCCGGTTACAAGCGAGATCAACGCCATGTGGGATCGATTTCGGAGGCAGCTGCTCAACGTGGGAGAATGTAAAATACCTCGACATTACTTTCGCATGGGAAAACCAGAGTCCTTGCAATTGCATATATTCGTCGATGCCAGCGAAGATGCATTTGGGGCAGTAGCATACTGGAGATCAGAGAACACGTTCGGAAATGTAGACGTATCATTTATATTTGCGAAAACAAGAAGCGCGCCACTTAAGCTACTCACGATTCCCCGATTGGAACTGCAAGCCGCATTGCTGGGTTCGCGAATGGCGACGACCATAGCTGATGAACATACCGTAAGATTTGACCGATGCACATTTTGGAGCGACTCGAGGACGGTGCTAAAGTGGATTTCGAGTGAGCATTGTCGCTTCAAGCCATTTGTTGCGCACAGAATAGCTGAAATCCTCAGTGTTTCGAAGCCGTCGGATTGGAGATGGGTGCCAACCAAGTTGAATGTTGCGGACGAAGCAACTCGAGCTAACAGGGATGCGGATCTAGGTCCAACATCTCGCTGGTTTACGGGACCCGAATTTTTATACTCACGGGAACAGATTTGGCCAACTGATAACACACCAGACTTAAATGATTTGAGTTGTAATCAAGAGGAGCTTCGCCCAAAATACGCCCTTTTAGCAACTAATCCATCTTTAATCAACTTTGCCAGATTTTCATCATTTAAAAAAGTTTGCAGAATAGTTGCCTGGGCCTTGCGTTTTGCAAATAATTGTAGGTCACAGAAAGGAAAATCTAACGTCGCAGTGGATTATGGATTAACGGCTGGTGAAATCAACTCTGCCGAACGATCACTTTATCGTTACGTTCAACTGGAAGGATTCGGAGCCGATATGAATAGGCTAGATCAAGGGCTCGCGTTGGAAAAGAATAGTCGGTTGCACAAGCTAACGCCGTTCGTCGATGATGAAAGAATTCTCCGTGCTAGTGGTCGTCTGGATGCTATCAGTTGGATACCGTATGATACGAAGCGCCCAATCATCTTACCATCATCACATAGATTCACAAGGCTCCTGGTAATGCACGAGCACGATCGTATGGCGCACCAGAACAATGAGGCTACGATTAGCATAATTCGCCAAAGGTACTGGATTCCCAACTTAAGAAAGGTGTTACGCAGCATCATCAGCACCTGTAGCATTTGCAAAATAAGAAATTCGCGACCTGTTGTGCCAAAAATGGGGCTCTTGCCAGAAGACCGTGCGACACCATATGTCCGGCCATTCACGTATACTGGACTGGATTATTTTGGCCCGGTAAACGTGGCGATTGGACGTCGAACAGAGAAGCGATGGGTAGCACTATTTACGTGCTTAACTACAAGGGCCATCCACTTAGAGCTTGCCTACGATCTTTCGACGGATGCATGCATCGTAGCTATGAGGAATTTCATGAATCGAAGGGGTGTACCAAAGAGGATTCGGTCGGATAACGGCAAGAACTTTGTTGGCGTGGCTGGGGAGTTGAGGCGAATGCCGGAAGTGTTCGATTGCAGCGAATTGCAAAACGAGTTATCAGGAAAGGGCGTGGAGTGGATTTTTAACTGTCCGGAGAACCCCTCGGAAGGAGGTGCTTGGGAACGAATGGTGCGATGTGTGAAGAAAGTACTTAACCGCACGATGAAAGGGATAAGCCCAAAGGAACACACATTTTACAGTTTGCTGGTTGAGGCTGAAAATATTGTAAACTCGCGTCCGTTGACTCATCTACCCGTGACACCAGATCAAGAAGAACCCCTTACGCCGAATCACTTCCTGCTAGGTGGGGCAAATACAGCACAGACACCAAGTTGCACCGATCCTTCCGAGAAAATGGTCTCGTTACGTAAGCAGTGGCACATAGCTAGGCAGATGCGAGATAGATTCTGGAAGAGGTGGGTGGAGGAGTATTTACCAACACTGACGCGTCGAGTGAAGTGGTGTTGGCCAACGAAGCCGTTAGAGGAAGGCGACCTCGTACTAATATGCGATACGAAACAACCTAGGAAGGAGTGGCGGCGCGGGCGAATAGCAAGAGTGTTTCCTGGCAAAGATGGGCAAGTTCGGCGGGCAGATGTTTTAACCTCCACTGGCATGCTTCGTCGTCCTGCATCCAAGCTGGCGAAACTGGACGTAATTGGTGGTGAATCTGAGTCGATCCACGGGGGCGGGGATGTAAAAAATTAGTTCTAATATTCCTTAGTGTGGTCATGGCATAATATTTGTTATTTGTGAATGTATGGCAACTCACAACTTGTCAATTAATCTAATGTATTGCAACCCCTTTTTTCATCTCGCTTTGCTCCTTTATTTGCCTGTTCCGTTATTACTTAAATCTATAAATTCCCAACTCGCAAAGAATTCGGGAGCCATTTTTTATTTGATACTTTGGAACACGCATTGCGAGCGGGAGCGAAAACTGGGGTAAGTGTCTTCATTGTAATTTGTAATTGCGATTTCTAATGTGTCATTTGTTACAGAAATAAACAGTGCTATTGTAAGCATGTTCTCATCCAGCTTCCGGCTTTTATTGCGTGTACAATATGCTTTACGGGAAGAATTTTCAGATTTCTAAACATTTGAATAGTTAGGTGCTGCTGTATTCTACTATAAGTTGTACCTCCCCAACAGCTTATACCATAGTCTAGCTTTGAGTGGACCAACGCGTAGTAAATAGTTTTAAGAGTTGCGTTTGAGCAAATCTTTCTCAAGCTATAAAAGTAACGAACGGTACATCGCATGTAGGACTTTAAACGAGATATATGAGTCGACCAACTTAAGTTATTGTCAACAGAAACACCCAGGTACTGAAAGTCGCTGACTTCTTCAATAGAGAAACACTTCCTTATCAAAACCAAATGATGTTTCTGAGCACAGCATAGCATTAGAGCGTAGCGCTTGCAGTCAGCGGCATGAAAAACTATGGGTATTTGAGGTGACATTTTTGGATGTAGATTGAAATACATTATCTTAGTCTTCTTGCTAACAATAAGCTTATGTGCAGAAAACCACGCCCTTAGCAAATGTACATCATTATTTATGCCAGCTACCAAATCCAGTTAGTTCGATAAACCATACGCAACGGCCAGGTCGTCTGCGAAAGCCGGAACTTTTCCAAAAAATGGTAAAGAAAAGATCGAGTTCAGATATACCAAAAATAATATTGGGCCCAAAACAGATCCTTGGGGTACTCCTAACTTGATTGTAACAGGATTACTTAAACTGCTACAAACTTTTTGTATTCTGTCGCTAAGGTAAGAAGAGATCCAGCGATTGAGAACCGGCTGGAAACCCAACTGATCTAGTTTATGAATAAGTAACGAGTGACACACTTTATCGAAAGCTTTGCTGAAATCAGTTTAAATAACGTCGGTGTGCAGATTTTTTCTAAAGCCATTTGAAACATGATTTGTAAATTCAAGTAAATTTGTAACGGTGGATTTTCCCTTACAGAACCCGTGTTGACAGTCAGAAATCAAGGTAGAGATAGGATTCGTAAGCTGATTGGTAACAATAGCTTCAAACATTTTTGGGATGGCAGACAGCTTCGCTATGCCACGATAGTTTTCTATAGAAGCCTTGCTTCCGCTTTTATGAAGCGGTAGAAGAAACGACTCTTTCCATGCTGTTGGAAAAACACCACACTTTAGTTACAGATTGAACAAATTGGTAAGGGGTTTGTAAATATTGTTAGCGCACTTCTTCAAGAAGCAAGTAGGAATCCTATCAGGACCACCTTTAAAAGATTCTTTCAAGGTTTTTAGATAAACAAGAACATCATTGGCGCATATAGTTGGACAATTTTAAATTGTTCCCATGTAGCTCATAGGGATAATTTATAAAGTCAGAATTGGTGACGGCAGAATAGTTAGAAGTGAAAAATTTCGCAAAGAAATTTGCGATATCTTGATTTTTGCTAGATAAAATGTCTTTATATCTCCTGGCTGAGGGAAATCCCACCACTTTTCGTTTAGAATTTACGAAATCATAAAATGACTTCGGATTGCGAATAATGCCTCTTTTAGTTTTAGAGATATAGGCTTTATAGCACTTTTATGCAAGTCGATGTACCTCTTACGTAGAACAGAATACAACAAGTAATGTTTGTTTAACCCCGATTTATTAAATAATTTGAAAGAACGCGTTTTTCTATTTTTCAACATCATAAGCTCTTTAGTAAACGAAGCTTGCGTTGGATGATCATATGTTATTTTACGTTTAGGAACAAACTTCTCAAATAAGTAGTAAATAGTTTGATTAAAGTTTAAAACTCAGGCCAAGTTATTTTAGACAGTTCTCTATTTAATTTCTTATAGTTGGCTTTTGAGAAGTTAAAATCAAAGTTACTACTTGAGCAGCGTTGTGTACATTGGCCATTACTTAAGGTTTCGTGAAATATTTCCATAGAAGGGTGATAGACGTCTTCGGGAAAAGCCAACGGATCACAACGATGTACAGAAAATTTGTTTTTATCATCAACATAAATTAAATCTAAGATTTTACCAAACTTGTTAGAGGTAACATTTATTTGACTAAGGCAGAGATCGGAAATTCCATCCAAAAAGTCATTGAAGCCCAGTTTGGATGGCTTTGGAATAATGTTTCAATCAGATATGTTCCACGATATATGCGGTAGGTTGAAATCACCTAAAACAATCATCGAGTCAGAAGCTTTAGTCAATAAGTTAACAGTTTTGAGCAGAGAGACATGCTGCATGTAGATTGAAAGATCAGATGCTGGAGGGATGTAGCAAACAGATACATATACACGTTCTCTAGCTGGATGCGGACGCATTTAAACTCAATGGAATCCGTGTTAGGTACATTAACCTCCTCTTCATAGATATTTTAATAATAATAAATACATGTATTTTCAGAAGTTTTTGATAAAAAAATAAAAGTTTTATGCAAAAATGGAAAATACAAAATAAAAATTAAGGTACTACAAAATTAATCCAAATTAATTTTTTCTTTAAGTGAGTATGCTGTTCGAGCAACATTTATTATACCCTTCATGAACATGAAATGGTATTATAACTTTGGTCCGATGTTTGTAAGTATGAGAAGAAGAAGAGATAGACCCACTATTAAGTATACCGAAATGATCAGGGCGATGAGGCGAGTTGATTTAGCCATGTCCGTCTGTCTGTCCGTCCGTCCGTCCGTCTGTTTGAACGCAAACTAGTCCCTCAGTTTAAGAGATATCTCGATGAAATTTTGCAAGCAGGTGCCATTTTGCATAGGATTAATCATTTGTCGGAACCAGCAAGATCGGACCGATACAAGGCATAGCTCCCATACAATCGATTGTTCCGATAAATGGGTTTTGGATTATAACTCTTGCAATTCAGAAGCTAGGAACGTAAAATTTTGCAAGCTTAGTACATATTGTATTTGTAACGTGTGTAGTGAAAATGACGCAGATCGGACCAACATGACATATAGCTCCCATATAATCGATAGTTTCGATAAATGGGTTTCGTGCTATCAATTTTGCAGTTAAAAAGCTAGGAACCTTAAACTTTGCACGTTTGCTACATATTATATATGTAACATAACGTATAGCTCCCATACATTCCGATAAGTGTGGTTTGGTATTCATGAAAGGTATAAAGCCTTCGGCACAGCCGAAGACAGCCCTTTCCTTGCTTGTTTTTGTTATCTTGGTAGGAAAAGCAATGCATTTTTTGTATTCCTGGAATGGAGCGGACAATTTCCCATTTTTCATTTAATGGTGGAGAAAATTCTTCAATCTCTTTTGATGAGATATATAACAGAAGAACTCCTTCAGAAGAACTCCTTCGGTAAAATAATATTATTTGTCTTATAGGCGAATTCTGTAAGCTGTCTCTAGTCACTAATAGAGACATTTTGTGGTCAATTTCAATTTTGAGACAATTTGGTATTCAGTAAGCTGTCTCACATCTCAAATCTCAAAAAAAGAGTCATTAATTTGTCAGCTGCTTGTAGGCAGGTCACAAACAAGAAAATATAGGTTTAAAAATTATATACGTTAAAAAAAAATTTTTTAAGTTTGAAATCTATGTATATAAAAATGAATTGGCGTTCGTATATACCGTAAGATCTCCGGATCGGCTAAACCGATTTTAGATATTTTTTCTTTAATGTTTCCGATCTGTTTCATGTCTCATTTACCACATAAATTCTTTTTTTTCTAATCTCAATTTAAAATTTTTTTAGCTAATACTCAATAACGGCTTAACCGATTTTCAAAATTTTTCCTTTTCTTTATTCTATCGGACATAGTGTTTATTTATATAGAACAAACCATTTTCTAAATCTTCAATTTAATCATATATTAGCTAAAGAAGTTTAGCTACCATATAAATTGTGGTCAGTTGAGATCACTGGTATTCTAACTGAAATGTTCCTGTAGGGAACTTAATTCCATACAGATTTTTTCCGTTTTATATTTAAAAATACAAATGGTGAATTCCTTTTCGCTACTATTGCGAATGTTGAAAAAGTGAATGAATGAAAAGTTTTGATTGTAAATATAGGTTGTTATTCCGTCCTTTTTCATAATCTATGTTATGGTGAAGAATTTGTAATCTATATATATAAAAATGAATTGGCGTTCGTATATACCGTAAGATCTCCGGATCGGCTCAACCGATTTTAAATATTTTTTCTTTAATGTTTCCAATCTGTTTCATGTCTCATTTACCACATAAATTCTTTTTTTTCTAATCTCAATTTAAAATTTTTTTAGCTAATACTCAATAACGGCTTAACCGATTTTCAAAATTTTTCCTTTTCATTATTCTATCGGACATAGTGTTTATTTATATAGAACAAAACATTTTCTAAATCTTCAATTTAATCATATATTAGCTAAAGAAGTTTAGCTACCATATAAATTTTGGTCAGTTGAGATCACTGGTATTCTAACTGAAATGTTCCTGTAGGGAACTTAATGCCATACAGATTTTTTCCGTTTTATATTTAAAAATACAAATGGTGAATTCCGTTTCGCTAATATTGCGAACGTTGGAAAAGTGAATGAATGAAAAGTTTTGATTGTGAATATAGGTTGTTATTCCGTCCTTTTTCATAATCTATGTTATGGTGAAGAATTTGTAATCTATATATGAAATGAATTGGCGTTCGTATATACCGTAAGATCTCCGGATCGGCTCAACCGATTTTAAATATTTTTTCTTTAATGTTTCCAATCTGTTTCATGTCTCATTTACCACATAAATTCTTTTTTTTCTAATCTCAATTTAAAAATTTTTTTAGCTAATACTCAATAACGGCTCAACCGATTTTCAAAATTTTTCCTTTTTTTTATTCTATCGGACATAGTGTTTATTTATATAGAACAAAACATTTTCTAAATCTTCAATTTAATCATATATTAGCTAAAGAAGTTTAGCTACCATATAAATTGTAGTCAGTTGAGATCACTGGTATTCTAACTGAAATGTTCCTGTAGGGAAGACAACAACCAAAAGTTTTGATTGTGATTATAGATTTTTATTCCGTAATTTTTCCAAATGGTGAATTCCTTTTCGCTACCTTATTGCGGTGGATGGCTCAAACATTGTGGTGAATGGCCTGTAATCTATATCATGGTGAAGAAGTTGTAATCTATATATAAAAAAATGAATTGGCGTTCGTATATACCGTAAGATCTCCGGATCGGCTCAACCGATTTTAAATATTTTTTCTTTAATGTTTCCGATCTGTTTGATGTCTCATTTACCACATACATTTTTTTTTTCTAATCTCAATTTAAAATTTTTTTAGCTAATACTCAATAACGGCTTAACCGATTTTCAAATCGGACATAGTGTTTATTTATATAGAACAAAACATTTTCTAAATCTTCAATTTAATCATATATTAGCTAAAGAAGTTTAGCTACCATATAAATTGTGGTCAGTTGAGATCACTGGTATTCTAACTGAAATGTTCCTGTAGGGAACTTAATGCCATACAGATTTTTTCCGTTTTATATTTAAAAATACAAATGGTGAATTCCTTTTCGCTACTATTGCGAATGTTGAAAAAGTGAATGAATGAAAAGTTTTGATTGTGAATATAGGTTGTTATTCCGTCCTTTTTCATAATCTATGTTATGGTGAAGAATTTGTAATCTATATATATAAAAATGAATTGGCGTTCGTATATACCGTAAGATCTCCGGATCGGCTCAACCGATTTTAAATATTTTTTCTTTAATGTTTCCAATCTGTTTCATGTCTCATTTACCACATAAATTCTTTTTTTGCTAATCTCAATTTAAAATTTTTTTAGCTAATTCTCAATAACGGCTTAACCGATTTTCAAAATTTTTTCTTTAGTGTTTCCAATCTGTTTCATGTCTCATTTACCACATAAATTCTTTTTTTTCTAATCTCAATTTAAAATTTTTTTAGCTAATACTCAATAACGGCTTAACCGATTTTCAAAATTTTTCCTTTTATTTATTCTATCGGACATAGTGTTTATTTATATAGAACAAAACATTTTCTAAATCTTCCATTTAATCATATATTAGCTAAAGAAGTTTAGCTACCATATAAATTGTGGTCAGTTGAGATCACTGGTATTCTAACTGAAATGTTCCTGTAGGGAACTTAATGCCATACAGATTTTTTCCGTTTTATATTTAAAAATACAAATACATTCATTAAAAGGTATTTTTAGTTTCGGCACTAACCACGGTTAAGAATCTTGCTTAATTCACCTTATTTGGTAGATGTCTTAAATATTGTGGTGAATGGCTTGAACTTTTCGCCGTTCACCTTATTTGCGGTGGATGGCTCAAACATTGCGGTGAATGGCCTGTAAGCTATATCATGGTGAAGAATTTGTAATCTATATATATAAAAATTAATTGGCGTTCGTATATACCGTAAGATCTCCGGATCGGCTCAACCGATTTTAAATATTTTTTCTTTAATGTTTCCAATCTGTTTCATGTCTCATTTACCACATAAATTATTTTTTTTCTAATCTCAATTTAAAATTTTTTTTAGTTAATACTCAATAACGGCTTAACCGATTTTCAAAATTTTTCCTTTTCTTTATTCTATCGGACATAGTGTTTATTTATATAGAACAAAACATTTTCTAAATCTTCAATTTAATCATATATTAGCTAAAGAAGTTTAGCTACCATATAAATTTTGGTCAGTTGAGATCACTGGTATTCTAACTGAAATGTTCCTGTAGGGAACTTAAAGCCATGCAGATTTTTTACGTTTTATATTTAAAAATACAAATGGTGAATTCCTTTTCGCTACTATTGCGAATGTTGAAAAAGTGAATGAATGAAAAGTTTTGATTGTGAATATAGGTTGTTATTCCGTCCTTTTTCATAATCTATGTTATGGTGAAGAATTTGTAATCTATATATATAAAAATGAATTGGCGTTCGTATATACCGTAAGATCTCCGGATCGGCTCAACTGATTTTAAATATTTTTTCTTTAATGTTTCCAATCAGTTTCATGTCTCATTTACCACATAAATTCTTTTTTTTCTAATCTCAACATAGTGTTTATTTATATAGAACAAAACATTTTCTAAATCTTCAATTTAATCATATATTAGCTAAAGAAGTTTAGCTACCATATAAATTGTGGTCAGTTGAGATCACTGGTATTCTAACTGAAATGTTCCTGTAGGGAACTTAATGCCATACAGATTTTTTCCGTTTTATATTTAAAAATACAAATACATTCATTAAAAGGTATTTTTAGCTTCGGCACTAACCACGGTTAAAAATCTTGCTTAATTCACCTTATTTGGTAGATGTCTTAAATATTGTGGTGAATGGCCTGAACTTTGCGCCGTTCACCTTATTTGCGGTGGATGGCTCAAACATTGTGGTGAATGGCCTGTAATCTATATCATGATGAAGAATTAGTAATCTATATATATAAAAATGAATTGGCGTTCGTATATACCGTAAGATCTCCGGATCGGCTCAACCGATTTTAAATATTTTTTCTTTAATGTTTCCGATCTGTTTCATGTCTCATTTACCACATAAATTCTGTTTTTTCTAATCTCAATTTAAAATTTTTTTAGCTAATACTCAATAACGGCTTAACCGATTTTCAAAATTTTTCCTTTTCTTTATTCTATCGGACATAGTGTTTATTTATATAGAACAAAACATATTCTAAATCTTCAATTTAATCATATATTAGCTAAAGAAGTTTAGCTACCATATAAATTTTTGGTCAGTTGAGATCACTGGTATTCTAACTGAAATGTTCCTGTAGGGAACTTAATGCCATACAGATTTTTTCCGTTTTATATTTAAAAATACAAATGGTGAATTCCTTTTCGCTACTATTGCGAATGTTGAAAAAGTGAATGAATGAAAATTTTTGATTGTGAATATAGGTTGTTATTCCGTCCTTTTTCATAATCTATGTTATGGTGAAGAATTTGTAATCTATATATATATAAATGAATTGGCGTTCGTATATACCGTAAGATCTCCGGATCGGCTCAACCGATTTTAAATATTTTTTCTTTAATGTTTCCAATCTGTTTCATGTCTTATTTACCACATAAATTATTTTTTTTCTAATCTCAATTTAAAATTTTTTTAGCTAATACTCAATAGCGGCTTAACCGATTTTCAAAATTTTTCCTTTTCTTTATTCTATCGGACATAGTGTTTATTTATATAGAACAAAACATTTGCTAAATCTTCAATTTAATCATATATTAGCTAAAGAAATTTAGCTACCATATAAATTTTGGTCAGTTGAGATCACTGGTATTCTAACTGAAATGTTCCTGTAGGGAACTTAATGCCATACAGATTTTTTCCGTTTTATATTTAAAAATACAAATGGTGAATTCCTTTTCGCTACTATGTTGAAAAAGTGAATGAATGAAAAGTTTTGATTGTGAATATAGGTTGTTATTCCGTCCTTTTTCATAATCTATGTTATAGTGAAGAATTTGTAATCTATATATGAAATGAATTGGCGTTCGTATATACCATAAGATCTCCGGATCGGCTCAACCGATTTTAAATATTTTTTCTTTAATGTTTCCAATCTGTTTCATGTCTTATTCACCACATAAATTATTTTTTTTCTAATCTCAATTTAAAATTTTTTTAGCTAATACTCAATAATGGCTTAACCGATTTACAAAATTTTTTCTTTTCTTTATTCTATCGGACATAGTGTTTATTTATATAGAACAAAATATTTTCTAAATCCTCAATTTAATCATATATTAGCTAAAGAAGTTTAGCTACCATATAAATTGTAGTCAGTTGAGATCACTAGTATTCTAACTGAAATGTTCCTGTAGGGAAGACAACAACCAAAAGTTTTGATTGCGATTATAGATTTTTATTCCGTAATTTTTCCAAATGGTGAATTCCTTTTCGGTACCTTATTGCGGTGGATGGCTCAAACATTGTGGTGAATGGCCTGTAATCTATATCATGGTGAAGAAGTTGTAATCTATATATATAAAAATGAATTGGCGTTCGTATATACCGTAAGATCTCCGGATCGGCTCAACCGATTTTAAATATTTTTTCTTTAATGTTTCCAATCTGTTTCATGTCTCATTTACCACATAAATTATTTTTTTTCCAATCTCAATTTAAAATTTTTTTAGCTAATACTCAATAACGGCTTAACCGATTTTCAAAATTTTTCCTTTTCTTTATTCTATCGGACATAGTGTTTATTTATATAGAACAAAACATTTTCTAAATCTTCAATTTAATCATATATTAGCTAAAGAAGTTTAGCTACCATATAAATTTTGGTCAGTTGAGATCACTGGTATTCTAACTGAAATGTTCCTGTAGGGAACTTAATGCCATACAGATTTTTTCCGTTTTATATTTAAAAATACAAATGGTGAATTCCTTTTCGCTACTATGTTGAAAAAGTGAATGAATGAAAAGTTTTGATTGTGAATATAGGTTGTTATTCCGTCCTTTTTCATAATCTATGTTATGGTGAAGAATTAGTAATCTATATATGAAATGAATTGGTGTTCGTATATACCATAAGATCTCCGGATCGGCTCAACCGATTTTAAATATTTTTTCTTTAATGTTTCCAATCTGTTTCATGTCTTATTCACCACATAAATTATTTTTTTTCTAATCTCAATTTAAAATTTTTTTAGCTAATACTCAATAACGGCTTAACCGATTTACAAAATTTTTTCTTTTCTTTATTCTATCGGACATAGTGTTTATTTATATAGAACAAAATATTTTCTAAATCCTCAATTTAATCATATATTAGCTAAAGAAGTTTAGCTACCATATAAATTGTAGTCAGTTGAGATCACTAGTATTCTAACTGAAATGTTCCTGTAGGGAAGACAACAACCAAAAGTTTTGATTGCGATTATAGATTTTTATTCCGTAATTTTTCCAAATGGTGAATTCCTTTTCGCTACCTTATTGCGGTGGATGGCTCAAACATTGTGGTGAATGGCCTGTAATCTATATCATGGTGAAGAAGTTGTAATCTATATATATAAAAATGAATTGGCGTTCGTATATACCGTAAGATCTCCGGATCGGCTCAGCCGATTTTAAATATTTTTTCTTTAATGTTTCCAATCTGTTTCATGTCTCATTTACCACATAAATTATTTTTTTTCTAATCTCAATTTAAAATTTTTTTAGCTAATACTCAATAACGGCTTAACCGATTTTCAAAATTTTTCCTTTTCTTTATTCTATCGGACATAGTGTTTATTTATATAGAACAAAACATTTTCTAAATCTTCAATTTAATCATATATTAGCTAAAGAAGTTTAGCTACCATATAAATTTTGGTCAGTTGAGATCACTGGTATTCTAACTGAAATGTTCCTGTAGGGAACTTAAAGCCATGCAGATTTTTTACGTTTTATATTTAAAAATACAAATGGTGAATTCCGTTTCGCTACTATTGCGAATGTTGAAAAAGTGAATGAATGAAAAGTTTTGATTGTGAATATAGGTTGTTATTCCGTCCTTTTTCATAATCTATGTTATGGTGAAGAATTTGTAATCTATATATATAAAAATGAATTGGCGTTCGTATATACCGTAAGATCTCCGGATCGGCTCAACCGATTTTAAATATTTTTTCTTTAATGTTTCCAATCAGTTTCATGTCTCATTTACCACATAAATTTTTTTTTTTCTAATCTCAATTTAAAATTTTTTTAGCTAATACTCAGTAACGGCTAAACCGATTTAGAAAATTTTTCCTTTTCTTTATTCTATCGGACATAGTGTTTATTTATATAGAACAAAACATTTTCTAAATCTTCAATTTAATCATATATTAGCTAAAGAAGTTTAGCTACCATATAAATTTTGGTCAGTTGAGATCACTGGTATTCTAACTGAAATGTTCCTGTAGGGAACTTAATGCCATACAGATTTTTTCCGTTTTATATTTAAAAATACAAATGGTGAATTCCTTTTCGCTACTATGTTGAAAAAGTGAATGAATGAAAAGTTTTGATTGTGAATATAGGTTGTTATTCCGTCCTTTTTCATAATCTATGTTATAGTGAAGAATTTGTAATCTATATATGAAATGAATTGGCGTTCGTATATACCATAAGATCTCCGGATCGGCTCAACCGATTTTAAATATTTTTTCTTTAATGTTTCCAATCTGTTTCATGTCTTATTTACCACATAAATTATTTTTTTTCTAATCTCAATTTAAAATTTTTTTAGCTAATACTCAATAACGGCTTAACCGATTTACAAAATTTTTTCTTTTCTTTATTCTATCGGACATAGTGTTTATTTATATAGAACAAAATATTTTCTAAATCCTCAATTTAATCATATATTAGCTAAAGAAGTTTAGCTACCATATAAATTGTAGTCAGTTGAGATCACTAGTATTCTAACTGAAATGTTCCTGTAGGGAAGACAACAACCAAAAGTTTTGATTGTGATTATAGATTTTTATTCCGTAATTTTTCCAAATGGTGAACTCCTTTTCGCTACCTTATTGCGGTGGATGGCTCAAACATTGTGGTGAATGGCCTGTAATCTATATCATGGTGAAGAAGTTGTAATCTATATATAAAAATGAAAATGTAGTTTTCCCAGTTAGGCTGTGTGCCGATCGGGCGTCATCCCGAACAAAAAAAAAAATTGTGATCAGTAAATCTGACAAAATATCGGAAAGTATCCACCAAAAATTGCCGTAATGGCTTCTGTTATTGTTATGCAACATACGTTTGTACATATCGTTGTTGCCTATGCGAAACCACCTATCGACCAAATGCAAACCTTCCCAAATCACAAAAGTGCAAAACCGCCTATAGGCAAAATAATTCCACAAAAAACTAACTCACTACTTAAAAGTTTAGTTCAATTCTATGTTATTCAGGTAAATATTATCTTTTAAAAATAGAAACAAAAATTAAGTTAAAACATTAGCTATACATAGAAGTTAGGTCTTGCTCTCCTGTAAAATTTGACTGCTTTCAGATAGGTGGTTTTGCAAAGGCATCAACGATATGTATTCTGTGGTTCTGTTTTTTTTTTTTAGAACTACGAGGTCTAAACCTGTATCCGGAGAGCACAAATATTATATTATTAGCAAAAGGAATGAACAATAACTCATAAATTTTTTCCAAAAAAGGGGTTCTTGCGGATATCTGCCTAGGATTTGAGTGAAAGTTTTAAACAGAATATACACATATGCATAAAAGTGCAACAAAAATTCCCAAATTATACACCAAAGTCTGTGTTCCAAATGGTTGAAAAAAGCAAAATTTTGACAGAGCGATGGTAAATTCTTACAGTTATCGTGGTAAATATAAAGGTAAAATTTTGACAACCAATAATGTCGGCACAGAGATGCATGTGCTGTTTAGATTCATATTATTTCACATAAAGTTATGTTCACACGCGTTATTAAACACAAAAGAATAATATAATGCCAAATAGCAAATATTCGTTCACCATAGGAAATTTGTTCACCTCATTTTACTCTGACGAAAACAAATATCATTTGATACACAGCCAAAGTCACAAAAGCCATAAGGCACTGATATGCATTGCAGAGTTAAAGAACTACGAAGGAAGAACATTGACAGGACAACGTCCGTCGGGTCAGCTAGTCTATATATATAAAAATGAATTGACGTTCGTATATACCGTAAGATCTCCGGATCGGCTCAACCGATTTTAAATATTTTTTCTTTAATGTTTCCGATCTGTTTGATGTCTTATTTACCACATAAATTTTTTTTTTTCTAATCTCAATTTAAAATTTTTTTAGCTAATACTCAATAACGGCTTAACCGATTTTCAAATCGGACATAGTGTTTATTTATATAGAACAAAACATTTTCTAAATCTTCAATTTAATCATATATTAGCTAAAGAAGTTTAGCTACCATATAAATTGTGGTCAGTTGAGATCACTGGTATTCTAACTGAAATGTTCCTGTAGGGAACTTAAAGCCATGCAGATTTTTTACGTTTTATATTTAAAAATACAAATGGTGAATTCCTTTTCGCTACTATTGCGAATGTTGAAAAAGTGAATGAATGAAAAGTTTTGATTGTGAATATAGATTGTTATTCCGTCCTTTTCATAATCTACATATGTTATGGTGAAGAATTTGTAATCTATATATATAAAAATGAATTGGCGTTCGTATATACCGTAAGATCTCCGGATCGGCTCAACCGATTTTAAATATTTTTTCTTTAAAGTTTCCAATCTGTTTCATGTCTCATTTACCACATAAATTCTTTTTTTTTCTAATCTCAATTTAAATTTTTTTTATCTAATACTCAATAACGGCTCAACCGATTTTCAAAATTTTTCCTTGTCTTTATTCTATCGGACATAGTGTTTATTTATATAGAACAAAACATTTTCTAAATCTTCAATTTAATCATACATTAGCTAAAGAAGTTTAGCTACCATATAAATTGTGGTCAGTTGAAATCACTGGTATTCTAACTGAAATGTTCCTGTAGGGAACTTAATGCCATACAGATTTTTTCCGTTTTATATTTAAAAATACAAATGGTGAATTCCTTTTCGCTACTATTGCGAATGTTGTAAAAGAGAATGAATGAAAAGTTTTGATTGTGAATATAGGTTGTTATTCCGTCCTTTTTCATAATCTATGTTATGGCGAAGAATTTGTAATCTATATATATATAAATGAATTGGCGTTCGTATATACCGTAAGATCTCCGGATCGGCTCATCCGATTTTAAATATTTTTTCTTTAATGTTTCCAATCTGTTTCATGTCTTATTTACCACATAAATTTTTTTTTTTCTAATCTCAATTTAAATTTTTTTTAGCTAATACTCAATAGCGGCTTAACCGATTTTCAAAATTTTTCCTTTTCTTTATTCTATCGGACATAGTGTTTATTTATATAGAACAAAACATTTTCTAAATCTTCAATTTAATCATATATTAGCTAAAGAAGTTTAGCTACCATATAAATTTTGGTCAGTTGAGATCACTGGTATTCTAACTGAAATGTTCCTGTAGGGAACTTAATGCCATACAGATTTTTTCCGTTTTATATTTAAAAATACAAATGGTGAATTCCTTTTCGCTACTATGTTGAAAAAGTGAATGAATGAAAAGTTTTGATTGTGAATATAGGTTGTTATTCCGTCCTTTTTCATAATCTATGTTATAGTGAAGAATTTGTAATCTATATATGAAATGAATTGGCGTTCGTATATACCATAAGATCTCCGGATCGGCTCAACCGATTTTAAATATTTTTTCTTTAATGTTTCCAATCTGTTTCATGTCTTATTTACCACATAAATTATTTTTTTTCTAATTTCAATTTAAAATTTTTTTAGCTAATACTCAATAACGGCTTAACCGATTTACAAAATTTTTTCTTTTCTTTATTCTATCGGACATAGTGTTTATTTATATAGAACAAAATATTTTCTAAATCCTCAATTTAATCATATATTAGCTAAAGAAGTTTAGCTACCATATAAATTGTAGTCAGTTGAGATCACTAGTATTCTAACTGAAATGTTCCTGTAGGGAAGACAACAACCAAACGTTTTGATTGTGATTATAGATTTTTATTCCGTAATTTTTCCAAATGGTGAATTCCTTTTCGCTACCTTATTGCGGTGGATGGCTCAAACATTGTGGTGAATGGCCTGTAATCTATATCATGGTGAAGAAGTTGTAATCTATATATAAAAATGAAAATGTAGTTTTCCCAGTTAGGCTGTGTGCCGATCGGGCGTCATCCCGAACAAAAAAAAAAATTGTGATCAGTAAATCTGACAAAATATCGGAAAGTATCCACCAAAAATTGCCGTAATAGCTTCTGTTATTGTTATGCAACATACGTTTGCACATAACTAACTCACTACTTAAAAGTTTAGTTCAATTCTATGTTATTCAGGTAAATATTATCTTTTAAAAATAGAAACAAAAATTAAGTTAAAACATTAGCTATACATAGAAGTTAAGTTTTGCTCTCCTGTAAAATTTGACTGCTTTCAGATAGGTGGTTTTGCAAAGGCATCAACGATATGTATTCTGTGGTTCTTTTTTTTTTTTTTTTAGAACTACGAGGTCTAAACCTGTATCCGGAGAGCACAAATATTATATTATTAGCAAAAGGAATGAACAATAACTCATAAATTTTTTCCAAAAAAGGGGTTCTTGCGGATATCTGCCTAGGATTTGAGTGAAAGTTTTAAACAGAATATACACATATGCATAAAAGTGCAACAAAAATTCCCAAATTGTACACCAAAGGCTGTGTTCCAAATGGTTGAAAAAAGCAAAATTTTGACAGAGCGATGGTAAATTCTGACAGTTATCGTGGTAAATATAAAGGTTATATTTTGACAACCAATAATGTCGGCACAGAGATACATGTGCTGTTTAGATTCATATTATTTCACATAAAGTTATGTTCACACGCGTTATTAAACACAAAAGAATAATATAATGCCAAATAGCAAATATTCGTTCACCATAGGAAATTTGTTCACCTCATTTTACTCTGACGAAAACAAATATCATTTGATACACAGCCAAAGTCACAAAAGCCATAAGGCACTGATATGCATTGCAGAGTTAAAGAACTACGAAGGAAGAACATTGACAGGACAACGTCTGTCGGGTCAGCTAGTCTATATATATAAAAATGAATTGGCGTTCGTATATACCGTAAGATCTCCGGATCGGCTCAACCGATTTTAAATATTTTTTCTTTAATGTTTCCGATCTGTTTGATGTCTTATTTACCACATAAATTTTTTTTTTCTAATCTCAATTTAAAATTTTTTTAGCTCCCAGCAAACACAGCCTCTAACGTTAGAGAAATACTGTAGTTTTACATTAGAATTCTAATGTAGTTCTCTAATGTATCTCTAATCGAGGACGATTAGAGAACGATTAGAGAAACACTCGAATAGCGAAGATGCGTGTATTGTCAAGTATTGTATTTATAAACTAAGGTATAAAAACTTTGAATTTTATTCCCATTGGATATTTAAGCTTAAAACATGTCAAACATATTTAAAGCAATAAATTTATCGAAATAGAACTAAACAAGAACAATTGGATTTCATTTCATTTCAGTTAGAAATTTCTCATTAGAATCCCATTAGAATTTCACGTTAGAATTCGAGTCGATAACTAACCTTTTTCTCGATATCGAGAACTAAGTCCCCTTTTTGTCGAGAATGCTATAATTCGCGACAGTTTCACAAATCGTTCTCTAACCTTCTACCTTAGAGAATAACATTAGAATTCGAGTCGTTTTCTAATCGTCCTCTAACCTTAATGTTTGCTGGGCTAATACTCAATAACGGCTTAACCGATTTTCAAATCGGACATAGTGTTTATTTATATAGAACAAAACATTTTCTAAATCTTCAATTTAATCATATATTAGCTAAAGAAGTTTAGCTACCATATAAATTGTGGTCAGTTGAGATCACTGGTATTCTAACTGAAATGTTCCTGTAGGGAACTTAATGCCATACAGATTTTTTCCGTTTTATATTTAAAAATACAAATGGTGAATTCCTTTTCGCTACTATTGCGAATGTTGAAAAAGTGAATGAAAGAAAAGTTTTGATTGTGAATATAGATTGTTATTCCGTCCTTTTCATAATCTATGTTATGGTGAAGAATTTGTAATCTATATATATAAAAATGAATTGGCGTTCGTATATACCGTAAGATCTCCGGATCGGCTCAACCGATTTTAAATATTTTTTCTTTAAAGTTTCCAATCTGTTTCATGTCTCATTTACCACATAAATTCTTTTTTTTTCTAATCTCAATTTAAAAATTTTTTATCTAATACTCAATAACGGCTCAACCGATTTTCAAAATTTTTCCTTTTCTTTATTCTATCGGACATAGTGTTTATTTATATAGAACAAAACATTTTCTAAATCTTCAATTTAATCATACATTAGCTAAAGAAGTTTAGCTACCATATAAATTGTGGTCAGTTGAAATCACTGGTATTCTAACTGAAATGTTCCTGTAGGGAACTTAATGCCATACAGATTTTTTCCGTTTTATATTTAAAAATACAAATGGTGAATTCCTTTTCGCTACTATTGCGAATGTTGAAAAAGTGAATGAATGAAAAGTTTTGATTGTGAATATAGGTTATTATTCCGTCCTTTTTCATAATCTATGTTATGGTGAAGAATTTGTAATCTATATATGAAATGAATTGGCGTTCGTATATACCGTAAGATCTCCGGATCGGCTCAACCGATTTTAAATATTTTTTCTTTAATGTTTCCAATGTGTTTCATGTCTTATTTACCACATAAATTTTTTTTTCTAATCTCAATTTAAAATTTTTTTAGCTAATACTCAATAACGGCTTACCCGATTTAGAAAATTTTTTCTTTTCTTTATTCTATCGGACATAGTGTTTATTTATATAGAACAAAATGCTTTCTAAATCCTCAATTTAATCATATATTAACTAAACAACTTTAGCTACAATATAAATTGTAGTCAGTTGAGATCACTGGTATTCTAACTGAAATGTTCCTGTAGGGAAGACAACAACCAAAAGTTTTGATTGTGATTATAGATTTTTATTCCGTAATTTTTCCAAATGGTGAATTCCTTTTCGCTACCTTATTGCGGTGGATGGCTCAAACATTGTGGTGAATGGCCTGTAATCTATATCATGGTGAAGAAGTTGTAATCTATATACCTATATAAAAATGAATTGGCGTTCGTATATACCGTAAGATCTCCGGATCGGCTCAACCGATTTTAAATATTTTTTCTTTAATGTTTCTGATCTGTTTGATGTCTTATTTACCACATAAATTCTTTTTTTTCTAATCTCAATTTAAAATTTTTTTAGCTAATACTCAATAACGGCTTAACCGATTTTCAAATCGGACATAGTGTTTATTTATATAGAACAAAACATTTTCTAAATCCTCAATTTAATCATATATTAACTAAAGAAGTTTAGCTACCATATAAATTGTAGTCAGTTGAGATCACTGGTATTCTAACTGAAATGTTCCTGTAGGGAAGACAACAACCAAAAGTTTTGATTGTGATTATAGATTTTTATTCCGTAATTTTTCCAAATGGTGAATTCCTTTTCGCTACCTTATTGCGGTGGATGGCTCAAACAATGTGGTGAATGGCCTGTAATCTATATCATGGTGAAGAAGTTGTAATCTATATATATAAAAATGAATTGGCGTTCGTATATACCGTAAGATCTCCGGATCGGCTCAACCGATTTTAAATATTTTTTCTTTAATGTTTCCAATCTGTTTCATGTCTTATTTACCACATAAATTATTTTTTTTCTAATCTCAATTTAAAATTTTTTTAGCTAATACTCAATAGCGGCTTAACCGATTTTCAAAATTTTTCCTTTCCTTTATTCTATCGGACATAGTGTTTATTTATATAGAACAAAACATTTTCTAAATCTTCAATTTAATCATATATTAGCTAAAGAAGTTTAGCTACCATATAAATTTTGGTCAGTTGAGATCACTGGTATACTAACTGAAATGTTCCTGTAGGGAACTTAATGCCATACAGATTTTTTCCGTTTTATATTTAAAAATACAAATACATTCATTAAAAGGTATTTTTAGCTTCGGCACTAACCACGGTTAAGAATCTTGCTTAATTCACCTTATTTGGTAGATGTCTTAAATATTGTGGTGAATGGCCTGAACTTTTCGCCGTTCACCTTATTTGCGGTGGATGGCACAAACATTGTGGTGAATGGCCTGTAATCTATATCATGGTGAAGAATGTGTAATCTATATATATAAAAATGAATTGGCGTTCGTATATACCGTAAGATCTCCGGATCGGCTCAACCGATTTTAAATATTTTTTCTTTAATGTTTCCAATCTGTTTGATGTCTCATTTACCACATAATTTTTTTTTTTTCTAATCTCAATTTAAAATTTTTTTAGCTAATACTCAATAACGGCTTAACCGATTTTCAAATCGGACATAGTGTTTATTTATATAGAACAAAACATTTTCTAAATCTTCAATTTAATCATATATTAGCTAAAGAAGTTTAGCTACCATATAAATTTTGGTCAGTTGAGATCACTGGTATTCTAACTGAAATGTTCATGTAGGGAAATTAATGCCATACAGATTTTTTCCGTTTTATATTTAAAAATACAAATGGTGAATTCCTTTTCGCTACTATTGCGAATGTTGAAAAAGTGAATGAATGAAAAGTTTTGATTGTGAATATAGGTTGTTATTCCGTCCTTTTTCATAATCTATGTTATGGTGAAGAATTTGTAATCTATATATATAAAAATGAATTGGCGTTCGTATATACCGTAAGATCTCCGGATCGGCTCAACCGATTTTAAATATTTTTTCTTTAATGTTTCCAATCTGTTTCATGTCTTATTTACCACATAAATTATTTTTTTTCTAATCTCAATTTAAAATTTTTTTAGCTAATACTCAATAGCGGCTTAACCGATTTTCAAAATTTTTCTCTTTCTTTATTCTATCGGACATAGTGTTTATTTATATAGAACAAAACATTTTCTAAATCTTCAATTTAATCATATATTAGCTAAAGAAGTTTAGCTACCATATAAATTGTGGTCAGTTGAGATCACTGGTATTCTAACTGAAATGTTCCTGTAGGGAACTTAATGCCATACAGATTTTTTCCGTTTTATATTTAAAAATACAAATGGTGAATTCCTTTTCGCTACTATTGCGAATGTTGAAAAAGTGAATGAATGAAAAGTTTTGATTGTGAATATAGGTTGTTATTCCGTCCTTTTTCATAATCTATGTTATGGTGAAGAATTTGTAATCTATATATATAAAAATGAATTGGCGTTCGTATATACCGTAAGATCTCCGGATCGGCTCAACCGATTTTAAATATTTTTTCTTTAATGTTTCCAATCTGTTTGATGTCTCATTTACCACATAATTTTTTTTTTTTCTAATCTCAATTTAAAATTTTTTTAGCTAATACTCAATAACGGCTTAACCGATTTTCAAATCGGACATAGTGTTTATTTATATAGAACAAAACATTTTCTAAATCTTCAATTTAATCATATATTAGCTAAAGAAGTTTAGCTACCATATAAATTTTGGTCAGTTGAGATCACTGGTATTCTAACTGAAATGTTCCTGTAGGGAACTTAATTCCATACAGATTTTTTCCGTTTTATATTTAAAAATACAAATGGTGAATTGCTTTTCGCTACTATTGCGAATGTTGAAAAAGTGAATGAATGAAAAGTTTTGATTGTGAATATAGGTTGTTATTCCGTCCTTTTTCATAATCTATGTTATGGTGAAGAATTTGTAATCTATATATATAAAAATGAATTGGCGTTCGTATATACCGTAAGATCTCCGGATCGGCTCAACCGATTTTAAATATTTTTTCTTTAATGTTTCCGATCTGTTTCATGTCTCATTTACCACATAAATTCTGTTTTTTCTAATCTCAATTTAAAATTTTTTTAGCTAATACTCAATAGCGGCTTAACCGATTTTCAAAATTTTTCTCTTTCTTTATTCTGTCGGACATAGTGTTTATTTATATAGAACAAAACATTTTCTAAATCTTCAATTTAATCATACATTAGCTAAAGAAGTTTAGCTACCATATAAATTGTGGTCAGTTGAAATCACTGGTATTCTAACTGAAATGTTCCTGTAGGGAACTTAATGCCATACAGATTTTTTCCGTTTTATATTTAAAAATACAAATACATTCATTAAAAGGTATTTTTAGCTTCGGCACTAACCACGGTTAAAAATCTTGCTTAATTCACCTTATTTGGTAGATGTCTTAAATATTGTGGTGAATGGCCTGATTTTGCGCCGTTCACCTTATTTGCGGTGGATGGCTCAAACATTGTGGTGAATGGCCTGTAATCTATATCATGGTGAAGAATTAGTAATCTATATATATAAAAATGAATTGGCGTTCGTATATACCGTAAGATCTCCGGATCGGCTCAACCGATTTTAAATATTTTTTCTTTAATATATCCGATCTGTTTCATGTCTCATTTACCACATAAATTCTTTTTTTTTCTAATCTCAATTTAAAATTTTGTTAGCTAATACTCAATAACGGCTTAACCGATTTTCAAAATTTTTCCTTTTCTTTATTCTATCGGACATAGTGTTTATTTATATAGAACAAAACATTTTCTAAATCTTCAATTTAATCATATATTAGCTAAAGAAGTTTAGCTACCATATAAATTTTGGTCAGTTGAGATCACTGGTATTCTAACTGAAATGTTCCTGTAGGGAACTTAATGCCATACAGATTTTTTCCGTTTTATATTTAAAAATACAAATGGTGAATTCCTTTTCGCTACTATTGCGAATGTTGAAAAAGTGAATGAATGAAAAGTTTTGATTGTGAATATAGGTTATTATTCCGTCCTTTTTCATAATCTATGTTATGGTGAAGAATTTGTAATCTATATATGAAATGAATTGGCGTTCGTATATACCATAAGATCTCCGTATCGGCTCAACCGATTTTAAATATTTTTTCTTTAATGTTTCCAATCTGTTTCATGTCTCATTTACCACATAAATTTTTTTTTCTAATCTCAATTTAAAATTTTTTTAGCTAATACTCAATAACGGCTTAACCGATTTAGAAAATTTTTTCTTTTCTTTATTCTATCGGACATAGTGTTTATTTATATAGAACAAAATGCTTTCTAAATCCTCAATTTAATCATATATTAACTAAACAACTTTAGCTACCATATAAATTGTAGTCAGTTGAGATCACTGGTATTCTAACTGAAATTTTCCTGTAGGGAAGACAACAACCAAAAGTTTTGATTGTGATTATAGATTTTTATTCCGTAATTTTTCCAAATGGTGAATTCCTTTTCGCTACCTTATTGCGGTGGATGGCTCAAACATTGTGGTGAATGGCCTGTAATCTATATCATCTTGAAGAAGTTGTAATCTATATACCTATATAAAAATGAATTCGCGTTCGTATATACCGTAAGATCTCCGGATCGGCTCAACCGATTTTAAATATTTTTTCTTTAATGTTTCTGATCTGTTTGATGTCTTATTTACCACATAAATTCTTTTTTTTCTAATCTCAATTTAAAATTTTTTTAGCTAATACTCAATAACGGCTTAACCGATTTTCAAATCGGACATAGTGTTTATTTATATAGAACAAAACATTTTCTAAATCCTCAATTTAATCATATATTAACTAAAGAAGTTTAGCTACCATATAAATTGTAGTCAGTTGAGATCACTGGTATTCTAACTGAAATGTTCCTGTAGGGAAGACAACAACCAAAAGTTTTGATTGTGATTATAGATTTTTATTCCGTAATTTTTCCGAATGGTGAATTCCTTTTCGCTACCTTATTGCGGTGGATGGCTCAAACATTGTGGTGAATGGCCTGTAATCTATATCATGGTGAAGAAGTTGTAATCTATGTATATATATAAAAATGAATTGGCGTTCGTATATACCGTAAGATCTCCGGATCGGCTCAACCGATTTTAAATATTTTTTCTTTAATGTTTCCAATCTGTTTCATGTCTTATTTACCACATAAATTTTTTTTTTTCTAATCTCAATTTAAAATTTTTTTAGCTAATACTCAATAGCGGCTTAACCGATTTTCAAAATTTTTCCTTTTCTTTATTCTATCGGACATAGTGTTTATTTATATAGAACAAAACATTTTCTAAATCTTCAATTTAATCATATATTAGCTAAAGAAGTTTAGCTACCATATAAATTTTGGTCAGTTGAGATCACTGGTATACTAACTGAAATGTTCCTGTAGGGAACTTAATGCCATACAGATTTTTTCCGTTTTATATTTAAAAATACAAATACATTCATTAAAAGGTATTTTTAGCTTCGGCACTAGCCACGGTTAAGAATCTTGCTTAATTCACCTTATTTGGTAGATGTCTTAAATATTGTGGTGAACGGCCTGAACTTTTCGCCGTTCACCTTATTTGCGGTGGATGCCACAAACATTGTGGTGAATGGCCTGTAATCTATATCATGGTGAAGAATGTGTAATCTATATATATAAAAAAGAATTGGCGTTCGTATATACCGTAAGATCTCCGGATCGGCTCAACCGATTTTAAATATTTTTTCTTTAATGTTTCCAATCTGTTTGATGTCTCATTTACCACATAATTTTTTTTTTTTCTAATCTCAATTTAAAATTTTTTTAGCTAATACTCAATAACGGCTTAACCGATTTTCAAATCGGACATAGTGTTTATTTATATAGAACAAAACATTTTCTAAATCTTCAATTTAATCATATATTAGCTAAAGAAGTTTAGCTACCATATAAATTTTGGTCAGTTGAGATCACTGGTATTCTAACTGAAATGTTCCTGTAGGGAACTTAATTCCATACAGATTTTTTCCGTTTTATATTTAAAAATACAAATGGTGAATTGCTTTTCGCTACTATTGCGAATGTTGAAAAAGTGAATGAATGAAAAGTTTTGATTGTGAATATAGGTTGTTATTCCGTCCTTTTTCATAATCTATGTTATGGTGAAGAATTTGTAATCTATATATATAAAAATGAATTGGCGTTCGTATATACCGTAAGATCTCCGGATCGGCTCAACCGATTTTAAATATTTTTTCTTTAATGTTTCCAATCTGTTTGATGTCTCATTTACCACATAATTTTTTTTTTTTCTAATCTCAATTTAAAATTTTTTTAGCTAATACTCAATAACGGCTTAACCGATTTTCAAATCGGACATAGTGTTTATTTATATAGAACAAAACATTTTCTAAATCTTCAATTTAATCATATATTAGCTAAAGAAGTTTAGCTACCATATAAATTTTGGTCAGTTGAGATCACTGGTATTCTAACTGAAATGTTCCTGTAGGGAACTTAATTCCATACAGATTTTTTCCGTTTTATATTTAAAAATACAAATGGTGAATTGCTTTTCGCTACTATTGCGAATGTTGAAAAAGTGAATGAATGAAAAGTTTTGATTGTGAATATAGGTTGTTATTCCGTCCTTTTTCATAATCTATGTTATGGTGAAGAATTTGTAATCTATATATATAAAAATGAATTGGCGTTCGTATATACCGTAAGATCTCCGGATCGGCTCAACCGATTTTAAATATTTTTTCTTTAATGTTTCCGATCTGTTTCATGTCTCATTTACCACATAAATTCTGTTTTTTCTAATCTCAATTTAAAATTTTTTTAGCTAATACTCAATAGCGGCTTAACCGATTTTCAAAATTTTTCTCTTTCTTTATTCTGTCGGACATAGTGTTTATTTATATAGAACAAAACATTTTCTAAATCTTCAATTTAATCATACATTAGCTAAAGAAGTTTAGCTACCATATAAATTGTGGTCAGTTGAAATCACTGGTATTCTAACTGAAATGTTCCTGTAGGGAACTTAATGCCATACAGATTTTTTCCGTTTTATATTTAAAAATACAAATACATTCATTAAAAGGTATTTTTAGCTTCGGCACTAACCACGGTTAAAAATCTTGCTTAATTCACCTTATTTGGTAGATGTCTTAAATATTGTGGTGAATGGCCTGATTTTGCGCCGTTCACCTTATTTGCGGTGGATGGCTCAAACATTGTGGTGAATGGCCTGTAATCTATATCATGGTGAAGAATTAGTAATCTATATATATAAAAATGAATTGGCGTTCGTATATACCGTAAGATCTCCGGATCGGCTCAACCGATTTTAAATATTTTTTCTTTAATATATCCGATCTGTTTCATGTCTCATTTACCACATAAATTCTTTTTTTTCTAATCTCAATTTAAAATTTTGTTAGCTAATACTCAATAACGGCTTAACCGATTTTCAAAATTTTTCCTTTTCTTTATTCTATCGGACATAGTGTTTATTTATATAGAACAAAACATTTTCTAAATCTTCAATTTAATCATATATTAGCTAAAGAAGTTTAGCTACCATATAAATTTTGGTCAGTTGAGATCACTGGTATTCTAACTGAAATGTTCCTGTAGGGAACTTAATGCCATACAGATTTTTTCCGTTTTATATTTAAAAATACAAATGGTGAATTCCTTTTCGCTACTATTGCGAATGTTGAAAAAGTGAATGAATGAAAAGTTTTGATTGTGAATATAGGTTATTATTCCGTCCTTTTTCATAATCTATGTTATGGTGAAGAATTTGTAATCTATATATGAAATGAATTGGCGTTCGTATATACCATAAGATCTCCGTATCGGCTCAACCGATTTTAAATATTTTTTCTTTAATGTTTCCAATCTGTTTCATGTCTCATTTACCACATAAATTTTTTTTTCTAATCTCAATTTAAAATTTTTTTAGCTAATACTCAATAACGGCTTAACCGATTTAGAAAATTTTTTCTTTTCTTTATTCTATCGGACATAGTGTTTATTTATATAGAACAAAATGCTTTCTAAATCCTCAATTTAATCATATATTAACTAAACAACTTTAGCTACCATATAAATTGTAGTCAGTTGAGATCACTGGTATTCTAACTGAAATTTTCCTGTAGGGAAGACAACAACCAAAAGTTTTGATTGTGATTATAGATTTTTATTCCGTAATTTTTCCAAATGGTGAATTCCTTTTCGCTACCTTATTGCGGTGGATGGCTCAAACATTGTGGTGAATGGCCTGTAATCTATATCATCTTGAAGAAGTTGTAATCTATATACCTATATAAAAATGAATTCGCGTTCGTATATACCGTAAGATCTCCGGATCGGCTCAACCGATTTTAAATATTTTTTCTTTAATGTTTCTGATCTGTTTGATGTCTTATTTACCACATAAATTCTTTTTTTTCTAATCTCAATTTAAAATTTTTTTAGCTAATACTCAATAACGGCTTAACCGATTTTCAAATCGGACATAGTGTTTATTTATATAGAACAAAACATTTTCTAAATCCTCAATTTAATCATATATTAACTAAAGAAGTTTAGCTACCATATAAATTGTAGTCAGTTGAGATCACTGGTATTCTAACTGAAATGTTCCTGTAGGGAAGACAACAACCAAAAGTTTTGATTGTGATTATAGATTTTTATTCCGTAATTTTTCCGAATGGTGAATTCCTTTTCGCTACCTTATTGCGGTGGATGGCTCAAACATTGTGGTGAATGGCCTGTAATCTATATCATGGTGAAGAAGTTGTAATCTATGTATATATATAAAAATGAATTGGCGTTCGTATATACCGTAAGATCTCCGGATCGGCTCAACCGATTTTAAATATTTTTTCTTTAATGTTTCCAATCTGTTTCATGTCTTATTTACCACATAAATTTTTTTTTTTCTAATCTCAATTTAAAATTTTTTTAGCTAATACTCAATAGCGGCTTAACCGATTTTCAAAATTTTTCCTTTTCTTTATTCTATCGGACATAGTGTTTATTTATATAGAACAAAACATTTTCTAAATCTTCAATTTAATCATATATTAGCTAAAGAAGTTTAGCTACCATATAAATTTTGGTCAGTTGAGATCACTGGTATACTAACTGAAATGTTCCTGTAGGGAACTTAATGCCATACAGATTTTTTCCGTTTTATATTTAAAAATACAAATACATTCATTAAAAGGTATTTTTAGCTTCGGCACTAGCCACGGTTAAGAATCTTGCTTAATTCACCTTATTTGGTAGATGTCTTAAATATTGTGGTGAACGGCCTGAACTTTTCGCCGTTCACCTTATTTGCGGTGGATGCCACAAACATTGTGGTGAATGGCCTGTAATCTATATCATGGTGAAGAATGTGTAATCTATATATATAAAAAAGAATTGGCGTTCGTATATACCGTAAGATCTCCGGATCGGCTCAACCGATTTTAAATATTTTTTCTTTAATGTTTCCAATCTGTTTGATGTCTCATTTACCACATAAATTTTTTTTTTCTAATCTCAATTTAAAATTTGTTTAGCTAATACTCAATAACGGCTTAACCGATTTTCAAATCGGACATAGTGTTTATTTATATAGAACAACACATTTTCTAAATCTTCAATTTAATCATATATTAGCTAAAGAAGTTTAGCTACCATATAAATTTTGGTCAGTTGAGATCACTGGTATTCTAACTCAAATGTTCATGTAGGGAAATTAATGCCATACAGATTTTTTCCGTTTTATATTTAAAAATACAAATGGTGAATTCCTTTTCGCTACTATTGCGAATGTTGAAAAAGTGAATGAATGAAAAGTTTTGATTGTGAATATAGGTTGTTATTCCGTCCTTTTTCATAATCTATGTTATGGTGAAGAATTTGTAATCTATATATATAAAAATGAATTGGCGTTCGTATATACCGTAAGATCTCCGGATCGGCTCAACCGATTTTAAATATTTTTTCTTTAATGTTTCCAATCTGTTTCATGTCTTATTTACCACATAAATTATTTTTTTTCTAATCTCAATTTAAAATTTTTTTAGCTAATACTCAATAGCGGCTTAACCGATTTTCAAAATTTTTCTCTTTCTTTATTCTGTCGGACATAGTGTTTATTTATATAGAACAAAACATTTTCTAAATCTTCAATTTAATCATATATTAGCTAAAGAAGTTTAGCTACCATATAAATTGTGGTCAGTTGAGATCACTGGTATTCTAACTGAAATGTTCCTGTAGGGAACTTAATGCCATACAGATTTTTTCCGTTTTATATTTAAAAATACAAATGGTGAATTCCTTTTCGCTACTATTGCGAATGTTGAAAAAGTGAATGAATGAAAAGTTTTGATTGTGAATATAGGTTGTTATTCCGTCCTTTTTCATAATCTATGTTATGGTGAAGAATTTGTAATCTATATATGAAATGAATTGGCGTTCGTATATACCGTAAGATCTCCGTATCGGCTCAACCGATTTTAAATATTTTTTCTTGAATGTTTCCAATCTGTTTCATGTCTCATTTACCACATAAATTCTTTTTTTTCTAATCTCAATTTAAAATTTTTTTAGCTAATACTCAATAACGGCTTAACCGATTTTCAAAATTTTTCCTTTTCTTTATTCTATCGGACATAGTGTTTATTTATATAGAACAAAACATTTTCTAAATCTTCAATTTAATCATATATTAGCTAAAGAAGTTTAGCTACCATATAAATTGTAATCAGTTGAGATCACTGGTATTCTAACTGAAATGTTCCTGTAGGCAACTTAATGCCATACAGATTTTTTCCGTTTTATATTTAAAAATACAAATGGTGAATTCCTTTTCGCTACTATTGCGAATGTTGAAAAAGTGAATGAATGAAAAGTTTTGATTGTGAATATAGGTTGTTATTCCGTCCTTTTTCATAATCTATGTTATGGTGAAGAAGTTGTAATCTATATATATAAAAATGAATTGGCGTTCGTATATACCGTAAGATCTCCGGATCGGCTCAACCGATTTTAAATATTTTTTCTTTAATGTTTCCAATCTGTTTCATGTCTCATTTACCACATAAATTCTTTTTTTTCTAATCTCAATTTAAATTTTTTTTAGCTAATACTCAATAACGGTTTAACCGATTTTCAAAATTTTTTCTTTTCTTTATTCTATCGGACATAGTGTTTATTTATATAGAACAAAACATTTTCTAAATCTTCAATTTAATCATATATTAGCTAAAGAAGTTTAGCTACCATATAAATTGTGGTCAGTTGATATCACTGGTATTCTAACTGAAATGTTCCTGTAGGGAACTTAATGCCATACAGATGTTTTCCGTTTTATATTTAAAAATACAAATGGTGAATTCCTTTTCGCTACTATTGCGAATGTAGAAAAAGTGAATGAATGAAAAGTTTTGATTGTGAATATAGATTGTTATTCCGTCCTTTTCATAATCTATGTTATGGTGAAGAATTTGTAATCTATATATATAAAAATGAATTAGCGTTCGTATATACCGAAAGATCTCCGGATCGGCTCAACCGATTTTAAATATTTTTTCTTTAATGTTTCCAATCTGTTTCATGTCTCATTTACCACATAAATTCTTTTTTTTCTAATCTCAATTTAAAATTTTTTTATCTAATACTCAATAACGGCTCAACCGATTTTCAAAATGTGTCCTTTTCTTTATTCTATCGGACATAGTGTTTATTTATATAGAACAAAACATTTTCTAAATCTTCAGTTTAATCATATATTAGCTAAAGAAGTTTAGCTACCATATAAATTGTGGTCAGTTGAGATCACTGGTATTCTAACTGAAATGTTCCTGTAGGGAACTTAATGCCATACAGATTTTTTCCGTTCTATATTTAAAAATACAAATACATTCATTAAAAGGTATTTTTAGCTTCGGCACTAACCACGGTTAAAAATCTTGCTTAATTCACCTTATTTGGTAGATGTCTTAAATATTGTGGTGAATGGCCTGAACTTTTCGCCGTTCACCTTATTTGCGGTGGATGGCTCAAACATTGTGGTGAATGGCCTGTAATCTATATCATGGTGAAGAATTAGTAATCTATATATATAAAAAATGAATTGGCGTTCGTATATACCGTAAGATCTGCGGATCGGCTCAACCGATTTTAAATATTTTTTCTTTAATGTTTCCAATCTGTTTCATGTCTCATTTACCACATAAATTATTTTTTTTCTAATCTCAATTTAAATTTTTTTTAGCTAATACTCAATAACGGCTTAACCGATTTTCAAAATTTTTTCTTTTCTTTATTCTATCGGACATAGTGTTTATTTATATAGAACAAACCATTTTCTAAATCTTCAATTTAATCATATATTAGCTAAAGAAGTTTAGCTACCATATACATTGTAGTCAGTTGAGATCACTGGTATTCTAACTGAAATGTTCCTGTAGGCAACTTAATGCCATACAGATTTTTTCCGTTTTATATTTAAAAACACAAATGGTGAATTCCTTTTCGCTACTATTGCGAATGTTGAAAAAGTGAATGAATGAAAAGTTTTGATTGTGAATATAGGTTGTTATTCCGTCCTTTTTCATAATCTATGTTATGGTGAAGAAGTTGTAATCTATATATATAAAAATGAATTGGCGTTCGTATATACCGTAAGATCTCCGGATCGGCTCAACCGATTTTAAATATTTTTTCTTTAATGTTTCCAATCTGTTTCATGTCTCATTTACCACATAAATTCTTTTTTTTCTAATCTCAATTTAAAATTTTTTTATCTAATACTCAATAACGGCTCAACCGATTTTCAAAATTTGTCCTTTTCTTTATTCTATCGGACATAGTGTTTATTTATATAGAACAAAACATTTTCTAAATCTTCAGTTTAATCATATATTAGCTAAAGAAGTTTAGCTACCATATAAATTGTGGTCAGTTGAGATCACTGGTATTCTAACTGAAATGTTCCTGTAGGGAACTTAATGCCATACAGATTTTTTCCGTTTTATATTTAAAAATACAAATACATTCATTAAAAGGTATTTTTAGCTTCGGCACTAACCACGGTTAAAAATCTTGCTTAATTCACCTTATTTGGTAGATGTCTTAAATATTGTGGTGAATGGCCTGAACTTTGCGCTGTTCACCTTATTTGCGGTGGATGGCTCAAACATTGTGGTGAATGGCCTGTAATCTATATCATGGTGAAGAATTAGTAATCTATATATATAAAAATGAATTGGCGTTCGTATATACCGTAAGATCTCCGGATCGGCTCAACCGATTTTAAATATTTTTTCTTTAATGTTTCCACTCTGTTTCATGTCTCATTTACCACATAAATTATTTTTTTTCTAATCTCAATTTAAATTTTTTTTAGCTAATACTCAATAACGGCTTAACCGATTTTCAAAATTTTTTCTTTTCTTTATTCTATCGGACATAGTGTTTATTTATATAGAACAAACCATATTCTAAATCTTCAATTTAATCATATATTAGCTAAAGAAGTTTAGCTACCATATACATTGTAGTCAGTTGAGATCACTGGTATTCTAACTGAAATGTTCCTGTAGGGAACTTAATGCCATACAGATTTTTTCCGTTTTATATTTAAAAATACAAATACATTCATTAAAAGGTATTTTTAGCTTCGGCACTAACCACGGTTAAGAATCTTGCTTAATTCACCTTATTTGGTAGATGTCTTAAATATTGTGGTGAATGGCCTGTAATCTATATCATGGTGAAGAAGTTGTAATCTATATATATAAAAATGAATTGGCGTTCGTATATACCGTAAGATCTCCGGATCGGCTCAACCGATTTTAAATATTTTTTCTTTAATGTTTCCAATCTGTTTCATGTCTCATTTACCACATAAATTATTTTTTTTCTAATCTCAATTTACATTTTTTTTAGCTAACACTCAATAACGGCTTAACCGATTTTCAAAATTTTTTCTTTTCTTTATTCTATCGGACATAGTGTTTATTTATATAGAACAAAACATTTTCTAAATCTTCAATTTAATCATATATTAGCTAAAGAAGTTTAGCTACCATATAAATTGTAGTCAGTTGAGATCACTGGTATTCTAACTGAAATGTTCCTGTAGGCAACTTAATGCCATACAGATTTTTTCCGTTTTATATTTAAAAATACAAATGGTGAATTCCTTTTCGCTACTATTGCGAATGTTGAAAAAGTGAATGAATGAAAAGTTTTGATTGTGAATATAGGTTGTTATTCCGTCCTTTTTCATAATCTATGTTATGGTGAAGAAGTTGTAATCTATATATATAAAAATGAATTGGCGTTCGTATATACCGTAAGATCTCCGGATCGGCTCAACCGATTTTAAATATTTTTTCTTTAATGTTTCCAATCTGTTTCATGTCTCATTTACCACATAAATTCTTTTTTTTCTAATCTCAATTTAAATTTTTTTTAGCTAATACTCAATAACGGCTTAACCGATTTTCAAAATTTTTTCTTTTCTTTATTCTATCGGACATAGTGTTTATTTATATAGAACAAAACATTTTCTAAATCTTCAATTTAATCATATATTAGCTAAAGAAGTTTAGCTACCATATACATTGTAGTCAGTTGAGATCACTGGTATTCTAACTGAAATGTTCCTGTAGGGAACTTAATGCCATACAGATGTTTTCCGTTTTATATTTAAAAATACAAATGGTGAATTCCTTTTCGCTACTATTGCGAATGTTGAAAAAGTGAATGAATGAAAAGTTTTGATTGTGAATATAGGTTGTTATTCCGTCCTTTTTCATAATCTATGTTATGGTGAAGAAGTTGTAATCTATATATATATAAATGAATTGGCGTTCGTATATACCGTAAGATCTCCGGATCGGCTCAACCGATTTTAAATATTTTTTCCTTAATGTTTCCAATCTGTTTCATGTCTCATTTACTACATAAATTCTTTTTTTTCTAATCTCAATTTAATTTTTTTTTAGCTAATACTCAATAACGGCTTAACCGATTTTCAAAATTTTTCCTTTTATTTATTCTATCGGACATAGTGTTTATTTATATATTACAAAATATTTTCTAAATCCTCAATTTAATCATATATTAACTAAAGAAGTTTAGCTACCATATAAATTGTAGTCAGTTGAGATCACTGGTATTCTAACTGAAATGTTCCTGTAGGGAAGACAACAACCAAAAGTTTTGATTGTGATTATAGATTTTTATTCCGTAATTTTTCCAAATGGTGAATTCATGGTGAAGAAGTTGTACCCTATATATATAAAAATGAATTGGCGTTCGTATATACCGTAAGATCTCCGGATCGGCTCAACCGATTTTAAATATTTTTTCTTCAATGTTTCCAATCTGTTTCATGTCTTATTTACCACATAAATTCTTTTTTTTCTAATCTCAATTTAAAATTTTTTTAGCTAATACTCAATAACGGCTTAACCGATTTTCAAAATGTTTCCTTTTATTTATTCTATCGGACATAGTGTTTATTTATATAGAACAAAACATTTTCTAAATCTTCAATTTAATCATATATTAGCTAAAGAAGTTTAGCTACCATATAAATTGTGGTCAGTTGAGATCACTGGTATTCTAACTGAAATGTTCCTGTAGGGAACTTAATGCCATACAGATTTTTTCCGTTTTATATTTAAAATACAAATACATTCATTAAAAGGTATTTTTAGCTTCGGCACTAACCACGGTTAAGAATCTTGCTTAATTCACCTTATTTGGTAGATGTCTTAAATATTGTGGTGAATGGCCTGAACTTTTCGCCGTTCACCTTATTTGCGGTGGATGGCTCAAAAATTGTGGTGAATGGCCTGTAATCTATATCATGGTGAAGAATTTGTAATCTATATATAGAAAAATGAATTGGCGTTCGTATATACC